>JAJJWW010008130.1:45312-86548 GCA_023531295.1 Papaver armeniacum | reverse complement strand
GTAGATTGACAACTCGCAAATTAAAAGTTGTAAAATGTAGTATGTTTTACAACTTTTTCCAACAAAAGCGTGTGTCAAAGTAAAATATGTCCAACTCTTAGGACCAACGAGTTCCTAAGAGTAGGACGAGAATCGAACCACAACTTGTTGGTGAAAAGGGTTGCAGCAGAGAAGTGACCACCTTTAGAATTTACAACTCACATCCTAAAGGTAGTGAATGATTTTAAAACAACACTAATAAGAGCGTTCAAGATAGAAGAAAAAAAATTTGAAAATGTTCTATAGAGAATCGAACCCAAGCTTACTAGGTAAGTTAGTACAAGACGTCAACCATCCCGCCGCATTCACAATACTCGGTAGATTTGTGCTTTTTCTTTTAATCAACATTCGCAACCTTATAAGGCGTTGTAAAATGAAAATTTACTAGGAAAAAATTAGGCTAGGTGAGATTCGAACTCGCCTCCTCTCGTGTAGGATCAAGATTCTAACCACCATTCCACAAGCATGTGTATGATTATCAAAGGACATCTACGCTAATATTTAACAATACTCTCAACTTAGGCCTTAAAAATGGCCAAAGAAGTGCGCCATTTTGCCTCGAAACATATGAAGGCTTTCCGAATTATACAAGGACGACCGCAATCTCATTTCAATCAACACTCACAGCACTGTGTTGTATATCCGAAAATGTAAATGAATGAAACACGTGAGGTGTATATTTATATGCTCAAAGCAATGGGATTCATGCAAATTTCGGTAAAGCAAACACACATGAATGGTGGAAGCCGCAAATGCTAAAAAGTTTCGTGTACTATAGGAATGTGTTACCCGTTTTTCTCTTGCTCAACCGCCGAATTAGAGAGACCAATCCTCAATAAATCCCTTTTCTCTCCTCCTTTATCCTCGGCTCGACCCAAGAATGAAATTATTCAATGGGCTGAGTTAAAAAGGGGGTTCTCTTCTAGAGAGAAACATTCAATTTATCATACAAACAATATTATAAGTCATAACATAGCATAATTTTAATTATAAACAAGTCCGCACTCAATTCATACTACACATAAATGAAATCTTATTACATATGACTTTTCCTAGATTTGTAATTAGATCAGCCTATTTGATTTCGTAAAACTCTAACTTTTTCCTCTATAAAGCAATGAAGATAAAGATCTCGAGGCTCATGTAAAATCTCCACATTCTTCACATACCGTGTAAGCTTGTGGCTTATTGTGTTGATTGTTGCATATTTTTAGGTTGAGGTTTGTTATTGCAAGTTGAAGAGAGCACAACCGACCGTTTAGCTGACAATTTTTAAAAGAGTGATCATCTTCCACAAGCATCACAAGCCTTTTCACCGATGGTAACAACAGCAACTTGGCTTTGCAAGGGTCAAGCATCAAGAAACCATTCAAAATAGGTGCGTGGTATGTGCACTTGAAAACATTTTTCCATAGGTTTGCGCTTGTTTTAGATTGCGTAAATGCCCTCACACCATTACAAGGAACATGCTTACACTCTGTGGACAGAGCCAAGGACACACTTTTGTCTCATGAAACCCCTTGTTCACACATAGCACACTCGCTTAGGTTTTTTCATTCTCATGTTACCGTGTCAAGCTGCTTTATCGCTTACCCTCGGAGAATCTTTCACACCTCCACCCATGACTAATTCAAGGTTTTTAAAGCCTAATTGAAGAAAAAATTTCTCCACAGGCCTAATTTCCCGAAAATTTATGAACCCTAAGTGT
The DNA here is from genome assembly GCA_023531295.1 of Papaver armeniacum. Classification (NCBI taxonomy): domain Eukaryota; kingdom Viridiplantae; phylum Streptophyta; class Magnoliopsida; order Ranunculales; family Papaveraceae; genus Papaver; species Papaver armeniacum. The sequence continues at coordinate 84,801 of JAJJWW010008130.1, read as the reverse complement.
TTTTAAAGCCTAATTCAAGTGATGGCTAATTTACACATGATTGATTAGTGTTGATTAATAGATATATTAAGTTAGATCAATTTTAATCGTATCATCATTCTCGATCAATAGCAGTGCTAAACTGAACTGGAAATCAAAAATAATAAAACCCTAAAATGGGTTATAGAATCAAACCTTTTTTTCCTTAACACATATCGAGAAGGTGTTGGTGGTGAAGAAATCTTCACCAATCTATTGATGGGTTTTAAATTTTTTCGTGGTTAAGGAGATGAAGGAGGAGGTTCTCATGGAGATGGAGGAGAAAAGAAAAACGACTGAAAAGAAGATAAGTGGAGGAGAATAAGTGATGGGAGATTGAATAGATAAGAAGAAAAGATAAATAGATCTTCTGCAACCCTTAGAAGAGTTGTAAAATGAAAATAACTATGAAAAAAAAGCCTCGGTGAGAGTCGAACATGAGTCTCCGCTGGCCAATATGACATTCCAACCATCCCGCCACATTTATACATGTAATTATATTTACATTCTTTTATATATTAGACCAAATTTTTAAATTAGCCTTAAAAAATGCCAAAGAAATGCACCATTTTTCCGAAGCATATAAGGAAGTCTGGTCCAATGCCTCGCAATCACATTTCAATCAACAATCACAGCACTCGCATTCATGGAAGTTTTAGTGAATTGTACAAGGTTTCAATCATATTTAAATTCCTGTAGTTAAGAGTCAAGAATGCTTAAAGTTGTGGAAGTATATTAATCAATAAAAGTAAGACATTGACTCCGCAAAATAAAGTAAAGACATTCCGTAAAAGCAACTCGTAACATCGATACCAAAGACATGATTATATGTAACCAATTTTTAAAATCCGCATTTAGAACTCAATAAATCCCATTTTCTCCTCCTTACTCCGGCTTGAGACCGGCATCAGAAGACGCGAGTTAAAAAGTGGATTTCATTCCATATAAATGAGATAAAGATATCATACCAACAGATTTCAAGTCATAATTAAAGAGAAATAAATAGCATGTCATTTTAAAAGCAAAAATACAATCAAGCAAAATGAAAGAAACAAAATAGGTTGGAATATCTCATGAAATGAAAAGAGTAATTAAACCCACCATCACTGGCACTTCTTTTTCTTTTTCTTATTCTTCGTTTTTCTTCTTTGTGGAACCACTAAGATAGGTTCGCATCGGTTCTTGCATAAATCTAAGATCATCATTCATTTGTAAGCCAAGAGTTGAAGGTTCCACTGATGGCAACTTCAGGTCTTCCCGTTCATTGTATTCCTCTAATTCATGGAAACCCCTTGGTGGTGGTTTAACATCACAAACCACCATGTATCCCCTCTGAGAATAGAAACTTGTGGGCTTATGACGCTAAAATGAATGGATCATTTTGATATTGGTTCTTATCTTTGACGTAAGTTGACCAATGTAAAACCTTTTTCTATCTTGACACCAAAATAGGTGGGAGCCCGTCACATTTGAATAAGGGAATTTGAAACATATGTTGGTAGTCGAAATAATCAGAATTTGTTCTAAAACGCCATGAAACCACTACTTATTTGTGATGATGCAACTAAAGATTTTGATTCAATTGAAACACCCAAGAGTTTTGCGTGACTCTTTGAATATCCTTAGTAACAAACCTTGACCCATTTATTTGCAAGCCTTTATATGATACATTTTTCTAAAGGACCATGTGACAACCACTGTCTTTATTTGATACCGACATGCCTTGACAATTTGCATTTTAACCTATCAATAAAATTTAGTTAGCGAACACAAGTGACCACATTAATGGGCGCAAGCTCTATGTTTTGGCTTGGTAAGATCTAATTAAGAAGTGAATGACAGTCATCTCTAATTAGCTCCCATGTGGGTAATGCTAAAAAAGAGGTACTAATGCACTCGGGAAAATGAATCTAATAAATTGAAAACATATATAACAAATAACCAAGTGGCGTTGCTTGGCGTACCTTTGCTTTAACCAATCAGAAATGTTTAGAGTGTATGGAAAGGAGTTGGTCTTCACCGGAAGTATCGGAAGATCTTAACTCATCCATATGCATTCTAATAAGAAAAATTTAATGTGGACAAGATTCGTAAACACAAGTGCTTATCTCTAACAATTTTAAATGAACATATACCAGCATACTTACGTTATATATGGTTCAATCAAGGCCGTGTTAAAAAGCACATATCTATGAATCTTTAGCATATCACTACCAATATACACTTGAGCATGCTCCAGAAAGAGGACGCCTCGCCGGTGTGGAATCATGTTGAATGTCTTCATTATGGCTTTGATTTACTCCTCCTTGAGAATGTTTGTCCCCCATGAACATCAAAATACTCCGACGCACTCCATTCCCGGTAACACTCGCATACATGCTTAGGTTGTGCGTAATTATTTACGTATTCTTTGAATGTCTTCATATACTGTGACAAACCAAACTTCTAATTATTAGCACCAAACTCCCATTTACCAATGAACAAAACTATAACATTGTACTTAAAATAACTAAAAAATATTCATACTAATGAAACAATTACCTTTTCAAATGGATACATCCAACGATGTTGTACTGGTCCACCTAACCGCACTTCTCGAGCTACGTGAATTGTCAAGTGTACCATCACATCAAAAAATGATGGAGGGAAGTACATCTCCAACATACACAAAGTCTCGGCAATTTCATCTTCAAGTTCTAACAATCTAGTGAGATCAAGCGCCCTTTGGCATATTTCGTTAAAATAAGAACATAACCGATTTATGGCATTACTTGGCCCATCAGGTAAAAGTCCTTTCAAAACTCACAGGTAATATTTGTTGCATCATAACATGGTAATCATGAGCCTTAAGGACACCCAAGCAACCATCTTTCGAGAAATGCCTCTAAGATCGAGAACTATACCCATATGGAACCTTGATTTCTCATCCTATTATAGAATACAGCCTTTCCCTTATCGCTTAAGTTACATGGTCTTGGAGGAAGCCAAGTTTTGCCATTTTGACTATTAAATGCAATTCTTCTTTGATTCCCATACTTTTCGGATCATTACGGGACTTTAAGCCATCTTTTGTTTTGTTCTTTATATTCAATAGAGTACCAATGACACTCTCATGACGTTTTTTTCCGTATGCATAACATCAATATTGTGTCGTAGTAATAATTCTAAGAAGGAAGGAATAACTAAGTATGAGCAAGTCACTTGAGTTGTACATTTCATAAATGAGATTTAACATGCGAGATGGGAATGTAAAAAAAGATAATCGAGGTTATAGTTACCTTCCAGTGGGCACAATGAAAAATATTGATCGTTTGTTGAATATCGGATGAGTCGTCATCCCAGCAGAACTAGGACATCATCACAGGCATCACTTGCCTTTTTAAACTCACTTGATTAGATTCTCATTTGCAGTTGCCGCGACCCTTTTCTGCTTCTTCTTATTCTTCTTCTTTTCCTCTTTCTCTTTCCTTTTCTCCACCTCGTTACGCCGCTTTTCCAAAGTCATTTACAATCTTGCACGTTCAAAGCCTCGGCACTAGACATAGTAGGTGGCTTTTCCTTTGTCTCAATCTCTCCATTGAAACATGCTTTCTTCTTAGTCGATCGAAGAGGATGATTATGAGGTAGAAATCTCATGATTCATGTAAACAGTTTACGACTAAATGGCAACCGAGGTTGAAAGAGTATTATCACCACACAGAGGGCGAGTGACTTCCTTTATATGTACATCCGAGATAGGTTACCATAAGCGGGAAAATCATTTATCGTCCACATTAATAATGCCTTCAAATTGAACATTGTCTTACTAAATGCATCATAAACCTCCCGCTTTTCCTACAACTTAATCGGTCATCAATCGGTGGTTGCAAGTATATATCGATGTCTACTACTCGGTTGTTTCTTTCCTGGAATCACAAGCTTAAAATAATATTGTCGCCTTGCATACACCAGGGAGAAGATTATATACCACAATCATCAGGCCAACAAGTGGGTTGGGGAAAGATCGCCAAACGGATTAAATCCATCGCCCGGCAAGCCCAAGAGGCAAATTACGCGATTAAGCAAACTTCTGGGGAACTTTGTGTCTATGTGCTTCCAAGCCAAAGAACTGTTGGATGACGCATCTTACCATCTTTACTCTTATGAGTCGCGTGCCATATCAACTCTTGAGCTAGCTCTGGCGATTTATACATTCTCCTTAATCTCGGCACAATGGGGAAGTATCTAAGCACGCCCATTTGGTATCTTGCTTTTTTGGCTTGTCTACCATGTCAGCATCATCCATGTTAGATGTGTCTTCCTTCCACCTAGAATAGTGACATTTAGGACATTCATCCTCGTCTTCAACTCATTTCTAAACAAACAACAATCATTCTGACATGCGTGTATTTTCTCATAAGTGAGTTGGAAAGCTTTAAAGACCTTCTTCGCTTCATAAGTTGATTTAGGAAGACAATGACCTCGGGGGCAACACGAACCAATTGTCTTGAGAAGATCATCAAAAGCCCTTCGAGATAAACCATTTCCGTCTTGTGCCTGCTCTGACTCAAAAGTTAGTCATGCTTAGCTTTGTGTGGTGTAGTACAACCAGGGTATAAAGGAAGTCGGCCTCTTGATCTCGTTTATCGACAACTCTTCGTCGTGGTTTGGAAACCCTTCGATCACCACTTTGGTTCACAAACCCCTTGCCTTGGTCGACATCACCTTCAACATTAGCATCTCGTCCACATCTCGGTAGAAAGTCGTTGACGTGTTGCTCCCTCTTCATGAACATTATTAAAATTGCTAATCTTCTCCCTAAGTGAAGAACCCACTCGGTGTAAGTAGGATCCATTACCGTTTATGTAAGTGCATATGTATTGTACCCGAGAGGAAGTGGCGCAAAGAAGATTCTTACAATCCACACAAGGACAACTAAACTTAGAAGGATTTCCAAGTTTCTCATGAGCCAACTCTACGAACTTCTTTACCGCATCCTCGTATGGAAATCTCCCCCAACATTAAAACTCCAATGGTTAGACGTACTAAGATCGATTAATCTCATTATGAGACATATATACCCTCAGAGAGACCGATTATGACTTGGCTTTACCTTGGCAACGAACCCAATCCTTATTCATCATTTTACAAGTCAAGAGTCGATCACAGTTTGCGGTTCAATATGAATCTTTATTTCCTTCCTTTGTCCCGATGAAAAACATTCTCATATTAAAACATGTATAAACTTTTCCCTTTTGTTATTTTCTTGCCGGAAATGATTGAGCAATCTCGCAATTATTAGGCATCGAATGACAACAAATGACGCAAATGATGGTACAAACAATGACACAATTTTGCGGGATGCCCTATCAAAAATATAAGTCATAAAACCTATGCGGGCATCTCATTTTGGAGCCATCACCACCAATAACGAATAATTTTATCAAAGATTCAAAATGGGCACCAAGTTGACATTATCTGGACGAGAAAACTATACCAAATTTGTACTTCACCTGCTCCCCTATACAGTTAGCTGAATCTGCAAAAATCAAACAACACCAAAAACTTAATTTCAACCATTTGCAGAATTGAATGCATCCCAACATGAATTAAATTCGAACAACACCCAAAAAAATTAATGTAACGGTTTGAAATGATTGAAATTAAATGCAACCCTAAAAAATTTGATCCAGGCCAATCATCAAAATTTAATGCTACCAAATCATCAAACAAATTAAATGCAATTGATTGATTTTTTTTTTATTAAACGAATTTAATGCAACCCATCATGAAACCACTAAATTTAATGCAAATTGAGATGAAACTATTACAAAAAAAAAAAAAAATTAAGCAATCGATTCTGGACCCAATTACAAGATCGATCGGTTGATGGAGAAGCTCGATTTGTCATGGAGAAGCTCGATTTGTTAACGAGAGGTTAAGAAACTTCGATACGTTGATGGAGAAAAAACGATATGTTGATGAAAAAAACTCCTTTTCATAGATCTCGTTCGCTCGATTTGTTGATGATCTTGACTTGTAATGGTTTGATTGATTGTGTTTCGGAGATGAGGAGCTGGTTTTTCGTGGTTCGAAGAAAGATAAAAGAAGAAACGAAGACGAAAAAGAAAAGAAGTGGTGGAGGAAAGAAAAAACAAACGGATAAAAGGAAAAAAATAAAAACAATGGACGGTTAGAGATCGATGTAAGGTTGAAATAGGCAGTGGAGATTGAAATGGAAGTTGTGATGCGAGAAATTTTTTCTGGCCCTTTCACAACTGTTAGAAATAAATCGTCATAGGGTTTTTTCGTCTTTCGAAACTTTTTAACTTCGCTAAATTTTTCACTTCGCTAAGTTTTTTCACTTATAAAAAGGTTTTTAACCTGCCAAAAATTTTTTAACTTCCGCCAAATTTTTTCACTTCATTTGAGCAATCTACAAAGAAATTTTTTTACTGTTATCGGCGAGTATCTACATGGAATCTTACGGTCATACTGTTGGACTCGCATGCGTTCTACGAGAAGGAATCTTATCTATATTGGCCCCGGTTTGATCTCCGAGCAAGATTCTTTCTCGAACTACAGGTGAAATCTAGGGTTTGGTTACGGTGATCGCAGTATCTACATGGAATCCTACAAATCATCTTGTTGGACTCGTCGTTCTTACGAAGGAATCTTATCTATATTGGCCGAGTTTTTCGATCTCCGAGCAGATTCTTTCTCGAACTCCGGTGAAATCTAGGGTTTGGTTACGGTATCGGCCGAGTATCTACATGGAATCTTACGGTCATCTTGTTGGACTCGTCGTTAACTACGAAGGAATCTTATCTATATTGGCTCGGTTTCGATCTCAGGAGCAAGATTCTTTCTCGAACTCGGTGAAATCTAGGGTTTGGTTACGGTATCGAGTATCTACATGGAATCTTACGGTCATCTTGTTGGACTCGTACGTTTACGAAGGAATCTTATCTATATTGGCCCGGTTTTCGATCTCCGAGCAAGATTCTTTCTCGAACCCGATGAAATCTAGGGTTTGGTTACGGTCGGCGAGTATCTACATGGAATCTTACGGTCATCTTTATTGGACTCGGCTGTTCTTACGAAGGAATCTTATACATATTGGCCCGTTTTCGATCTCCGAAAAGCAAGATTCTTTCTCAACTTTGGTGAAATCTAGGGTTTGGTTACTGTGATTCAGTATCTACATGGAATCTTACGGTCATACTTGTTGGACTCGTCGTTCTTACGAAGGAATCTTGCTCCTATATTGGCCCTTGATTTCGTCTCAGCAAGATTCTTTCGAACTCCGGTGAAATCTAGGGTTTGGTTACGGTATCGCGAGTATCTACATGGAATCTTACAGTCATCTTGTTGGACTCGTCGTTCTTACGAAGGAATCTTATCTATATTGGCCCCGAGTTTTCGATCTCCGAGCAAGATTCTTTCTAACTCCGGTGAAATCTAGGGTTTGGTTACTTAGTATCAGTATCTACATGGAATCTTTACAAGGTCATCTTTGTTGGACTCAAATCGTTCTTACGAAGGAATCTTATCTATATTGACCCGATTTTACGATCTCCTGAAAGCAAGATTCTTTCTCGAACTGGTGAAATCTAGGGTTTGGTTACGGTATCGGCAGTATCTACATGGAATCTTACGATCATACTTGTTGGACTCGTCGTTCTTACGAAGGAATCTTATCTATATTGGCCCAGTTTTCGATCTCAGAGCAAGATTCTTTCTCGAACCCTGAAATATAGGGTTTGGTTCTGATATCTCGAGTATCTACATGGAATCTTCTGATCATCTTGTTGGACACAAATCGTTCTTACGAAGGAATCTTATACATATTGGCCCGAGTTTTCGATCTCCGAGCAAGATTCTTTCGAACTTGATGAAATCTAGGGTTTGGTTATGGTATCGGCGAGTATCTACATGGAATCTTCTGATCATCTTGTTGGACTCAAATCGTTTCTTACGAAGGAATCTTATCTATATTGGCCCGATTTTCGATCTCCGAGCAAGATTCTTTACTCGGTGCGATGAAATCTAGGGTTTGGTTACTGATATCAGTATCTACATGGAATCTTACGGTCATATTGTTGGACTCTTGGAATCGTTAACTTACGAAGGAATCTTATCTATATTGACCCGCTTTACTTCTCCGAGCAAGATTCTTTCGAACTTTGATGAAATCTAGGGTTTGGCTACGGTATCGGCGAGTATCTACATGGAATCTTACAAATCATCTTGTTGGACTCGTCGTTCTTACGAAGAACTTATCTCTATATTGGCCAGATTTCGATCTCCCGGGAGCAAGATTCTTTCGAACTTGATGAAATCTAGGGTTTGAATTCTGACGGCGAGTATCTACATGGAATCTTACATCATCTTGTTGGACTCGTTCTTACGAAGGAATCTTATACTATATTGGCCCGCTTTTCGATCTCCGAGCAAGATTCTTTCTCGAACCCGGTGAAATCTAGGGTTTGGTTACGGTATCGTGAGTATCTACATGGAATCTTACGGTCATCTTGTTGGACACAAATGCTCTTACGAAGGAATCTCTTATCTATATTGGCCCGATTTTCGTCCTCAGAGCAAGATTCTTTCCTCGAACTTTGATGAAATCTAGGTTTGGTTACTGAGATCGGCGAGTATCTACATGGAATCTTACGGTCATACTTGTTGGACTCGTCGTTCTTACGAAGGAATCTTATCTATATTGGCCCGGTTTTCGATCTCCTAGCAAGATTCTTTCGAACCCGATGAAATCTAGGGTTTGGTTGCGGTATCGGCGAGTATCACATGGAATCTTACAATCATCTTTGTTGGACTCGTCGTTCTTACGAAGGAATCTTATCTATATTGGCCCATTTTCGATCTCCGAGCAAGATTCTTTCTCGAACTCGATGAAATCTAGGGTTGGATTCTGATTTCGTGAGTATCTACATGGAATCTTACAGTCATACTGTTGGACTCATCGTTCTTACAAATGGTTTTATTGTAATTGTTTGTAATCCAACGAACCAAATTTAAGGAAATCAAATCACAAGCCAATCTAACGGTGAGGAAGCCTTGTTTGGTTTACCAAATTGTGTGTTTTTCTTCTCAATCAAGTATGCTTTGTTTCAACCAATGGGATTGTCGATTTTAATCTAATCTGCTACAAAAGTACCATGCGGATTTGTGTGTTTCCTTTGAAATGTACCGCCTAAATTTGGGCACATCCTTCTAGATTTTGAACCAAATTTGGTTTCCCACCCAAACAACCCCTAAAGAAAGAATTTTGACCAAAAATTTCTTCTCATTTCTCTCATTTTTCTCTCTCTCTTTCTCGTTTTTCTCTCGTCTCTCGAGAAGATTTTCTCTCATCAAACCTAACTAGATTTTGAAACCCAACTTCACCTCAAAACCAAACTTCATCTCACACTCTAATCGATCTCAAGAAAACACAACTTCACCCCAATCTACGATATTAAACCGTAGCTTCAATCGCGATTTACATCTTAACTCAAACTCGGGTATAAATCTCACACCTTAAAGATGTATTTGTCATTTTCATTGGTTTGATTTTCGATTTGAATTTTTTTTTTTTCATTATCTTCGTGATTTCTGATTAGGGTTTTATTTTAAACCGAGTTAGGGTTTATATTTCAACCGATTCATATGATTTCTTTTCGTTTTGTTTGGTTATAGCAAATACCCTTTGTAATAGGTTGTATAATCGTCGAGAGAAAATTTGATTTATTCCCGAAAACATCTCTAAATGCAGCTGACTCGGACGAGTGAAACCAATTCATGCTTGTTCTTGAATCTTGTTTCTTGATTGTTATGTTTTTACGACACGATTCTTGATATGCAATATGTAAGTTTTCAATTAAATTTAATTTTCATAACATGTAGTAGTTTCATTTTGAATAAATTACCAAAATTGTGTTTTCTTCTAACTCTATAAACATGATGCTTGTTTTTGAAACCATCAAGTGAATCTGTAATTGCCGCTGGTTGGAGTACCGAACTCCTGGCTCATTCTCAACCGAGAATTGCGCAGTTTTCGGTATCCCAACTAATGGTTGTCGATTGCTTGGTGGTTATTTTAAGTTTGATTTATAACATTATAGTTTGTTTTTGATACCTTGATTCAAATGTGGATTGCTAAAGTCTTATATATTTTTGCAAGGTTTGATGAGAAGAGAAGATCTTTAGTATGAGCAAAGCAATTGCTTAAGTTCTCAAGCAATGGATTTGCTCATAAGAAAAAGAAGAGTGCACCCACTTCTTAAAACCTCAAATGATTCACATGTGGTGATTTGTCATGTACAATGGTGATTTCTTATCCGATGAGATATGGTGCAATATTTAGAGTTTAACTTTTGGTTAAGTTTTTGTTGTAGATCGTAGTGTGGAAGGAGGTGAAGATCGATTTGTGCGCAATGGTGAAGAATAATAAGGTGAAGACTTATATATCTTATGGTTGATTTAATTTTACCATATTTAGTGTAAATGATGTTCTTTTCGATCCTTTTGATTAACTTATTTTACTCTATGTTACAGTTACTCGATGAAGCAAAGAGCGAGATTCGATCCCATCTCCCAAAAGGTAGTAAGCAAGAATTTGGTAGTATCTCCCAAAAAGGTAGCAAGTAAGCAAGCAAAAGCGTCCAAGCCAAAACTAATCGGATTACGCTAGGCTGCTATGAGGGCACGTGAGTAATAAATCTCTTATGATTCGGTTTATTTTTACTTGTTTTGATCACTTTATTTACCATCTCCTTTTGATTAACATAGTTCAGCTTTATTTTGCGAGATCATTTTGAAAGATAAGAGTAAAAAGTCTCATGGAAAACAAACTCCTAAGAAGAAGAATAAGAGTTCGAGCTTCTTGAAAGTGAAAAGCTTCCAATGCGATCATCCCCTAGGTTTAAGAACAACTCGGAGGATTCAGCAGACCGCCGAAAGACTACTCCATCACAATCACCAATAAAGAAAACTCAAAGTGCGGTTTGAACCACCGTGAAAAGCCTACTCGCACGATCATCAGAGGAAAAGGAAAAAGTTCGGTTGGCTGAACAATCTCACCAGAGCATCTCAGCTGCACCTTCTACATGGAACCCTCGTTGAGCAGTCCGGGCCATTAGAATCTCATTCCACCCATAAGCTGAGGAAGTGGTTCCCCCAGAAGAGTTGCAAAGCGGAAATTGTACACGGGGCCATGTCCAATGTGAAACTTCGGGAATGGCGATGATACTTTGTCAGTTTTGAAGAGGAAGAAGAAGAAGATGAAGAACTTGAACAAGAGAGAGATGTTGAGGTGGAAAAAAAACACGGAAAATGATAATGATGTTGACGTGAATGATGCAAGAACCGAAATGAAACCAGAAGCTCATCGTATATGACTCTTTTGCTTAAGTTACTTTTCCATCCTTAAGTATTTTCACTCAATTATACGATAAAATATGAGCAAGTCACCGCGAGTTGTATCCTTATTTAGTTTTTCCATCCTTAACTCTTTTGTAGGCAAAACCCAAAAGAAAGTATGTTCCTCGCGGCCCCACAAGGATGACAGCACTAGGGCTAACAGCTAATAAGAATGGCAAGGAAGCTGTGAGCTTTAACAATAAGGATCAGCCTGTTGGTGATCCTTCGGTGCAGCTTGGCTAGTGTGTTGGGTGTTTTTAGTTAAAGCGTAACATCCCATTAAAGCACAAGGACTTGGAGACTTGTCCCGAGAGAGGCCAAAGATAACATATGGGCGATTATCATGGTAATTTCTTGACTCTTCAACTCTTTTACTTTTATAATGTATTTAGAAGTTTTATACACCATCCATTATCTCTTTAACTCTTGTAACTATTTTGCTTGTATTTGCGCAAGGTTTTATTGTCGATGATTTTTACAAAGACTATTATCTTGGGAAGATGGGAAGTTATCTCGAAAGAGGCTAGGTCTAGGAAAGTGGTAAAATCCTCGCCTTGGATGGGCTAGAGGAAGAAGAAAGATGGATGAAGTGGGCAAAGCAAAGTCGAGAGAATGATACGTGAATGAGTGGGAAGAGTTTGTGGCACATGTTTGCTCGGAGGATTCGAGTAAGTGTTCATATCGCAATAAGTTAAATTATTTTGTGTTCGGCCCTTGGCATTTCCTTGTTGTTTAGTTAATGATATTAGTTACTTCATCAGGCAAAAGATTGCAGGATGCAACAAGTTAGAGAGAAATACCCTCCACACACTCTCGGTAGAGTGGTTATGCGAGACTCGAGGCTAAAATGGTAAAGTTGTGTATTTTTATTCCTATATTCATTATAGGGTAATTGTATTGAAATTATATGCTAACTAGTTTGGATAACATATTGTTTGCGTAAAAAGCGGTTGAATACAAAAGAAGACATTGATAGAGTCGAACTTTGGATAAGAATCCAAACCTGAAGGAGGAAGGAACCTAATCCACGGAAATATGGAGGCTTTGGTGAGAACTCAACTCATATTTCTCTTATATTTTTGTTAATTTATTTGCTTAATATATATGTGTTCGAATGATGCAAAAATGTGACTAATTAAGTTGCTTTGCACTAATGCGGAAGAATTGATAGAGTTTGCACAAGAGCATGGTGCGATGTTGGATCATGTTTCAATGATAGTGATCTTCTCTCCAAAGCTCTTGGTGACGACAAACCCGGGAGAGGCGAGAGGTATTGGCTATGGAGCCACAAAGACAAAGATGGTTGTCAAGAGCCATTACAAAAGATCATCAAAGAGTGCAAGGATAGTATGAGTGAAATGAATGCGAGACTTGCACCGCGAGGTGAGATTATAATAATCGCTTTTGTTTCTTTTAGTTGAAAATTTAAACTCGCGTCTCATCCGGCTGGTTTGATGTTGGTATAGGAAAAAACCTCGAGATGCGTCTGTCGCCATGATGGCTCACACTTGAACAAGGCAGGTCAATTGTAAGTGTGTTTATGTTTACCACATAAAACTATTTGGTTAGTCTCTATTGCTCCCATTATGAGTTTCGATGTTCTTTGTTTGTATTTTTCTGTGAAACTGAAATGCTAGCAACACCCATGGTTTGCTAGCTCAAGTAGGACTTGTTCCCAGTTTGCAAATGACAGTCCGATTAGCGGACAGGTGGAGAAAGCGCCCAGGGAAGGGTAAAGCTTGCAGATTGCTCGGTTGGTACAATGAGAACGAGGTTGTTGCTGGACGCAATTATTAAGCCGAAAGCATCCAAAGATGGAGTGCCATGGAGTGCCAATAGGTTTGGCGCGTACAAAGTGACTGTGACTACTTCTCGTGTTGATGATGCTCATCTCTACAAGCCATCGGGTGACTTGAGGCGTGTTATACATGCTGTAGGAACTTATGTCACATGGTCCAAGGATCTAATAATGCCCGCCATCGATAATCTGGTTACTTTGTTTGGGGTGTGTTTCATGAGACAATGGTTATTTTTGTCAGCTTTCAATCGTTTAAAACAATGACAATGACAATGAGTGTTTCAGAAACAATGATGATTCTGTTAACTTGTTTATATGTTGATCTGTTACATTTTAATGGTTTTTATCCGAATGAATGGAAGTATATTTATATATATTTGTGTGAATCGAAAAGCAATTTTATATATTTTTTTCTAAAATGTAAAGAATCAAACCGCTAAACATGGTTGGAAAAAAAGGTGATCACTACAGGATATGGGTTGTGAAATATTTTTATGCTACACAGATATGGGTTGTGAAACAAGAATTATACAACATAAAAAAACATTGTGATACATTTTTATGCTACTAGTAGTAAGGGTTGTGATATGAAAATAATGGTTGTCATACTTGTTTACGCACATCGTATTTGTTGTGAAACAATGCCTTGGATTGTGGAAACAAACTACACTACACATACAAAGGTTGTCATACTGCGTTTTCGTTACACAAGTAAAGGGTTGTGAATAACATGTCTTACTACTATAATCTTGGTTGTCATACGAGTTCTGCTACACAAGTAAGCTGTTTGTGAATATGATGTCATACTACTACGAACTTGGTTGTGATACGAGTTTCTCTATACATATTTTTGTTGTGTAAGAAGTACTTACAACCCAAGTAATAATTGTGAAACACTTCTTAGACTACGTTCCATAAGTTGTGATATGGGTTTTACGCTACACTACCCTCTTGTTGTTGAAACACCGGTTGGGAAAAGTCCTACAACCATAATAATAGTTGGGAGAATGGTATATACACAACCATTATATTGATTTGTGTTAGATATTTCTAAGACTTATAACTTTGTTGTGAAACAAATTATTACAACCTCTTGATGAGTTGTGTGAGATGTTGCCCAAAGAATTTGGATTAAGTATCACAACCGAAGCAAGTGTTGTATAATATTGAACCACAACCAAGTTTACGACTCTAGCTTACGAGTTGCAAACAATTGAAGACTTTTCTTACAACCCCCCTGTGCAAACCTATCAATAAACGTCGTCTTATGTGGTACCACAACTGATTTCGGGAGGTAGTTAATGGCTGTTTTTCAGTAGTGAAAGGAGAGAAGCGGCACCGCAAAGAATGGAAACTACCAACGCAGGGCCGCCGAGAATATAACAAAAAGTGAAATTTAGGAATTTTGTAGAAGGGCGGTATGTGTTGAGGACCATTCCCCCAATACCAGCGAGAAAAGAAGTGGGGCAAATTAGCACCAACTTGGGGAGGACCTACGTAATACACGACATCGCAGAAATGGCTCTTACTATCTGCGCAACCCGAAAGGGGAATCCTCATGCATCCGTGGAATGCCAAATACCTCAAGCCATACTACCCATGACCAAACCACTGCGTGTGCATTTTGAGAAAGAAGAAAATGGACTTGCTAGTCCACATGTTTCTATCTCGACAAAGGTAAAACACCTTAACTTTTCAATCAATCAAGCTTTCACTTTCAAGTATCATATCCCATTCATTACCCACGCGCATTTCAATTTATTCAAAACCCACAACCTATACCATATGAAACACATATTCACACAATGTATATAAACCATATGAACCACATGTATATACTACTTACACAACGTACATTGAAAACCATGTCACACCTTAATAAAATATCGATACTATTGTTACCCCATGGATGTAGGCTTTAAAGTAGAACCACGTAAATCATTGTGCAATACCATTATTAAGAATTGACATTTTGAGAGGATATCCAGCACAAAGCGTGGATCTTACCCACCCGCAATATACTTAGGCAATATCCATACAAAGCACACGCATGCAACATATCGGAGCATACACATGCAATCTCGTGGAACTCCCCTGTGGCGTCTATAAGTGTACGACCAAGGCGACTTCCCTGAGCGAGATGCCGAGCAATATTACAAGCGAACTCAATGGAATATATCCTTGAACGTCGGCGGACCCCACCGTTCGAATCCCCCGGGCCAAGGAATTGGCCGGATTCGGTGCAAATCACAAGGCAATTCCGGGGACATCAACCTACGGAATGCCGCAAACAATACACTTTCTCAAATTCAAAGATCAACATCCTTGGATAGTAAATACTACGGAAGTATTCATTACGTTAACTTATTTGAAAAGACAATAAATGCAAATTCAACAAAATTCAAATTCAGATTTAAACACCAAAGTTTGATCTAGTACATGGCAGTTGATTACAAGCCTAGCAAGAAGAGTAGCAAAAACGCCAAAAAGGATAAGCAACTGAGATCAATCCCTAGCATACTAGATGTGACCTCTTTTGGGAAGGAGCGTTATCCGCGGGTTTGTCCTTCAAATGAGGAAGGAACACTACCACCCGGAGGGAGGGCCCCGAAAGAGCCTCGAAGGGAGCGCGGGTACAGGGCCGAGTGTAACTCTTGTTTAACCCATGGTTTTCCCGAGATCCAACTCAATCTCACCAAGAGTTCTATTAATCTCCTCTCCAATCGCTTACGAGCCACGAAGCCTATGGCTACACTCTTCATCTCGGCTCGACTCGGGGAAGTGGAAAGAAGGTCCACCTTTGATTGGCATGCTTCAGCGTTTCCTCCCGAGACGAGGCCTGACCACGATGGTAATTAACTTGGCCCTCCAATTGAACTACCTTAGCTTGAGCTTCGGCAAATTTGTCATCCGCAGCTCGAAGCTGTCCCTGGAGCTCTGCGGATAATGGAAAAAGAACAGTTATAACAGATACAGTACAAAGCACACTCGATGACAAAAACGTATACCTTCACAATGATCAACCGCGAAATCCTTTGCTTAGCGGCATAATCATATTCATTTGATAACCTATCATAATCTACCTGCGGAAGATTATGAGCATACCGACTCGCGCTTAGATCATTTGAAGCATCGAGTCCGAATGACGATATCGATTAACCTCATCATTCTTCGATTCCAATCCCTTGTTAAGGCGATACATAGTCACCTCTAAGTTTCTCTCACGCTCAACCTGACGAGCCACATCAGCTCGAGACGCGGATAAAGCACTACTGAGAGCACTACATTCTGCCCTAGCATCGTCTCTTTCCTTGGCAAGACGCTGCATATAAGCCCGCACATCGGAGGGATGAGAAGACCGCGCTCGCCGCAGCTCGTCTTCCATAACATTAAGCTTAATTTCTAAAGAGGAAATCTGCCCGCGGGCTTTCTCAAGATTATCCCGCGTCCATAAAAGAGCCCCGTTGAACAAGTGGCGGTCATGGTTGTTTCGATTTGCAGATCTACCAAGCAAAGCTTTTCTTACGCCATTCTTCGGCCATAGCGTTATGAACATCCGCGGGCATTCCATTTCGCCGATTCACTCTTAAGTTTTTCAACTAACTCGGCAATGCGACCTTTTGACGAGCTCTCTCACTCCGGCCACAACAATTCGGGACTCCACCCATCAAGACAAGTGGCGGAGGAGGGAAGAAGGAGAAAACTCGAGAACATATAAGGAGCAGAAACTACCAAAGAAGAGGAAGCAAGACACGAAATAGACGAGGAGTTCTTCTCGGCGAACAGCTAACTTGGCCTTAACCGAGGCCGGCTCGGGCGCAGCTTTGCCTCCTCCGCGTCCTGCTTTGCTCCCTTCGCTGTTGCACCCTTCCACTCCGCTATTTCCTCATCTTTAGCGGAAACCGAAGCTTCAACGTCCGAAAGCGTTTCTTCACAATCACGGAGCTTCCCTTATAGCTTGAGAGACTTGGCCTTGAAGAAATGGTAAAGATGATGGTTACAATACTCACTCCTCATCATCTATCAATCAAAAAGGGAAATTAGTTCACAACACATTTAAGCAAAATCGGGGAAGAAAGAGTAGGACAAACCTCCAATAACCGTTTGTTGGGGATAATTGTCTTGGTACCCATCAACAATGGCCATCATACTGAAAGAACCGTAGGGGAGGATCCACCACGAGATCAATCCCGCTGGTCACAAGATTCTCGCCCCACACTCGATCTACCACCTCCTCCGGGGTTAGTTCCATATGCCGACGAGTAAAAAGTCCGAACTCTTTTCCCCTCAATCACGGGGCGGGACGAGGCACGACAAGCAAGTTTTTCTTTTGCAGCCACGCCAAAACAGCATCATCACCATCCGTGACCAAGGACCGCGTAAAGTCATCTGAGGGAGAGTCTAAGGACGTCCCACCAAGCGAGGCACCCGTAGTACTTAGCGCCAAAACCCCACCAGCCCAGTGGAGGAGGTGCCGACACAAACCTCCTGGATGCACTTTGCCAAAACCCCCGCCTCAGGATCCACGTGTGGGGTCACCCCCGCCTATCCTTAAGGACATTCCAGTCATCACCATCGGAAGCAGATTGAAGTCCGAGACAAGCCCCATAACCGTGGCCATGTCAAATGATTCCTCCCGGATAAAACCCTACCAAAGGAAAACTTCGCAAGAAGCATCCCCATCCTTGTCACCACTTTGCCAAGAGCAATTTTCTTACCCTTGTCCCCAACATCCCCAGTACCCTTGTCTCCAACATCCCCATTACCCTTGTCCACAACATCCTTGTCACCACCATCCCCATCCTTGGTAGCCCCCTCAGCCTGATCATTACCACAACCAAGAGTGGCCTGACCACCACCACCTCCACCAATGCTCCCACCGGCAACACTATCTACTTCTTGAATGGGCGGAGAAGTCTCAATTCGCTCTTCCCCGTCGGAAACATCCTCATCACCATCCACGGGACTGTTCACATCCTCGAAGTATGTAGAGCCCTCGGTGGGAGAATTCGACGATCGCCAGTTGATCCTCTTGTCTCTACGCCCTACCACACATAATGATAAAAGAGCCACCCAAGCATCTCCTTTCCTTAGCATAATCAATATTATTCAAGAAAACGAAGGGGCATATATACATAGAAAACAAACAACACACCTTAGCAACATCGGATTTCGCGAAAGAAGGTTAGCATCAGGAATATCTTCGTCTTCCGCGTCGTCAACATCGCGATTGTAAGCAAAATCCATGCCTACAAAACTCATCTGCCAAGGGCAGTAATGGACAAAACTCATCTCCTACTTTACTATCAAAATTCTTTATTCACGCTTCCGCAGCCTCAGCAATTGAAGCGTTCATTGGGGACCAGCCTTTTTTTGGGACCATGATTTTATTTTGGGTAAAGATATTAGAAGTAATTCTAGGTCATCCCATATCTAGTTATTTATTTAATACCTAATCTACCCTCTTAATTAATTTTAGGTTATGATTAGTGAAATGATTTAGTTAAAAACAATTAGTGAGATTAAATTAAAAGATGGGTTTATTATTAGTTGAGTAGAATTATTGTGAGAGTAGAGTTAGAGAAGATGAAGGAGAAAAACATGAAAAATAAATTTTTTTTTTCCCATATTCAAATGATGGATTTTATCAACCACAACCGGAGGAAGAGTATTTGGGTGAACAAGTATGCTCCAAACTTAGATAATGTATGTTGAATTGGTAAAAACTTCCCCAAAAATGTAAAATTTTGAACTGGATTTTGAACGGTTCGGTTATTTTATATGAAGAACAAATGTAACAGAACTCATCGAAGGTGTAGTTCGGTTGCTTTGTGAGGATGAACAAGTAACCGAACTCATCTGAATGTGTAGTTTGGTTTCCTTGGGGGATAAACAAGTAACCGAACTAGTTTGAAGGTGTAGTTCGGTTGCTTGATCCAAACACGCAGGTTACCGAACTTCATATTAATAGAAGCTCTGACATGCAGCGTTATGTTCGGTTGGTTCGCAACTAACCGAACTTTACGTACAAATAAATTTTAACCAAGTGTATAAGGTTCGGTTGGATCGCAAAAGCGTGCAGTTTGCGATCCAACCGAACTAAGTTTAATAAGTTCGGTTGTTTCGCAAACTTGAGATCAATTGCACAACCAACCGAACTTAACAAACAAAATTTTCTTATGTTTTTAACCGTAGAGTTCGGTTACATGGCAGTTTTAAGATTTTTGCGAAATAACCGAACAAAATTGATAGAGTTCGGTTATAAGAGAAATAAAAATAATGGGAAAAACAGTATAAGTTCGGTTACATGGCAACTTTTTTCTTATGTTTTTAACCCTAGAGTTCGGTTACATGGCGTTTTATACATTTATGCGAAACAACCGAACTCGTCGGTTAATCTAACATAGTTATAAAGCATATAGAACCGAACTCATCGAAGGGTGTAGTTCGGTTGCTTTGTGAGGATGAACAAGTAACCGAACTCATTCGAATGTGTAGTTCGGTTGCCTTGTGAGATGAACAAGTAACCGAACTCAACACTTCAACCTCCATTAAACCTCTCCACAACTTCCATTTTCAACTGATTTTGATGATTACTTCTCATTTTTTTCAACCAAAAACAAACGACAAGTAATAGGTTTGTGAGAATATCTTTGCTAAAGATTTAAATTAAGCTATATATATATAGAGGTGGTGGTGGTTGTTGGTGGTGGTGGTAATCGGTGGTTGGTGGTGGTGATAATCAGAGGTGGTGGTGGTGGTAATCGGCGGTGGTGGTGGGAGGAGGTGGTGGTGGTAATCGGCGGCGGTGGGCGGTGGTGATGGTCGGAGGTGGTGGTGGTAGTAATAGGCGGTGATGGGCGGTGGTGGTGGGAGGAGGTGGTGGTTATATATAGAGTGAGAGAGGTGGTTATTAGGTTGGTTTTAAATTAAATTAGGTTAAGGGTAGGTTAGTAATTTCAACGCATTAGGACACCCTTATAACTAGAGGGAAGGTGGCCTAATAAGACCATGGTCCCTCAATAAAACCATGGTCCCCAAAAAATGGTTCCAGCAATTTATACTCATCATCGGGTATGACATCTTTTGCGATACTATGGCTAACATTGTCAAGTTACGGCTCATAAACCCTAGGCGAGAAAAAAAGATATTCCAAATCCAATTCATTTTTTTTGCGACTTTACAAAAGTAAAACGCTCATCCTAGCATTAATTGGATTCTCCCTATAAAATGTTTAATCCCAATTCGAGGACATATACGGCGGGGTTTAAAGAAACACCTTCCAAATAGCATATGCATATAGATAGATATTAAACGCGGTGACTTTTAAGGTACACAATCCTCATCCTAGCGTTTATTTATCACCACTACGTTATTTTCTAGCTCTGAGTTATTTTTATGGACTTTTCTAGCTACGTTATTTTATATATATGTGTATACATTTTCTGCAGGTTATATATGGCACGAAACACGGGTGAGGTGCTAGGAATGTTACTTGGGCTTGCCGTAGATATGAATTGCGCAGGCTGGAAATCAAGGAACTTGCACATGTTGGAATTTGCAAGTGATGACCCTAATATCCCAGTTAGACGTTCAAATTGTGTAAACTTGAAGCGTAAAGAAACCCATGAAATTGGGGTCGTCTGCTGTATCCCATGGCGATGGACGAACTTAAAATTTTCAGTAGCAAATAGGATGAAACGTCAATGGTCCCAGTTCAGGTAATTTGATGTTTCTCTTCATCTTCGTTGATAATATGTAAATAACATTGTTTGCTGATGTAATCATCACTAATCATCTAATCATTGATTGGGTCAAACACACGATATTTTATTTTCAAGTTTTGTTAAAAAAGAGTTCCACTTTGTAGTAGTAACTATACAATCGACGAAGGTTGAAAATCAGAGGTGGTAAATAGTTGTACTTCAACGACTCAATGTTAAGGCTACAATTTAGTATGTTACTTGACTAACTCAATTTCAAGGGAACATTATACTTACTATTTCAGTTGTTATGTTAGTATATTTTGGAAACAATTTTGAACTTCACAACGAGTTCAAAAAGTTAATTACGCCTCCATAGTCGTAGGATTTGGTAGATATGAACTCGTAGCCGTAGGATGTGCGAATTCAAAAAATTTAACTTTTCTGTGAGGGAAAAAGTTTCGAACATCCTACGACTGCGAGTTCATATCTACCAGATCCTACGACTATGGAGACGCGAATTCAACTTTTGAACTCATGAGTTCAAGTTCAAAATATTTTCCGTATATTTTGTAGTTTCATGACATTTTAATTACAGAGAATATGAAGTTTTTACTAAATATTCATTAGAAATGGTTGGTATTATGCCGTCGGTGTAGTAAGAAAGTTGTTGGGTGAGGATGGTGAGCTTTGGTTCACCCAATGTGAGAGTATAGCTTTGGTTAACTCTTTGCCACATATTTTTGATTATCTTATTTTATTTATAAGTATCCATATGTTTTTTTTTTATTAACCAGGTGAGCCTGTCCTATTCGAAACAGTAAAGTTTAAAAGATGGCCACACAGCATTCAAACTCATCTGCGGATTAGAGGTAAATGATATTGATTTATCTTCTGTTCAAAAATGAAGCCCCGCCATGCAAAAATGATACTTATAAATAAAATAAGTATAAATGATATTGATTTATCTTCTGTTCAAAAATAACCCACTGAGAAGGCCTTCTGTTCAAAAATGAAGCCCCGCCATGCAAAAATGAAGATAAACAGCTGAAACGTGTAGAATTTGTTAATGCTGGGTGTTCGTACCCTATTCAAATAGTGCATGTACGTGCCGCACAAGCTATTTAATAGCGTCAACCCGTGGGTTTATTGAGGAAACCAACATGGCTTATTGCGGATGCCCAGACCGGACTTATTGAGGAAGTCCGGAGGTTTATTGAGGAAACCGGGCTGTGGGTTTATTGAGGAAACCCACAGGGCTTATTGAGGAAGGCAGGCCGGACTTATTGAGGAAGTCCGGAGGTTTATTGAGGAAACCCAGGACCGTGGGTTTATTGAGGAAACCCACAGGGCTTATTGATGAAGCCAGGCCAGACTTATTGAGGAAGTCCGGAGGTTTATTGAGGAAACCAGTCTGTGGGTTTATTGAGGAAACCCACAGGGCTTATTGAGGAAGCCAGGCCGGACTTATTGAGGAAGTCCCGAGGTTTATTGAGGAAACCAGGCCGTGGGTTTATTCTGGAAACCCACATGGCTTAATATAGAGGCCCGGTCTAGCTTATTATAGAAGCCCAAAAGACTTATTTTTGGAAGTCTTTTGAGATAGACACAAATCTTGTGAGATATACAAGGATCTTTCAAGATAAACTCAAATCATGTGAAGATACAAGAATCTTTCAAGATATACATGGATCTTTAAGGATATATACAAATATTAAAGGATAAGTACAAATCTAGGTGGTTATTTTGGATAACTACAAATCTAGGGTTATTAAGGAACTAGATTAGGGTTTTTGCCTAGAGCAGTGCTGTCCCGCGCAGCTGTGCGGGACTGCTCAATAAGAAACAGCTTATCTGCCGTTAGATTATTTTCCGTACCGTCAGATTACATTCGCTTTTATTTAATACAGTTGGCCTAGTTAGAGTATTAGATTTTAGACCCTTTTAAAACAAAAAATTCATCCTACATCCTTGATTCCTTTACGAAGTTACAGTTGTTTTCCTCATATTAGAGAAATCTTCAAGAGTGGAAATCAACTCAACGAATGGTTTTTTTTTTTTTTTTTTAATTTTTCAGCTCAAATTTTAGTTTGGTTGGATGGGTTTGTATCTGATTTCGTTAATTCAGTCTCAAGATTTGATTTTTTTTTTTTCCTATTTTGGTTGATCATCTTGTTTTTTTTATAGATCTGTGAAATGGCTCAATGGATTGAAACCTGGCAACATAGTTTCGTATATATTCGAGGTTGCCCTCAAGCTAAAGTTAGGATTTTGAATTACCGCTAAAAACATGTCTTGCGACTGCTTAATTTTACCCCTTTTTTTTATGATGAGAGTGGAGAGGGAATAGGATTTGAGTCCCTGATATACAAGTGTGGATTCTAGTGTTTCATACATACAAATGTAAGATTATTTAAAAGGCCTACATGAAAACCTCCAATTCTTTGTGTTTTGCTGGATATAAACAGTTGCAGCCTTGAGTTGAATATAGTACGAACATCTTTTAGATCTTCATCTTTTGCTTGTACCAAAAATGGATGTAAACAGTTGAAAACTTGAGTACAGTTGTATTCAAAAAGAGTGTTTTCTGATCAGTATTAATCATAAATATAATCTGTTCTCCATACCTCATGATTCAAAATTTTAGGATTTATTTACTGTTAAGTTCATTCTTTTTCAACATGAATAAACAAGATAATTGTAAAGGAGAAAGGGATTGTTTTTGTTTTATTTTGTAAGTAAATGGGCCTCTTTCTAATATCCAAAATCGGCCAGCTTTATTTTCTAAAAATAAATAAAAAACAATCTAATCCGACGGTAGGGCAGATAATCTAACGGCGGATAAGCTGTTTGCTTATTGAGCAATCCCGCGCAGCTGCGCGGGACATCACTGCTCTTTTGCCTATAAATAGAGGCTAAAAATCCAATTCAAGCGGGGGATTCTATGTTTGCAAACCACACACAACTATTGTAATCATAATGTCAATAAAATATCTCCCTACGGGGTTCCATCCGTGGACGTAGGCACAACTTGCCGAACCACATTAAATTCTGTCTCTTTTTTGTTTCTTCAATTTGTTTCATAACCCTAATTTCATCATCATCATCATCAATCAATCGTGTTTTGTGCCTAAAAGTAATTTTGGGTACAAACACTGGGATTTTGTTGTTAGCTTATATTTCAATTCTTAGATTACATTTAAAATCTTGGTGGCCTTCATATTTGTTTTTAGCCGTAAAGAAACCGTATACTTTTGTTGTAATGTGTATTTAGATTGTTACAAACAAAGGAGTTATGGTTAGGCTGTAATTTATCACCAGTTGTCGCATAATCACTATTCGGTAACGGATTTATCCATCTCTGAACATTGCCAAGTGAAATCTAACCTGCACAATAGTTTTCGGCTAGGTAACTGTGGTGTCTACCCACATTTCCAACATCGGAAAGAAGAACTACGAGGCCAAGAACTACACAGCAGGATCACAGGCTGAGAAGCTTCAAAGAAGGCACAAACGGATGTCATAATATTAACTATTTATTACGTTTAAAAATAATTGGATTCGAGAAACAACTATTTTTGGAAATCGAGATAGTCAAAGCTGAGTCCAATTTTGTGCACACTCCTTTAAAGAGTGTGCACGTAACAACACAACCCTATTGGCTGTCTTAAACAAGCCGTTAACTGTTTGATGAATTATCATTTTTTAAATTAATTTTAATCCTACAAACGGTAAGGGGATATATCATCTTTAATCATTTCCTAAAATATAGAGTTTTAAAAACTGGAAATACTGATAATCCGTTTATTGACTAAGATCATCCTTCCATAGTGAACATCATCAATATCTATCAGAATTTTAAGTTTCTCTTCTCCCATCTCTCAATATCATCACTCCTTACATTATCTAGTACAAGTGGATAATTCTTGCTATTCAAACACTCGTGCACTTTGTATACCAAGAAATCATAATATGCTAAAGATATTAGGGCGTGGTAATTGTTTCCAGCAATGATCTAAAGATATTGTAGACTAGTTGCGCTAATATGACTAAACCACAACACTGAATTTATTATCTTTCTCGTATCATCCTCTCTTCCAATGAAGTAGCCTGAGTACTAGTAATCCTTAATCTATATACTTGGATCTGTATGTCATATTTTCCCTATAATTTTATGGATACTATTGATTTTACAGCGGAATACATATGAACTATTAGGTAAGGAAAATCTATCGTGTGCATTGGAAGAATTCCCAGCGATGTATGTTTGATACCGGAACTAACACTCAGTATGCGAAGTTTCGGTAAAATTGTTATTCTAAATCTAAACTACCAGATGACTCATCAAACTAACTATTTCCTATGTTTAAAGCGCTATAATTTAGGTGATAAATTGGTAGAATATATTCTCATTACCATTTTAAGATTAAAATCAAATTTTAATACTCCCTCCGTTCCACTTTAGATGATGTTTTAGGGTTTTTTTTGTGTTCCAAAATAGATGAAGGTTTAACTATTTTCTCCTCATTCTCACAGATTTACCCCTGCTTTGGAATCACAACATAACATTCATTCTCTTTGTAATCAGTGAGAGATAATTAATTTAATTTAAAATTTAAATCTATTCTCTATCTTCTTGGGATATTTGGTGATCCCAAGTACAATTATATGGGGATTCATAATTTATACTTGAATCTAGAAACTAAAAATTATGAGGTTTTAATTTTTAAAAGGGTATTAATATGGGTAGATATGGAAAAAAATTATTCTCTTTG
Source organism: Papaver armeniacum (assembly GCA_023531295.1). Lineage (NCBI taxonomy): Eukaryota > Viridiplantae > Streptophyta > Magnoliopsida > Ranunculales > Papaveraceae > Papaver > Papaver armeniacum. Next base: position 59,107 of record JAJJWW010008130.1, on the reverse strand, counting down.
ATGTTTCTTAATCTGCGTGAAAAACTCTACAACATCATCGAAATTGGAACGGAGGGAGTAAAATAAAATAAAATAGATAACGGCTTATTTTAAACAACCAATAGGATCGTTTTGTTATGTGCACACTCTTTAAAGGAGTGTGCACAAAATTGGACTCGAAATACCGGTTGTGTAATTCGGCTTTTCAAGAGTACAAAACAAAGCTAGGCTAAGTTTGCCTGTCCGAGTGGTGGTCGGGGATTTGTCCGTGGGAAAGATAAATCAAGGGTTGTGGTTCTCCCGACCACCGCTACAACTCGCACGCGTGGCATTAATTCCAATATTATGAATGAAAAATGAATACTCAAGTCAAGATATGGAATTTCAAAAATTATAACGGGGAGGTTCGAACTCATGACCTATTGTGTCATAAGAGTGGCCTCTAACCAGTGTTCCACCTTGGTTGGAATTGATAGAAAAGATAAATCAACAGTGGTGGTTTGTTCAACTTAAATACCATAATTGCTTTATTAATTAGTGTTTCACTAATTGCACATAATAAATAATCTATTCATTATAAAGTGTTTTATTAATTAGTGTTTCACTAATTGCTCATAATAAATGACTAATCATTTTTTAATTATAAATGTTTTCTTAATTAATTATAATATTTATTTCTATTAATAAGTAATTTTGATAAATAATATCAATAGACATTTTCTGCGGCAATGAGTAGTAGAAGAGGTGGAGGCCGAAAGATTAGTGGTGGTTAAGGGCGGAGCCAAGCACAATTATATTTATTTTTGTTCTTTTATCGTAAAATGGGATACAAAGTCCATTTTTCACCTGTATCCAACTTGCCAAGAATTTTTTCTCCCTCTCTCCTCAAAATCCTGGCTCCGCCCCTTGTTTGTGGTGGAAGAAGTAGTGACGGTGAATGCTGGTGAGTAGTGATGGACAATATTAATTTTATGTTGTCGTTACAACATCGATAACATCGTAGTGTGGAAGATGTGGTTGGTTGTTTTTAACACTTTTGATAAAGGAAGGTACCGTATATTTCAGGGATGATATCATACAGGACAATATTTTCATGATCGTAGTTGGATCACCCAAATGGTACCCCTGTTATCTTTGGTACTATATCGTATAAATCATGATTTTTTAATGTTAAAAATCATGATTTAATATCGTATATTTTCCTAGATCTTAACCCGTGTTGTAACGGCACGGGATGTTCAAATAGGTATTCAACCAAAAAACCATGCAGGCATTTGCTGGAAATTTTCATAAATTGTTTGCCACTACCGGGGGGATTCGGTGTGTGTGTGTGTTTGGGGGGGTAGCCCCTATGAGACTTTGTCTCGTAACAAAATTTTTTGGTTTTGATCTTCAAAACCTATTTTTTTTTTGTTCTAATCAGTCCACTTTCGGCACAGTTATCTAATTTTCGAGCATGTCGGCACTGCTTCCGGCATAGTATGCTGCTTAAACTTCTATGCCGGCACATGAGGAAAAGTATCCAGAAAATTGATTTTTTTTTTCACTTGACCACCGGCATGGATAGATTTATATCGAACATGCCGAAACTCAGTACCGGCGTGGTCTTCATCCTAAATAACAATGCCGGAACTCAGTACCGGCGTGGTCTTCATCCTAAATAACCATGTCGGAACTCAGTATCGGCGTGGTCTTCATCATAAATAACTATGCCGACACTCAGTACCGGCATGGTCTTCATCACTACCGGCGTGGTCTTCATCCCTACCGAATTTAAAAAAAAAAAAAAAATCAAAGTGAGGAGCCGACAAAGAAGGAGAATGGAATTTGAAAGGAAGTGAGAAATGTTTCGAATTTAAAAGGGAGTAGGGTATTTTTATGTTTGATTTAGCTTTTATTGTTTTAAAGGGTAGTTTCGTATTTTTGCCCCCCAAAAACACTCTTAGCAGAAACTATTGGTTGGGGGAAGTAATTCATATCCCCGATTAGTTTTGATATCCCCCAATTGTGGGTTCTTTTTAAAGCCATCCCAGTCTAGACAAAAAGGGAGAAAGAGAAGAAATATGAGATGCAATCATACAAATTCAAACAAATGACATAGAAATGAAATATTATGTAAAGTATAAAAATTTACATTTATTTTTATTTTTTGAAATTTATTCTTGGGAAAGCTAAATCTACGGCTGTAAAATTTTCAGTTTAATTAATTTTCAATAATAAATATTCTATTGATATATTTCATAATAAATGTTTTTTTATTTAATTAAATAAATATATATTCATTAATGCAATGCATAATAAATTTATTTTATATTAAACAATAGGCGTTAATGGTGGTTGTGATAGTGGGCGGGGGTGGTGGATCGATGGTGGGGATAATGGTGGTGGGTGTTGGTGAGAATGGTGGAGTGATGACATTAATGATGGTGGTGGTGGAAGAAGTAGTGGTAGTGGGATGAGAAAGGTGTCATAAGGTAGATAAATTATTTAGTTACATTTGGTTTAATTTTTTTAATTTGATGTTAGTTTTTCATTTTTTTTCTTTTATTTTTTAATTTTTTTTTAAATTAAAATAAACACTAAATGCCAAATTTTTCTAAGAAGAATATAGATAAATAGCTGTGGTTTTAAGATTTTTCGGGTCGGGGCAGGAAAGAAGATGAAACCTATTAAAAAAAATTGACCAATACAAGGCTACACACGAATCTGTTGTAATTGATTTAGTTTCTCATATCTCTCTATATTCCCATTTTCTGTCATGATTTTTGTTTCGCGGTTACATACAAACTTTAGAAAAATGAATAAACACAAATCTATGTAAATTTGGAAATTTTTATCACCAAAAGGCGAGAAAAATAATTCATGAAGCTAACATATTTTGTAAGATTAATCTGATTGATATTGAAGTATTTTGTGTTTTCAATTTTGTTACAAATTTGATGATTTATTTCTTTTTAAAGTAAGGACACTACTTTGTTTTGAAGAAGAGAATGAAGTAGTGTTCTACTACCCATAGGCCCGTAGGATTTTGGGGAATTGGTTAACGATTAAATATGATTGTCCTAAAGGATTATATAACATACAAACATAATATTAAAGGATTTGCGGCTAAGGACATGTTTATTAACCAACACCTCAAAAAAAGTTAGACTTGGATCGACTTGATGCATTGTATGCAAACAATTATGATATGTATGAACTGATGGATATAATTGAAATACATATCAATTCCCGTGCCGTTACGGCACGGGTTAAGCCCTAGTGATAATACAAAACTTCTATCTTTTCTACCTTGTCATTTCAATTCTAAGTATCTTAATTCTCGGTTAATGCCCGATTTGGCTTGTTTATCGGTTTCCTAATTTTTCTATTCAAGTTTTTGGCTTTTCAAACAAAGAAGGTCGAAGACAAAAGCTGGAAAAGGAATCGATGTTGTTCTAAGAAGTACTAAAGACAGTTATTCAGATTTGTTCTAAGAAGTTCTGGAAATTGGATGTCAATTGCCTTTAACAGTGCAAACCAACAGTTGTAATAAATGATTTAAATAGACACAATTTCCTAAGGAAATGAAAGTGAAACGCTTATTTGACCCTTCAAATAACAGGCGGTCCATATTGATATGTCCACCTTGGGAAATCAAACGACTCAACTGTAATCCGTTCTTTAAATAGCCCCTCTAATTTCCCATGTACTATCTCTTTATCTTCTTTTTCCGTAAAGCATCCCCAGTACTAGTAGGTACTCTCTGATCTCTCTCGGACTCTGCTTGTTTCATGTATTGTGTCTTTGCTTTACAAATTTCCTGAAAAATACTATAAGATTAGTTTTGCAGATTAGTTTCTAGAAAGTGGAAATGGCTCACACCAAAAATGACATACAAGACTCCGACCTTTATACTACCATTAAGGTAAATATCCTGCTTCTTCTTTTTTTGAATTTTGTTGGTTCATTTGGTAGTAATTAAACAAACTCATACTGTACATAATCATCGGCTGCTTTATGTGGTACCTATAGGTTGTCCGAAATGAGAATCTTTTCCAACAGATTGGAAGAGATGTTTATTTTGATCTTGTTGATTTCGACAGACTTCGTTGTTTCCGGGTTCTCAACTCTATGCGATTTAACCAATTTAAGGTATGTGTATATACACTCAAAGTTGAGTATTAGGATCACTACACTGCTTACATAGGTTCTGTAGTTTATATGTTCAAGACTATGACAAATCTCCATGCACCTCATTTTGTTTCTGAAGGTGTTTGGTAATGTTCATATGTAAGTTATGTGCTTTAATTTTTATAGTTTCTTAAATTCGATGTGGTACACAGGAAATGGTTGCGGAACAATTTGGTCTATCAGTGAAACTCCAGCGTTTTTGGTTGTGGTCAAAGCGTCAGAATCATACATGTCGTCCTGAGCGGCCCGTGACCCGTGAAGAAGAAACACAACATGTAAATACTTCGGGCATATATATTGATCAAGGGATGAATTTTTAATTAATGCGGCATTTCATAATAATTTATCTTTTTGTAGATTCATCAGCTAGAGAAGGTGCAAACAAAACCCGGGAAATGGGAATTGATATTGTTTTTAGAAGTTTTAGAGACAGAACCGGTAATTCTTAGAAATTAACAGCTTATTGTTCATTTTATATGACTTGACATAATGTTCACTTATCCTCAAATCTTTAGCATCTCAACTATTCAGCAACACTGATTACTTACCCCTACAGACTGTTTATCGGCCACACGAGACAGGAGAAGATATTCTACTTTTTTTCAAACTTTATGACCCTGAAAGAGAAGATATTCGGTATGCATTAGGTTCATACCCCTATTAAATTAACTTTTCTGAGTTTATATCATGTTCTTAGATATAGATTTATGTAGACCTAAACATTGTTGCAGGTATGTTGGGAAGCTTTTTGTGAAGGGTAGTGGTTTTCCTGGAGAGATTCTTAAAAAGCTGAATGATATGGCTAATTTTGCTCCCGATGAAGAAATTAAACTGTACGAGGTTAGACCACTCGTTATTATTTAGTCTGTGGCACCTCACATTTGCCTGATATTTTTTTTTTTTTTTTTTATTATTACTGGTGATATATATTGTGTTCTGGTACAGGAGATAAAGTTTGTGCCGGCAGTCATGTGTGATCCTGTCAAAAAGGAACTGACATTTCTTGACAACCAGGTATGTATATATCATCTGTCGATGTAATATATGATGCACCATGCCTTCAATGGTAGTTATATTTCTGTATTATTAATATTCTTATAATCCTTTTTTGTTTTCCTTGTGCTGTCTTTTTCTATGTTTCGCAGCTAGAACATGGAGACATAATCTGTTTCCAGAAAGCCCATCCAGTTCATATGAATTACCGCTACCCAGATATTCCTTCTTTTCTAGGATATATTCTTAGATTTCAGGAACTACAAGAGGCCAAATTAAAGGTGAGTGCCACAAAAGATAAGTTAAAGAAAGCAGAAGAGAACTTGGCATGTTTACAGCAGCCGGTTATTGCAATAACGGATGAGCTTAAGGAAGCAGAAGCAAACGTGGCTGCTTTAGAGGCTATGATAAATCCCTGATCAGTTAAGAAAATGAAGGTATTCCTATTGCGATAATAGGTGTATTTATGTCTTTTATGTCTATTTAGTAGTATTATTAGAAGTCTCTATGTAGGAACAGATTCTTATGTTTAAGTACTTTCTCTTAGAGATAGGTATTTTTTGGACAATACGACTACAGATATGTTGTCGATATCCTCCTATATATTAAGCAGATAGTCTGGCTTTGCGCGTATTCAATTTGAGAAGCATCTACAGAAAAATTGTTGCATAATTAAGACAACTAATTAAAATTCTCCATAGCAACATTGCAGTTTTATGTATACTAACATTTAGAGATATCCCTTTTAACTTGGCAGCTAGAGCAATTCTTTGTGACTACACTGAACACCAAAAACAAAAAATGTTTAAAATGTCTATTAGGGACATTGTTAATGCTGATTAAGACTGTTCTTTGATGCTGGTTAACTTAACTTTTGCCTACAAAAGCATCTTATCCTCTAACTTCAATTGTTTGCTTCCACAAGTAGATAATACTCTACTAGAGGTTGTCTTTATAAGCATATGCGTCTTTGATCTGCCTGCATAATATATGTTTTTCATAACAAGCGTTAAATGAGCGGAATGGACTAATTTGCTGCTTTGATCTGCTTCCTCGGACATGAAAACTAGGACGCCTTTCTCTTCTTCTCAAGGTGTGCCTACTTTCACATAACTTAGAAATGGAGTTAGTTTGGTGAGTAGTTCAGCTGATTTTGAAGTGTGCTGCTATAAAATGCTGCCTGTGTTCTTGGTACTCGCTTTAACGTAGCTAGTGTTGGTGGCTACAGACCACATTAGTATACCGTTTTTTTTTTTTTTTTTTTTTTTGAGTAACATTCATCCAGCAAGAATCGGAACTCATGATATAGGTCTTAACTCGACCTTTCGATTTACATGTTAGACAACTCAATTGCACTCCGCTACCATTTACTCTTTTCCTTGAAAATTCAACCCTCGTTGTTGCACTCATTCTTCATCGTCACCTGCTCTCCACATTACCCTTTTGCTTACTAAAACTCTTATCAGTGGTGATGGTGGTGTCTAGTGTGTGACATTGTTTTTCTTATTTCTTAGCTAGAAAGTCTGAAAATTGAATTTGGTAAGCACTAAAAATCAGATTACAGGTACACTAGTGTGTATTGTCGGTCATATACTAAAAGTCATTTGCTTCACATGATAATTAAATTATCTACTGCGGTCAGCATAAGCTGAGATTTCTCCATCTACACCAGTTTGCTTAATACACATAGTTAAGTTAGTAAGATACCTGACCTAATTTTGTGTTCAGGGTGCACTGTATATAATCAAGTAAGTTTCTATTACACTCAGCAAATACCTAAGCCTAACCCAGTGCAGCAACAATTTTAATAACAACATTTCACATTCTATGACAATAACTAAGGCAACCAAAAGGATACATGCCCCATAGATTCAGCTCTCTGATTTTAAACTAAGGGTCCTTTATTAGCAAAGGCTAATGTAGAGTATTAGATGAGGGATGAAAAAGAAATGAATGCGGCGATCAAACATTAGAAATCCCAACGCAAACTCTAACAATCAGATCAGAGACTCAGATATGTCTGAAAATTTGATTAAATAAAAGTTCAATGATCAATTTAAATTTTTAACCAGAAAACATGTCTAAGTAGAAATAAAGATCCGAACATATAGAATTGTGAAACGTACGACTAATAATCCACTGAATAAATAATGCAAAACTGCGGGTTTGTTCTTGTGATCCAGTAATCAAGGATGAATGAGTGATGATTACATTTGGACTGTTGTACCCCATCTCCATCATTTGTTCTCAAACATCCTGCTGCTGACATATGAAAGTTTCTTAGCATAATGTTGTCACTTAATGTTCTGCAATTCAAATGATTCCTAATTATGTCAGACTTGTTCTGCAAAAGGGACGGATTAATAAAACAACACACCCTTCGGGAATTATTCTAAACTAATCAGTACATAATAACACAGAAACTGGCACCATCTTGTGTGTGTCTCAACAGTGAACTGAATTATAAAACAAGGATGCTGAAAGAAAGAAATGAGAGACATTGTTTCTTAATCTAAAGGTAGAGGATAACCATCCAGATAACAATATCATAACAAACCAACAATAGCATTTGTGATCCAAATGCCAAAAATAGTGAAACATAAGAATGTTCAACAACTTAATATAAAATCCAAAAGGCAAAAGTAGAATCTATCATTGCGAGAGGACATAATTCTTATCGTTGTTCTTAATATTATGTCCTGTTCCTGACATCAAACAGTTTCTAGAATTTAATGTCCTCTTATGAGGTTCTAAAATTAATCAACCATATTTTGAAACTAAGAATCTCTCAATTATGCATGCAATTCTTTATTCGACATCACAACTACACTCATCTACAAAGCTCAAAGAAACTAGCCTTCAGATAACATGTAAGGAGTCTAATGTCTCTAGACAGTGACGACTCACCATGAATATTCACAAAACATATATATACCCTTCAACACAGTTGTAAACTTTCTCATTTCAATGTTATACATTTGCATTTATGAAAACTTTTGGTAGATACAAATTTGATTATAAGTACCCATGTGTTTATGAGAAAATTTTTGACGGGGGCATTTTTTTATGGGGCATGGGGAACAAATAAGATGTTAACACATGTATTTCCTATTAATTGCTTCCAACAAATTTTATTTCCAAAATTATAAAAGAAATGTATTTTTTGAGAAAATCTTGCTTATCTTGATTGTTTATATTTTATGTTTGGTATTTTTGGAAACATAATTTGTGAAAACAATTAATATGAATGACACATGTCAACATCTTATTTGTCCCCCATGCCCCCATCGAAAAACGACCCCATCATGTGTTTATGAGCCGAGATAACAACATATTTGATCTAGTTTTGTTCTAGTTGCAGTGAAGTTGTAACATACTCAGACTACTCTTTCAAAATCACATATAACTATGTTTCTTTTGAACTCGACAAACACTTGAGGCAAAACCAATGCAAGCAACAATTTCAATAGCGGCATTTCATGTTGTATGACCAGCTTAGACAACCAAAAGGATACCTCGTAAATTATGTTAATGAAGAGCAGACTGAGCAGTACATGTGATGGATGAGAGTGAATGCAACAATCTCCAGATATTCAATTAGCCTAAAATTTCGACAATCGAAATTAAAACTAGAATTAGATGTCCAATTAAGTAAAATGTCCTAAGTCAAAAGAAAGCATCTGAAAGTAATGTAGAAATCAGAATGCCGTGCATATTCACTGATTTTATCAATCATATAAGGGACCTTTTGGATACGCATTTTAGTTTAAATTTGTAAAAACAAGAGGCACACCCAATAGAAATTATGTCGAATAAGATTAACATAGTAATATACCAGTAAGGATTCCACCAAATGCTGCATCGTTTATTCCGGCACTCCTTCATACTATGTCTTGTCCCAAATTAAGTTTCTTAGGTGTAACCACATCCTAGTTATGCAATTCAAATGATTCCTGAAAATGTTATGATTTATTTTACAAGGAGCATATACTAATCAAACAACAACTACAACAACAAAAACAAAAAAAAAAACCTATACAAATACATCACATAACAAGAAGAAAAAATTTCCAACATATTCAATTGTAGTTTTTTATTGTCCACCCAATTTCACTACAGATTCTACCACCATAGTAATTGCTCCAAGGAGTTCTCCTCACTAGCCAATAACTAAAAAATAAAAAATACAGGTAGAAGTGTTGATTAGGGATTCTTCAGTTTCCCTGCACAAGAAAAATAAAAAATTGAGCCTAAATTCAAACAACCCTGAAAGTCTTACAGTTGGATCCTTGTGCTGAAGGTGTGATTGTGGCTAAAAATGGAGTGTTGAGAGGGAAAATCATTGTGAGTGAAGAATCATCATCCACGGGATAAGATTTTCATCATCTTCATCTTCTTCTGGCAGTTTTTAGGAATGATAGTAGTAGTAAGATCAGTGAGAGATGAAGATATTCTTGGAGAACCCATTAATTTATATAGAAAAAAGTTTTTTTTTTTTTATCTATGAGAACGGAAAATCAAATAGCATATCCTTCAGTGATTATTGAAACTAATCAGTACATAAAAAAACAAAGAAAAGACCAGCATATTGCATCTTTACAGTATACAGTCTGAATTATGAAACAAGAATGCTAAAAATCTAAAGGTAAAGGCAGGCAATCTTGATCACAATATCATAAATAACTTAAATCAATGAGTATATACTTATTCAATTTAAGAACAGATTTTCAAAATCGCAGCATGTATATATCCAGTTTCTCATTCTTAGACACAAGTGCTCTGAGACCAGGCCCACAAATGTGCTTCAACGTTTTGTGTGACAACTCAACTGACACTTGAAACTAGTAAAAAAAATAATTTTATACTTCCATAGCTTTACATTCCAGTGAAGGGACATATGGCCAGCAGTCTCCCCCGTAATGCATCCATGTGGACTAAGCATACCATAAGAGTAACACTAGATGACCGCTACCACGGTGGGATGGCCGACCGAAAAAATTGACGTAAAATTAAATTTTGTGTTCACAATTTAGTTCCGCCGTAGGGTGAAAATATTATTTTTCCTAAGACGGCACGAAGGTATAATTTTTCCAAACACGACGCAAAAGTATCATTTTTCCAAACAGGTAGGTCATGGTATATTTTTACTTTGCAAATAATTTGGTAGTGATTCAACACCATATGTTGTGCTTTTCATTTTAAAATTAGTTGTTTTTTTATACTTAGTCAATCATTCTATTTTTCTTGTAGTTTTTTTCAATTTTTTTTAAGATATGTCTAATTTTAAGCTATGCCTAATTTTTAAGGAGAAAAGATACAAAATTTGGAGAATAATAAAAAAAATTGAAAAACAAAAATTTGATATCATTGTTTGTGCTCATTGCGTAGCTAATTTAAAGGGCTTTCCAAATATATAAAATTTATAAAAATACGACTTGTAGTTTGAAATATACGAGGTTTTTAAATATATAAAAAATGCATTTACTCACAGTGCCCTTTCTTTTGGTTTATTTACTTAAAATATCTAATACCTTATTTCCCCTCCTCTTTGGTTTATTTACGAAAATGTCTAAAGAAAAAAAGGTAAAATTTGATTTAGAGGGACATCTTAGTCTTTTCCAGGTGTCCGGACCAAAAATTCAATCTTTTTTGTGTAATTGAAAAAAATGTCACGCTTCACATTGACACAAAGTCACCATATATAGAGTCCTCCCTCGCGTCGCTCGGTCGGCCTAAATATATGGATGCCTTTTGCCTAGATTATATCATATGCAAAGTTTAATACTTTAATGGGTGGTTCTTCATAGAGAGTACGTGTCATGACCAAAGATTTCTACTTTTCATCATGTTCCTGATATTCTAATAGGGTCTGACATCACCGCAAGAGGTTCTGAAATTGATCATTGGCATTTCCAAAATAAGAATTTCTCAATTACCACTTCCAATACTTTACTAGCATCCTTTATTCATAAATGCAGTCCACACACACATCACAACTACACTCAACTGAAATAGAAGGCTAAAACTAAATTGATTTTAAGAAGTAATTAACAAAAACGTATGTGGGGAGGCACAAGAAAGAGCTGAATAATCACCTAAAAATTATGAAAGAACTTCAACTATGACCTTGAACATCATTTCCTTTACGTCTCCATGCACCTGTTTTATATATTGCTTGCGCCTTTGGATGACTTTTTTCTCGATGACTTTATCTGTGTTTTTCCCCCCTCGCCTTCACTGATGATAGCCTCCCCAATTCTGCAATGTAAGTTCCCCAAGTGTAACAGAATTCTTTTTCCCAGTTAAGTTCAGGCCTCTTGTTTAGGAGTTAGGATGACTTCACCACTTTGGTCGAACCCCAGAAAACTTATCTGGTGACTGGATGGGGCACAGAAAATTAATTAATTCATTAATTAATAGCCTAAAATCAAACATCTGAATAAACAGAAAATGAAGATTAATAGCTTATAATTAACACAACAAAGGTATTATTTATGGTAAAGAACGGACATAAGAAATCTCTTAATCTTAAAATTTTAAGATTTAAACAACTGAATAAATAGACAAAAAGAAAATCAGAGAAATGAAGATTTTACGTACCTGGCTATCACATCTGTAGTGGAGAGCACATCATGTTGAATGGTATGGAACTAATCGTGGATTTCTTCTGCACAAACAAGAACATTTATGAGCCTAAAAATCAAACAACAGATCAGTAATATAAACCACACAATTTTCATTTTTTGAAGAGTTTTACCAAAGACAACAGCTTGAAGCCAAATGTTCAATCACTGGTCTTTAAAGAAATAAGAAATCTGAGTTTTGAGAGGAAAAATCATCGTGTGACTGGATCTTCATTAACAAAAGGGTTTCATCTTCTTCTTCCTCCGGAAGTTTCAAAGGAATTATGAGAGTTATAATAATTGTATCTAGATCAGTAAGAGATACTAACATTCTTGAAGAAGGACGCATCAATGAAAAAAAAGTTTTGGCTGAATTTTTGAGATCTGAAGAACAAGATGAGAAAAAATGAATGTTGCAAGCGGCGGAAGACATATAGGGTATCAAAGAAAGATTTGATAGGTAATCCGACGGTTAGGAATGTCTTGAAGGTAATGGATCCATTAGGGTATTGTCAACTGTGGGCTTGTCAACACGGGTTAGTTCTCACTTCACTCAAGTACCCAACGTACACAAATTTAGGGGTGAGCAAAAATAAAAAACCCTACCCACAAATTTTATCCAAACCAATGCCCACTACCTAGTCCGTTTCTTGACGGACTAAGTGCCGATGAATTTTTGAAACCTGTCGTTTTCAAGGGTTGGACACGGGTGATATATCACTCTTTTTTTTTTTGAAGGAATAAGGAGCAAGAAAGCCCCAAGTTTTATTGATAATTAGATATAATTACATAATATTCAATTACATCCATAAATCGAATTACATGATTAGTACAATAATCTTGACCCGAAAAAAATCGAAAAGAAAATTCTGCACCAAATATCTGTAAAACGATAGTGTAATTGAAATCTTCTAATGGTTTATCACCATTTTGTTGGATACTCTCTGGAAAGATATGATGCTTCCATAAAAGAAGTAATATGCCCAAATTCCACATCGAATTCTGTAATCTCTGATCATCACGGTCGTAACTGGTTGGATGAAAGATTAAACCAAATCGAAGGCCCTCCAGGAGATATGAGAAATCGTAATGGCATACACTTGCCATACTAATGAGAATTAAAAGATATAATATAAATATATTGATCATTGCTATAATGCAATCTTATTTATTCAAAACATCAAAGAAAACTAAACTAATCTACCCGAATCTTAACAAAATCAAGATCCGGGTAGAACTGAGAAAGTAAATTTAGGAAAAAATGAATTTAGATGATAAAGATAACTGACTTTTGGATGAAGATAACTACCTACTGAGAAAATATATTTGCAGAGTGTTTTTGGGGTGATATATCACTCATCCATTGGACACTTAATGGATGCCCAAATATGAAGGATTAACTAGAGCCTGAGCAAGGTACTTACATTTAGAAGCCAGAGAAATAACCGGGATCAGAATGAATGAGAGGGATGATGGATAAGCATGAAATGAATGCAACGATCAAATATTTCATATATCAGATTACCCTAAATGAAATTGAAACCAGAAATGATGTCCAATCAAAAAGAAAGTATCCGAAAGTTGAATAGAAGAGTCTCATGCCCACCTAAAGTTTAAATATTTTAAAAACAGGAGGACTACACCATAGAAACCTATGACTAACAAGCCGCAGCGTAAAAAAAAAAAAAAAAAAAAATCTTGACTGCAGGTCCATTTCCCCATCCCACATGCAACAGCATCAAGTTGCATTCCTTTTCCTCAGTCAAAATCTTTCACACAGAGACCTAGTCTTTCTAGCTGAAACATTGTTGTAGAGTTGCACACCAAATTCTCATCATTTGTTCTCACGCTCCTCTGGTGTGTCATGTCTTACATAAGGTTCCTGCAATTCAAATGATGCCTGATAGAGTTGATTAGACTTGTTTTTCCAAGGAAAACAGACTAATAAAATAGCATAGCCTGTTGCAATTATTTTATGCTGGTGGACAGTTATAAATTGTAGGCAACATTCTGCGATAACAGCATTC
>JAJJWW010008130.1:0-45289 GCA_023531295.1 Papaver armeniacum | reverse complement strand
CATGATCCTGTTGCGCCAAAGCCTGCGGAAGCGTTAGGTTTGCACTACTACGAGGTATCTCAATATCACCAAGAACACAATCACACACACAAGAAGAACAAGTATTTAACGAGGTTGAATCCTCGGGAAGGAATAAGCAATTTTATATATCACCGTATAGGTTGGAATATACAAAGCCTAAGCAAAGAAGAAGAGAACTCTTACTAGTTCTGGTGTGTTTTCTCTAGTTCTCTCTATGGCTATTTATACACATCAATAGGACTGGACACATTCCTTAACAAGGATTACTTTCCTACAAGTATAGGGTTTCCTAACTTAGCTCTAAGAGACAAACCTCTTAAGGCGCTATACTTAGGACACAAGTACTTGGTTTCTTTAACCAACTAGATTTCCTAATCTAGACCTTGACCAAACCTACCAACAATTCTCCACCTCGGATCATGCATTCATGCATGAGACGATCAATAGATAAAATCACCTCCATCTTCCAACGTTGATTGAACCATCACTTGGCTGCCTTGCCTACGTATCCTCAATAGGAATCAAACCCGACCGTAGTTCTCTCAAATGGTCTTGCTAGAAGACCTCCACCAGGTTTCTAAGAACCTCTACCCCAAAAGGGCCTTTCATCAAACCGGAAGGATGTGGATCAATTTCGAACAATGTCGAAACTTGATCCCAGATACTACTTTAGTCAACATATCAGCTGGATTGTCTTTGGTATCGATCTTCACAAGTAGAATGTCTTCTTCTTCAAGAATTTCTCTCACAAAGTGAAACCGTACGTCTATATGTTTGGTTCTAGCATGATGCACTTGATTCTTAGCCAAATAAATTGCACTTAGACTATCACATTGCACAGGCAGTTGATCTTGCACAACTCCTAAGTCATCTAGCAAACCTTGTAACCATATAGCCTCCTTAAATGCCTCTGTCACTGCCATATACTCCGCCTCCGTAGTTGAAAGCGCCACGATGAGCTAGCAATATTGATCTCCAACTAGCGGGTGCTCTGCAATGGTAAATACATACCACGTAGTTGAACGTCTCTTGTCCAAATCACCAGCATAGTCAGAATCCACATACCCAACACATAACCGATTGTTTCTTCTATCCTTCACAAACTCCAAGCCAACATCAACTGTACCATAAAGATACCTTAAAATCCATTTCACAGCATGCCAATGTCCCTTACCAGGACAATGCATATAACGGCTGACCATACTAATCCGCATGTGAAATGTCCGGCCTTGTACATACCATCGTATACATCAAGCTACCAACGGCTTGACATATGGAACTTGGGCCATATACTTTCGTTCTTCTTTAGTAGTGGGAGACATACGCGCATTCAACTTAAAATGAGCAAAGGGGAGTACTTACGGATTTAGTTCCTTTGTAGACACCAAACTTCGTAACACTTTCTTCAAATATGCCTTACGAGACAAACAAACCTTACCCTTCTCTCGTCACGTTGAATCTCCATACCAAGAATCTTCTTAGCCTCTCCCCGGATCTTTCATCTCAAACTCGAGATGACAACATGCACTTCAAGTTATCAATCTCTTTCTTGTTATTCGATGCAATCAACATATCATCGACATACAAGAGCAAATATATGAAAGACCCATCACGTAGCTTCTTGAAGTATACACAATGGTCATAGTGACTTCTTGTGTATGTTTGGCCTATCATAAACTGGTCAAATCGCTTGTACCATTGTCTTGGAGACTGCTTCAGCCCGTACAACGATCTCTTTAGTTTACATACACAATCTTCTTTTCCAGCAACCTTGAACCCACTCGGCTGAGTCATATAGATCTCCTCTTCTAGATCACCATGTAAGAATGTTGTCTTAACATCAAGCTGAACTAGGTCTAAATCATATTGTGCTACCAAGGCCAACAAAATACGGATTGATGAGTGTTTTACCACCGGAGAGAACACCTCATTGTAGTCAATCCCTTCTCTTTGGGCATAACCTTTTGCAACTAACCTTGCCTTGTAGCGTACTTGAGTCACCGAAGATCCTTCTTTCTTAGCATATACCCACTTGCACCCTATGGCCTTCTTCTGCCTTAAGTTTCATAAGAATCCATGTGCCATTCTTGTAAAGAGACTCCATCTCGTCCCCGTGCATTGCTCCTTCCCATTCTTTACACTCTGCACCGCATATCGCTTCTAAATAGGAAGTAGGAGTACCATCTTCAATAATCGGTAATGCGAAGCAATGTAATCATTCATCCAACCAGGCTTCTGGTTGATCTTCTCGGTTTGCTGGTTGCTATGGTCTCCATGACCGTAGCTTCTGTATCTTCTACTGACTCTTGTTCCTCTTCCTCAATAGTGTCACTATCATTTGGAACTTCAGTAGTTACCTCTCTTGAAGACCCAATGTCTTGAGTTATTCTGAGCAGATACTGAGACTTAAGCTGGAATTGGTGGAGTTGCATCAATCTCCACCACTGCAAAAGGCTCATTAGTATTGGTGCTTCTATTCTCCACTGCCGAGAACCCCAAGACTTTACTATAGACATCTCATCAAATGTGACATCTCTACTCATGACTATCTTCTTTTCTCTGGATTCCAAATTTTGAACCCTTTCACTCCACTTTTCATACCCACAAAGATTCCTTTTACGGCCTTTACGGCTATCAAGCTTGTTTTCACTAACATGATACCACGCGAGACAACCAAAGATATGAATTGAGTCATAATCATAAATTTGGTTTACCAAACCATTTCTCCATAGGAGTTTTACCTTCTAATGCGGTGATGGGAACCTATTAATGGGGAAGCACGCATATGTAACGGCCTCAGCCCAAAACGTTTTACCTAATCCAGCATTAGATAACATACATCGTACCTTCTCCAGTAAAGTACGATTCATGCGTTCAGCTACCCCATTATGTTGCGGTGTCTTCTTAAGCGTGAAGTGCCTCTTTATTCCCTCATCCTGACATACTTGCAAGAACGGATCACTCTTGTACTCTCCACCATTGTCCGAACGTAGTACTTTGATCTTTACGCCGGTTTGAGTCTCGATTGCCTTTTCCACCTCACAAAGATTTCTAGGACTTCATCCTTATGCCTCATGGTGTACACCCATACGCGCCTAGAATAATCATCAATGAACGACACAAACCAATGTTTCCCTCCCAATGATGCATTCTTGGAAGGACCCCAAACATCCGAGTGAACATAGTCAAGAACTCCACTAGTGTTGTGAATTCTTTGTGCAAAGCTTGTTCTTGTTTTCTTGCCCTTAACACAATGTTCCCAAAATGCTAACTTACAGTGCAATAGCACCTTTCAACAAGTCTTGTTGAATCAACCTATCAACGACTTCTCACCCGGATGTGCAAGTCTCATGTGCCATAGCTTTGTCTTCTCGGTATTTGCACTCTCGATGTGTTCGAAATAGACACATCTCCTGTTGTTGTACTCCCAATCAAGTAGTACAAGTTATGATGACGTATGCCCTTCATGATTACCATAGATCCGAGATTACCTTTAGAACACCATTTTCAAATGACTATCTTATAGCCCTTAGCTTCTAAAGTTCCGAGTGAAATCGGATTCTTCTTTATGGCGGTACAAATCTTACCTCCTTGACTCTCTAACCATACCATCATGCATCTTGATACGAACACTACCAATCCCAATCACCCTGCGGGTATGATTATTTCCCATACGTACTTCTCCATCAAGCTCTTCAAAACTTGAGAACCAGTCCACGATATGGACATATATGATATGTTGCTCCGAGTATCTAATACCCATGTACCATCCGTAATAGCACAAGGTTGATGGTGTCACGATTAGCGAGAAATCGAAGCATCATCGATTCTTCATTACCTTTAGCAATGTTCACCTCGGTATTACTATTATCTCCTTCTTTTTTTTTCCTTACGCTTGGTACAATCTTTAGCCCAATGACCAAAATCATGGCACCAAGCACACTCATCTTTTGCGGTCGCGTCCTACTCTTAGAACGTCCTCTACCTTTACCATAACCACCATTCTTCTTTCTCCCCGTCATTGAACGACCTCTTGCAAGAAGCAAGTCATTGTTAGCTTCACTTGCAAGATCTTCACGATCCATCTTCTGAACTCCTCACTACGCAATCTTTGTAGTGACCTCTGCGTTGTCATCTTGTCCTTGCCGTGCATTAATGCTTTAATCACGGGTTCATACTTTTCGGGAAGAGAATTTATCGGGCACAAAGCTTGTTCCTCGTCGTTGATCTTCTCATCGTAGTTAACCAACTCAAAGAAAAGTTTATTATATGAATCTAGGTGCTCGGTTAGAGTTGCACCTCTCTTCATGTTATAGCGATACAAATTCCTTTTAAGATGTATCCTATTTGCTACGTTCTTCACAAGGTATTCCTTCTCTAGCTTTTCCCGGAGATCCTTAGGCTGAAGTCTCGTCTTGATAATTAACCCTTCTTGCAGTTGCTAAACACCCTCGTATCGAAGCAAGACATAATTTATTCATCTTGTTCCACCGCTTTTGAGACATCTCCACCGGCTGACCTTCTAGAGCTTCTTCTAGATCAAGGTGAACAAGAGCATCCATTACGTCCGTTCTCCATAAACCAAAGTTATTGGTTCTGTAAACTTTTCTACCTTGAGTTGTGATCTATGTGAATGCGGTATTTCTTCTTTTGTTTCTTTATCTTTACTTGTGGGCTCAAGAATGTTCTCTAAAGGATTTTTCGGATCTTCGTCCCCGTCAACCATTGTTCAAATATAGATAAAAAACAGAACCTTTGAGAATTACCTCAAGAAATCTTCAAAAAAATACCTTCACTTCAACTGGAATTCGAGTACCCGTATCCAAGAGCGTCTCTTTGCTCTGATACCAATTGTTGCGCCAAAGCCTGCGGAAGCGTTAGGTTTGCACTACTACGAGGTATCTCAATATCACCAAGAACACAATCACACACACAAGAAGAACAAGTATTTAACGAGGTTGAATCCTCGGGAAGGAATAAGCAATTTTATATATCACCGTATAGGTTGGAATATACAAAGCCTAAGCAAGAAGAAGAGAACTATTACTAGTTACGGTGTGTTTTCTCTAGTTCTCTCTATGGCTATTTATACACATCAATAGGATTTGGACACATTCCTTAACAAGGATTACTTTCCTACAAGTATAGGGTTTCCTAACTTAGCTCTAAGAGACAAACCTCTTAAGCTGCTATACTTAGGACACAAGTACTTGGTTTCTTTAACCAACTAGATTTCCTAATCTAGACCTTGACCGACCTACCAACAGATCCATTGGAGCCTTGTTCCGGTGAAGAAGTACCCGATCAAATCTCCGTTTAGTCGTTTAGCATACACTTTTCTGCTCTAGTGGTAAGCATTTATATTTTTTATAATAATATAGTATGTAGTTTCGTCGGATAACCGATGAGAACGGTTTCCGTAGAATGTAGATGACAGTATTTTGTCCAGTAAAATACACATGTCAAGCTGGTGAGATTAGGAGCAGATACCTTGATCACAAATAAAAGGCTTTAACAAGAAAACGTGTATGCAAACTGCTTAAGCCTTGCGACAAGGAGACTCAAAAGTGAAACTCCTTAATTGATTATCTGCTGGTGTAGAGGTGTAAAACGTCTTGGAAGCCCGGCCTGACCCGCACACGAAGTCGCGTGCTTCACGTGCCATGTCTTGTGTTGTGATGTCCAACGATTTAAACGTCTTGTGCCGTCTTTGTGCTTTACTAGTCAAAAGCTAGGCACGGCATGCCCTTACGGCACAAAGACACGAATAAACGTGCCGTGTTGTGCCGTGCTGGCACATGTGTTATAAACAATTTGAAATCACTTAATGTATACATTAAGTCAGACATTATCACAAGAATTTAATTAGACAAGTAAAATTAACAAGTTTATGCAATAAAAAGAAATAACCCATCAAATATAAAATTGGATTATTGTCATGTAAATTAATGTTCTAGTTAAATATATGTGACGACATTATAACAACGATATTGAGATATATTTTCCAAATATTAAGGTATTATATGTGTTGTTATAAATAAGCCAACATAAAATGTTAAAAAAACTAGCTAGGATAGTGATTCTTTTGTGAAATATACAAAAAATGTGATGTATTATGCCTTGTTATATGGTGTATTTGTACATGTTATGACGTGCTCTCTTAACGTCTTTGTCTTTGCTGGGGCCACATTCTTATCCGTGCAGCGTCTTTGTCTTTGTGCTCTTTTGTGCCAATTAGTCAAACCCAGCCGTCCCATTTAACTAACGTCTTTGTGCCGTGCTTGGGGCTAAATCACGTCTTTGCCTGGGCCATGAAGTTGTGCTCAAATTTTAGCGTGTTGTCTTTGGCTTGTGCTCGTCTTTGGCACAGCCCAATTTACACCTCTATCTGTCTGTATAACACAATCTGATAGTAAACATCCGTGAAGACGCATAAATTTAAGTCGCGGTAAACTCACTGATAGGCACGAGCGGTTGAGCCCAGACCGAAGGCGTTGATACCCTGGTAGGCATCTAAGGTAGATATGGCGCCGTCTTTATATAGACGCTCACTATTGTCTCGGCAGTTTTTAGCGCACGGTAAAAGAGGTGTAACAACAGGTCATTAGAAACTGGAGTTGGAAGCTAGGGCTTTCGCATCAGCCTCAGCAATTTATACTCATCATCAGGTATGACATCTTTTGCGATACTATGGCTAACATTGTCAAGTTACGGCTCATAAACCCTAGGCGAGAAAAAAAAATATTCTTTTTTCCGACTTTACAAAAGTAAAACGCTCATCCTAGCATTAATTGGATTCTCCCTATAAAATGTCTAATCCCAATTCGAGGACATATACGGCGGGGTTTAAAGAAACATCGTTCATTAATAGGTACGCAATCCTCATCCTAGCGTTTATTTATCGCCACTACGTTATTTTCTAGCTCTGATTTATTTTTATGGACTTTTCGAGGCAGGAGGATTTACGTATGTGTATACATTTTCTGCAGGTTATATATGGCACGAAGCACAGGTGAGCTGCTAGGAATGTTACTTGGGCTTGCCGTATATATGAATTGCGCAGGCTAGAAATCAAGGAACTTGCACATGTTGGAATCTGCAAGTGATGACCCTAATGTTACTTGGTTCGCCACACAGCATTCGAACTCATCAGAGGATTAGAGGTAAATGATATTGATTTATCTTCCTCGCTCTCCAGATATCAATAGACTCCAGCTACACAGTCACCCGCCTTCACTATCATGGTCTCGCTTCGCTGACAGTATCGAAGCAGCCAACTTCTTTGGCTACTGTGAAGAAGTTAGAATTAGACTCTGATGAAGAATAACCCACTGAAAAGGCCTTCTGTTCAAAAATGAAGCCCCGCCATGCAAAAATGAAGATAAACAGCTGAAACGTGTAGAATTTGTTAATGCAGGGATTTTGTTGTTAGCTTACATTTCAATTCTTAGATTACATTTAAAATCTTGGTGGCCTTCATATTTGTTTTTAGCCGTAAAGAAACCGTATACTTTTGTTGTAATGTGTATTTAGATTGTTACAAACAAAGGAGTTATGGTTAGGCTGTAATTTATCACCAGTTGTCGCATAATCACTATTCGGTAACGGATTTATCCATCTCTGAACATTGCCAACTGAAATCTAACCTGCACAATAGTTTTCGGCTAGGTAACTGTGGTGTCTACCCACATTTCCAACATTGGAAAGAAGAACTACAAGGAGGCCAAGAACTACACAGCAGGATCACAGGCTGAGGAGCTTCAAAGAAGGCACAAACGGATGTCATAATATTAACTATTTATTACGTTTAAAAATAATTGGATTCGAGAAACAACTATTTTTGGAAATCGAGATAGTCAAAGCTGATTACACTGTGAAATAGCGCGTGCCGGCACGGGTCATTCCCTAGTAAGAATACAACAGCATATCCAAAACTGCCTTCGGAGGATAAACAAGTAAGAATTTCTAAGAGCAGTGCATATGGTCAAAGATATGAGATAATCACCTGGATTCCTCTTTTCCATAAATTAAACATCATAACACATCTGGGGAAATGGTTTAAGTAACTGTTCTTGGTTGTCAAGATGACTGTCCTTTTTGTGTTTCTCTCTCAAGTCAAGAATAAGGAGGGCGAGTTGACAGCAAAGACTCTCATACATGACATTAGAATTTAAGATCATTTAATGGAATACATTAAATCGGACATTATCACGGTATCTAACTAGACAACATATAATTTGAAATTATTTTAGAATTTATTTCAAGTAAAATTAACAAGTTGATTCAATAAAAAGAAATATCGCACCGAATATAAAATTAGATCATTGTCATGTGAATTAATGTTCTAATAAAGTATATATAGGTAATGACATTATAACAACGATATTGAAATATATTTTCCAAATATTAAGGTATTATATGTGTTGTTATAAAAATAAGCCAGCATAAAATGTCAAAAATTAACTAGAATAGTGACTTTTTTGTGAAATATACACAAAATGTGATGTATTATACCTTGTTATATTATGTATTTATGCATGCTATAACGTGCTTTCTTAACGTGCTGGGATGGGCCACGTGTTTATCCGTGCCGCGTGATGTGTTGTGCTACTGTGTCGATTGCTTTTTTTTTCAACCAAAAGCACTTTGTAACAAACTTGTAACAAATTTTTACCAAAAATTGTGTTTGGTAAAAAATTTTCAAAGTGCTTTTGGAGAGAAGCACTTTCATTTTAGGCCTGCTTTTAAAAGCTACTCAGCACTAGCTTTTAAAAGCGAGAAAAGTTTTTTGTGGACCCACATAATTCGATTTAACTGATTCTCTATTTTAACCTTGTTAATTTATTATAAAGACATGTTTTACCCTCAAATATTATACATTTGACATTTTAATTTTAATTCTAATTTAATTTTATTTCTCTATTTTTTTCATTTTTTATTTAAAATAATAATTAAAATTATTATATAAAATAATAAAAAAATTAATAAATATTAAAAAAAAAAGAAAAAATAAATATTTAATAAATATTTTTTTTGAAAAAAAAAATAAAATAAGAATTTTTTAATAGCAAACCATAATCATAAATTTTTTAATTAAATAATAAAAACTATTAAAAAAAAAATTAATAATATTTTATTAAATATATTAAAATTAGAAATAAAATTTATTATAATAAAATTGTATTAAAACTAATTTTTGAAATATGTCTATTTTCGTCATTAAGTACATCACCCGGACTTTTAAATACGGTTGCAAAGAATTTACAGTTTATTAATTGCATGATGCTTTTTAAATTATAGTTTACCAAACGTCATGCGATTATTTTCACAAGACAAAGACAAAGAACGCACCGCGACAAAGACCAGAAAAGCGCTTTTCCAAAATTCACAGCAATACCAAACTAGCCTTAAATCACGTGCTGGGCAGGGCTGGGTTCCGATTTTAGCGCGTTGTTCTGGGGTGTGCTCGTGTTGGCACAGTCCAATTTACACCTCTAATAAGGAGGGAGAGTTGACAGCAAAGACTCTCATACATGACATTAGATAATTAGGAGGATCCAAGGGCACTTAGATAGACTGATAGACACTATCATACATGCTTTGCCTCATTTTTTCCGCACAACCCAAACGACAATGAATTAAAATCTAATATTTTACGGCTCTTATAAGACCACCTGTAGAGTCTTATAAGATTAAAAACGTAGTTAATTTTTTCTTAAGGTCTACAACAAGAGAACACATGGGTTCGATCCCCTATTGTCGCTCAAAAACAGAACACATGGGTTCGAGCCACGATTGTCGCTCATCAAAAACAGAACACATGGGCTCGAGCCCCGATTGTCGCTCATAACCCAACACCGTAACCGTCATTTAATCGATGAAAAACAGCAAATAGGAGATTGGGTTTGTAAAACTTACTTTCTTATCCTCATATCCGGAGTTGGAGATGCAGTTGGTTCAATTTCTGGTTCAATTGGTGGTTGATTTTCAGTTTCTACACCTTCATCTTCAATTGGTTCTTCTTCTTCAATTGATGGATTAGAAGACGATTTGGTTTGCCTAGTCCCTGCTTTTCTTTGTACGAGTCATTATGTAGTTCAGTTTAATCGACAATCAAATTTTTACGAATTGACAATTAATCACGGTGATAAATTTTTTTTTTTTAAGGGAGGAAGAGTTCGGCTAGAGGAGGAAGAAGAAGAGATGTTAAGGAAGGCTGATTTTGATTTTTTAGAAAACGATTTTAGATTTTTGTATTAAGGGTATATATGTAATTGAGCTATCCATAGGTTACCCTTATAAGGTCACCCAAGATGGGACTATCATTTTGTATGCCCCGAAAGTTTTATGTATGCCTAAAAACAGCCTTCATGATTTTTGAATAAACAAACTTATACGGTCATATTTGGTTCCATATTTGTGTTGTGACCATATATACAGGCGATGGCAGGCCCATCCTGGCAGGCTTATACAGGCCCAGGCTAAAGGAGGCCTGGCCATTAGTAAGTGACCAGTCAGTTGTGATTTTTTGGACAGTAAAATTTAGCTGCGGATGACTGGGAAGCAGGACTACCATTTCTGGGAATGTTGTCTCACCTTAACATTGTCCAGGATAAGTGGTGCTGCATCCTCGTTCTGCTATTGTCTTGCCCGAGAGTCATAGAGTGAGAGAGCAACTTCAGGATGAGCTTGAAGAACGTTCCAAGATCTCATGCATCATATTAATCGGGTGGCCAGCAGCAAACAACAGATGCTAATATACTCAAACAATGAAAAACGAGACTTCTCTTGTGAAGTTTTTTTCCTTTTGGTTTTCTTTAGTTCTTTTGCGAATGTCATATGTGAAGGGAATGGTTAAAGGGTCTGGCTGTTGATTTAACAATGCTTCAGAGCTAATAAACTGATTTTTGTCTGCAAAAGCATTTAATCCTCCGGCTTGAATACAAAGAGAGGTTAGTTGTTTGTCTCTTGGGTTTTTTTTTTTTTTTTTTTTTACATAAACGGCTCCCCAAAACAAGGCCAAACTCTAAGCTACAGCTCCCCACCTTACTTTGATGGATGATGAAGAATCTCTTGGAAGTGCTTTTACCTTATTTTCAAATTTCCTTTTCAATCTACTAAGGGAGGCAATAGTGGAGCAAGGGTATACAGCAACTTCCTCCAAACCCTTCGTAATTTTCAACAAAAACCTCAGAATTTTGAGCTCAGCATCACATCCTTGCGCATTTTCAATCCGAACAAAGTTGAGAGGAGACTGCATGCCTGGCAACGACAATCCTACTTCCCAATCATCTCCAACTTCTTCTAAATTGCACTACATCCAAATAAAATAAAAATTGATATCATTTAAGTGACAAAAATTGGCAGTAAGAAAAACAAACCTAGCTAATTAAATATAAGGGATTTTATATAAAATGCCCATGTGGGGAAATGCATTTAATAAAATGCCCACGTTTTTTTCATAATATATTAAATGCCCATGTATTGACCTTTTCCATCCCGTTTTTTTGAAAAAACGGTTAACGGAAAGTTAAGTGTATAGTGCCACCAAACAGCTGTTTAAAAAGACCGTCATGCCCCTGAAATTTCTGATTCAAGACTTAATTGAACTTTTTTATGGCAGTGAGTCAATGCAGATTTAATACGGAACTCATACCGATCTAAACCTTTACCCAAATCGTTGGTCATCTTCTTCCCAAATCACTATAGTGCTAATTAACAAGTCCAGAATCTTAAAAAAGAAGTCCAGCTACTTTCTGGGCGATGGATGTTGAGGCTGTATATCCATTAGGGAACCAAAACAAAAGATTATGATATACTAATTATCTACTCAAATCCACGAATACAACCACAATGTCCCGAGCTACCATATTTACCATAACCGTAGCTTACCAAACTAACGGACAAGAATGTAGACTTCAAATGATTTATGTCTTATTAATAAATCTATACGTGCAGAAGATATCACATTTGGCCAGTTTCATTACACATCAAGGATGTTAAGAATCGAACAAAAACACAAGGAAATTAAATTGTCAATTTCATTCCCAACTGAACCCTGAGAAGATTCAACAAATTATAAGATCTAATCATAAACCCAAATTCCTAAACAACCCTAATTAAGGAAAATATCCAAATTAACATTCACAAACGGACCTAATTGATAAATTTAAGTTAAAAGAAATATGCATAAGACAATTAAACACTAACCCATCATCTCAAATTGAGGGAATTTCGACAACGACAACGAATTTAATCAATCAATATATGTTCTACCAATTGAAGTTGTTGAATTTAATCTCTATTTGTATTTGTTGGTGAAGAAAGCCTCCTGATGTTATTTAAAGAATCTGAAGGCGGCAGAGATGATATGTTGGTGACGATAATGATTTTGATGGTGATGAACTTTTGGTCTTGAATTTGCATTAGAGTGAGAAAGAGAGACAGTATGGAGAAGAACCGGAGCTACTGGTTTTTGATGTGTTAAGTGGAAAAAAGAGATGGATAGGTAAAGAGGTGGACGGGGGAAGTTTGGGTTTCTAGAAATCCTACGGTCACCTAGGAATGCAACCTATCTTGAGCCGTAGATTAGTTATGGGTATACTGGTAATCGCGCTCATAAAAATCTCATCTCGTCAGATGAGTAATTGACAAATTCAACAATATTTTACTATTTTGGTGGGACCAAACGGAATTGTTAACGGTATGGGCATTTAATATATTATGAAAAAAAAGTAGGCATTTTATTAAATGCATTTCCCCACATGGGCATTTTATATAAAAGCCCTAAATATAAAGAACTTAGTTTATCGTTACCTTGAATCGTTTAAGGATAAGAGTTTTTATATTTGGAGAGATGGTGAGTAAGTATGCTATTACGCGCAAAGTATCTCTAGTAAACCACATATTCAGACTCAAAGATTGAATATTACGTAAGCAAGGGAGGCGGCAGTTTACCAAGTTGGTTGCACCGGAGAGACCCTTGAGAAACAGTAAAATTTCTCTTCAAAAAGATTGAAAAAAATAAACGAGCTAAGAAGATAAAACCTGAATGCCAGTAGGCAATAAAAATATACCTCAATGAATGCAGATGATAAACTCAGTCGTTTCACCATATCAACTGCTAAGAGAAGTTTCACCATACGGTTGGGAGCAGGAACTTCCCTTTCCTTTCTAGGCAGTTGATAACTTTCATATTCAGGGGTATAAAGTATGTTAAAACTTAAATCCGATAGCTGATCAGAACAGAACAAAACAGTTAAAACTTTTTCAATGAACAATAACGTCACAAATATTTGGTTTTACGTCACAAATATACTTTTGTGACATATTTTAGGTGTTGGTCAATGCGTTATAAAAAGAGGTGTTGCAAATAATCTGTGCGACGCTAAAACTGTCACTTATGTTGAGGGGCTATTGCAGCACAATTTTTCATCGCAATTACATTTTTCCGCGCGTCACATAAGCTTTTTATATTTTTGATTATAAATTATTTATTTATTTTGCAAATCATTATTTTATTATTTTTTAAAATTATTAATAATAAATTTAAATGACATTTGCTCTTATTAATAATATTTCCTAGTTTTAGGATCGAAAACATTACAATAATTTTTAGTTACTAAGAAGGTAAATGAATTTGTGCAGTCATGAGCAGCCACTGTGCCATTAAAAAGATGAACAGGAATGAGTAAGAATTATATTATATCTGGATTAAAATATTACAATAGCCTTCAGAAAAAATTACAATTCAACCAAAAAAAAGAAAAACTTTTCCAAAATACATATTGTATGACCAAATTTTCATAAATTCTGGATGTAGATCGACTTCTTTTATCAATGAAGCGTTTTTTTGATAGCGAATTTTAATTCTAATCCTCTTCTTCCTTCTCTTAAAGTTGACTCCTGGAAATCGATCACTGTCTTCTTCCTTCACTTAAAGTTTAGTCGTCTTGTTTACCTGTAAGACGGAATCCCAAGTACACAGATTAAAATTTTGAATCAGATGAGATTCACAAATAAATCACACTAACAAACTGAATCCGAAGATAAAATAATTCCTTGTAC
Organism: Papaver armeniacum; assembly: GCA_023531295.1. Classification (NCBI taxonomy): domain Eukaryota; kingdom Viridiplantae; phylum Streptophyta; class Magnoliopsida; order Ranunculales; family Papaveraceae; genus Papaver; species Papaver armeniacum. The sequence goes on along the minus strand of JAJJWW010008130.1, from coordinate 31,201 downwards.
TGATTTCAGAAGATCGAAGTAACGGATAGAAAGAACATTTATTTGGACGTCGATTCGATCTTCTCTTCAGCCTCTTCCCTGAGAGTAAGAGAGAAACTAATATCAAAAATAAAATAAAAGAAAAACATCCACCAAAGTTACAAAGTTTGTGTTGTTGTTATATCAAACAAAACAAAACAAAAAAACATTGGAAAGAATTAGATTACCTTCTACTCGATGGTGTATGTTTTGAATCCTGATCAAGGAATAAGATGCGGTTGTGGCGGCTGATTTTGGCGATATGGGTTCAATAGAAAGAAAAAAAAAAGAAAAGAAGGAAGACGATGGAAACTTTTATAAACAATAAAATATAAAGAAATATATGGAAACAAATTTTTGTGTGGCAAGATTTTCGTTGACCTGTTAAAAGTGGGATGTTTAAGAACAAACAAAAATGTTAACGTGTGGTGTTTTTATGTAAGCGGTTAATGTGTAACCGATTGAATCACCAAGTGGTCATGGCCAGTTACGTGTAATCTAATGACTCACCAAGTTATGGTGATAAGTTCAAGACGGTGCTCATTATAAAAAATAATTTAAATATTTTTAAAATATAATTTTTCCACACTAAAAATACCTGGCGAGATTGGGGTATACCCCAATTAGTTTGGGTATACCCCAATGAGACAGGGACATGGTGTGTCATTATTAAAAAGTGTGATTTTACTTTAATACCCTTGAACTAATTAAATTTTCAAAATAAACTCATTTCTTAATTTCATTAACCCTAAAATTAAAAAACTAACCAACTCTTAATCTTCTCTTCTTCTTCATCTTCATCTTCCATCAACCAAAGCCATATAAAAATCTTCAACTTTGATTTTTCAAAAAAATTATTGACTCTAACAAATGAAAAGAAGACTATAAATGATGTTTAAACTCAAACCCATCATTGTGTTGTGTGATTTGATTGTTATATTAGGTTAGAAATCGAAAATTATGATTTACGTGTTTTTTTTTTTTTGGCCTAAGAGGTCGTAGCATGCATATCTTGCTTTGACTTTTCATAACAACCATGGCGGCGATCAAATTTTTCAACAACCTAGCGGAGTATTTTTGAATACCTTGCCGGCCAAATACAGCCTAAGGGTATTTTTGAATACCTTCCGGCCAAAACAGCCTAAGGGTATTTTTGAATACCTTGCCTACCAATAAAATTTTTATGTCATCTCCGTATGTCAAAAAACAAAAGTCGGCAAGGTCGACGATGAAGATCATGCCGGCCACTTTTGGCCTAGCGAGGTCGACGATGAAGACCTTGCCGGCAACTTTTTGGCGAGCGGCGGTCGACGATGAAGATCTTGCTTGCCACTTTTGGCCTACATGATCTTCATTAGTCGACTCCTTCTGCCGGCTTTTCATATTTTCGAGAACTGAAAGTGTTGATTTATTCTTTGATTTTGAGTATGATTTCATATAACGAATTCACAATCCCCTTTTAGAAGTATTTCGGTTGTGTGCTTCATTTTCGTTGCAAGAGATATTCTCAAAAAAAAAAAAATCATCAAAAATCATCCCACAAAAGTTCAATCAAAAACAAAATTTCATAACTTAAAATTCATAAGTTCTAATCTATTCAATCAATTTAAACTTAATTAATTAATCTAATCAAAATTTTAGGGTTAATTAAACGAGGGCAATTTTGCCATTTTGAAAATATTTGGTTAAGGGGTGACCTCTTTTACTTCAAAATGACCTTATTTTGTCTCATTGGGTATACCCCAATTAGTTTGGGTATACCCCAATCTCGCCAGGTAAAAATATGTTGAGATAATTTTTTTTTTTTTTTTTTAATTTTTCTTAATTAGAGCTCTATTTACGATGCTAACACAAATGTTGCAACAACTTTTTCTTGACACTTACAGCTATTCCGCCTTAACAATTTTTTATGACACAGAAAACGTCGCATATGAATAACTTTTACAACGCTTTTTTTATCATCACAAATAGAATGTCACGAATGCCGTTGTTTGTTGTAGTTTTTTACTAAATAAAAGTCTTTTGTCCAGGAAGATCGATAGGTGACGCTGTCTAGACTAGGAGCAGATAACTTGATACATTTAGGCTCAGTAAAACCTCTACGGTGCCCATAGGTGTATGCAAACTCTTTAAGGCTAAGCGACCCAACAGTGCAGTTCCCTTGATTGTCAGTCTGTATACCACACTTAACTATTTTTAACGTTTCAAGAACTGGACAACTTGAAAAGAGATTATTTGATAAATCTATATCAGACACTCCCTCAAGAAACATAAATTTAAGCTGCGGTAAATTCATTGATTGGGGAAGAGTAACACTTGCATATTCAGATTGATGATCCTCCTCACAAAACATTCTTAGTGACAAATTTTTCAATGATTTACAGTTAACTAGTCTAGGTGAAATTTCATATATGAAACCATAATATCGACTAGTAAGTTCTATAGTTACTTCTTGGACATTACGGGAAACGGCAGTGTCGATCCATCTAGAAACACTTGTTGTCACAATCATCGCGGACTTTGAATACCATCTCCATCTCAACCTAAACCATTGAATGTTACAGTCATGGCGGAGCATGAATACTCTATCGATTAAATCATTCAGATTATCTAACGTAGTGAAACCCTTGATATCGAAGTCCAGAAAAGGTAGAGATTTCCAAATACCAATCCATCTTTTCGATAAAACACAGGTTTGTACTGCATATTTAGTATCAATGAAAGAAAAGATATGATGAATTAGCTCATCTGGTAACTTACTGATTCTATCTTCTTCTATGTTCTTCTTCTTCTCCTTCTTCTTCTGCATTCTGATTATGTGTTCTATCTCTCTTCTTCTTCTCCTTCTGCATCATATTAATTTGTTGTGACGCTGGTTTGCTGAAAGGAAAGCCCTAGTTTGGTGTGCTTGTTGTGGAAGCGTTGGATTTTACTTGTTTAACTTGGACTGCCACCTAAGCATATATGGCATAAAAGAGGTGTAAACTAGGTGTGATAATAGATAAGTATAGAAATAATTCTAGGAGCCATTGTTACGTTTGTATGGTGAGAAACGAGTACTTCCATAATATGTATATATATATCTCATGAGAAATTGAGAATATAGAAAATACTAGTGTGACTAGAGGTCTAAAACCGCACAGCCCGGCACACGAAGTGGTGTCTGAACTCTAGATTGAATTCTATTATTCAAGCAGAAGAAAGAATAAGCACCGCACATGAAAAGGCAACATTGAACTAAGTTTTAGCCGTCAATATATAAAAGGGTGGATGACGAACTTTTAATTTAAGAATAGGATTTCCTAACGAAGTTTGAAAGATAAGTACTTCAAAAGAATGTTAATGATTGAATATGTATACCGTACAAACCTGAGCCTCTGAGCGACATTGTTCTGATTCCTCATTGAGTTGACGAAATGGACTTTGCATTTGAAAAGTTCCCCTTTACTTTGTCAGTTCCTTGAAATCAGGCAGTCGAGGTGAAGGAGAAGTACGAACTAACCAAGCAGAAAAATATGATGTTTATAATATTTGTTGCAAATTATTATTATTTATTAACCAAAATCATATATATGTTTTTAAGATGGTGCTGCTCCAATAAGAACATATACTATTTCCAAGAAAATATATGTTACAGGTGATTCAACAAAATCAACTTAACTAGGAGTAACAAGTCAATAAAATGTTGCAGTTATACACCTCCCCCTTGCAAACCTGGAATAGTCATCTCTCCATCTATGGGATTTCTTAGAGTGCTAGAAGCTACTGGACAAGAAGGAGCTTTGGGTTGAGCAGAAATGACGGACCTTGATGAGTTTTACTTGAAATTACTTTTGAAAGATGTCATTAACTAGCGTAACAATCCACTCTTCTTGTGATTTTCGGCAGATTTTGGGTAGAGTAGCCCCTTAGGAAGTCAGTGCTTGCTGCTAGATTTCTTCTTTCTGCTCAACAAAAACAACAACAAAAACTGAATTTAATCTAAATACCAGAACCACTTAACCAGAAACTTATAGCTAGAAAACTAGATCATTGATCAACATAGAGGAAAAGAGTTAGGAAATGAGAACTTGAAAGATTTTATTCATTAACAGAAAAGAAACAGAAGGAAAAGAACTTAAAAAATTTATATCAGAAAAAAGAGCTTGTTGCTATTGATTCGGTGATAAGAACCCATGGGTAGAACTTATCCCAAAAACCGGTCTATGTGTTAAGGGTGCCCATGAGCCCTTTAAACACCCCACTTAACCTTGTATTAGGTGATGTGGGACTAAGGACCTTATCATTCCACCACGCTTCCAAACCAACGTCCACGTTGGCTAGACACTATGCCCATACACAACACCACTCTATCGACACTCGACCCGATATCTTAACCCACCTACCAAGATCCAATGGGTAGACACTATACCCATACATAGTGTACGATGGCTTAACCCACCTACCACCCACCTTAATCTAGCCTATAGGACTGCCTTCGGTGGAGCGGGATTGGGGCATGATGGTTAGCTTTGATACCACTGATAAGAACCCATGGGTAGAACTTATCTCAAAAACCGGTCTATGAGTTAAGGGTGCCCATGAGCCCTTTAAACACCCCACTTAACCTTGGATTAGGTGATGTGGTACTAAGGACGTTATCATTCGGTTGGTCGCTTCAGCATGGAAGGAAAGACAACAATTAAGAAATCAGTCATTCACTCACAAACTTATAAACATAAGATCACGCACAACCTTCAGAATCCACATATAAGATGAATCATGAAAGATAAACTTGCAAAGACCTTAACCATAGTTTGATGATCTTTTTTTTCGTGAACACTGGGAAGTCTATTAAAAGACAGACTGCATCACAAAGACTGTGAAACAGCTGCGGAGATATACAAAGAAATAGCTAAACAAGCTGATTACAAAATTGCAGTTGCAGAGAGATACACAAAGAGAACTAAACAACCTGGTTACAAGATTGCAGCATGCCAATTTCTCAAACCATATCTAATGAAATGTTCCCAACACTTTCGAACTACAAGATAAAATATAAAGCAAGCCTTTTACTTAATCAATAAGTCTGCCAATTGTTCTATACAAGTCCCCGCTAGCTCCTGAACAGGGGGCATCGTTGCGAGGTAAACATAAGATGGTGCCGAGGCTAGGACAAGAAATTGAATCAAGTCGTGATAAGATGGTCAGGAAAATACGACTAACCTTTTCGAGAGGTAAAGAGAGTTTGTGCTTCCCGTGTTGGCGGCCTTGCATAAATTGTGCTGGGGATGCGTGGAGTGGCGAGATGAAAATTACCGGCTTGGTCTGGCCATACATCGCTTTGACTGGGTTAGGGGAAATCGTGACGTTGTGTTAGCGCGGACGGCTTAGAGAGGCAAAGCATGCGCGGACGGCTTGGCATGTGGGGCCAAGGCATGGCGCGGCCTTAGAAGGGCAGAGCATGCACGGACGTCTTAGAGAGGCAAAGCGTGCGGGTGGCTTTGGCATGTGGGGCCAAGGTATGGCGCGGACTTGGAAGGGCAGAGCATGCGCGGACGGCTTGGAGAGGCAAAGCGTGCAGAGCTTGGTGTGATTTGAACATGTGCTTCCACGTTTTCTCACGAAACCCTAATTTACCTCTCATGCCTAGACGCTACCTTATCGTTTTCTATCGTAAAACGGTTTCATCGGAACCCGATGTCACGCCCGAATCCGCGGTTAGTAAGAGGCTTTCCTTTTCGGGGCTTCATCGCTCTGCTGGTTGTAAGGGAAGATCTTGAACACTTCACTCTCACAGGTTGTTCTGAAAACGTGTCGCGCAAAATGGGATCTTCTAATGATAGAAATGTGTCCCATTTTTCGGGTGGAAACTTTAGAGCTGATGGAAACCAGTCTTCTTCTCATGGGGAGGCATTGGGTAGAATTGAATCTCTGTTTCATGAAGTCGGCGAAATCATTCGGGACATACCTCTGAGGGAAGAACATGAAGGCGGCGAAGCATCCCAGCGCATTGGGAGGATTTGGTACAACAAAAACTCTTCACGATCCACTGTTAGGGCGGTACAGTTCGCTTTTCACTCGAAGCGGCGGAAAACCGATCTCGTGAAACTTTTAGGGGAAAACCAACGTAGCTCCTCTGTCCAGGATGATGTCATACCCATTGGTTCTGACAAACCGGAAAATTCCAGTCGAAAGGTCGCTGAGAAGACTTCCGAGGAGGTTAATGATGTCACGGTTGATGAAACCGAAATAACTCTTGGGGAAAACGGCGGAACTGCTGTCGGTGACGTTGGAGAAGTCGTGATGGCATATGCTGGGTTGGTTTCCGAGGTGGATATCAACAAAGAGACAGATGATGCTCCTATGGAGACGACTTCTGGGTGGGACGTCGAGGCTGCTGTGGTTGAGGTGGCTTCCGGATGGAACCTTTGTTATCCGAAAGATTGTTGGGGAAAGTGTTTGAAAGAGCTCTGACCAAGGCATCGACGATTCATTAGCTTCCTCTTCTTCGTTGTTTCTAGTTATCCTGATGTTTTGCAGATTTCCCCCTTTTTTTTTTTGTGTCTGCGGTGACTAATTGTGGTTTCTGTCTTTGAATAAAAATTTTCATTTTTGAAAGACCCAAGCCTTCTCTTAGGAAGAGTTGGTGTTTCTGGTTGTGATTGGATGGTTAATGGCTTTTTAATGATTTAAATTTGTTTGGTATATTTTCTGAGATTTGGCGAATTGGAAAGAAATGTATGCCTTTGAATAAAACGAAAACTTAAAGAAGAATACAAATGGTGTATTCATCTTGGGGAAATACAAGTATCAAGGAGAAGTTGCTGAAGAAAATACTGAAGGGAGAGTTCCGGAAGAGACTGGTACAATATTTTAGGGATTAAAAAGCTTGAGCCATCGTGAGTGAATTATCACGCCTCCCAGCTTGTCGGTGTTGATGAGCTTGCAATAGCCTCCCAACAGGATGTCTGCCACCAGATATGGTTCGTCTTCTTTTTCCTTTGGTGAATTGGTCCGGGTAGCCATCTTCACCATCATCTCCCCGACTTGAAGCGAGTTCGCTTTGACCACCATATCCCCGATTTGGAACGAGTTCGGGCTTTGTGCAACCGTTCGATCCTTGGTCTCGTCAGTTTCAATGGTGGTTTCCAAATTCTTGGCAAAGCGTTTGAATGGCCCCGCGCCCCACTCACATCTCTTGAAAGCGTCCGTGACGGTAATCGTGCTGAGTCCCCGTGAGGGAAGATTTTTCGGCCAAACTTACTTGTGTTTGGAATCTTTGAGTTAGCACCAACAGTCATCTCCAGGTACCCAGGTTCCGTCGGTAATTTGTCGGGGTGGAAGCAAGTGGGACGGTTTGTTGGAGATTCTTTCCGGTGTCGACACGGGAAAAGGGGATGTTCCCAATTTTGCCTTGTTGTCGAGTACCCACAGGCGTCCCAATATCATGTCGTAACCCAGTTCTTTGACAATGTGGAATTTGATACGCGTTATAGCGTCTCCAACCTGGATCTCGAGGTTGATGTAGTCGTGCGTGTTCAAGGATTCTCCTCCCAGGCTCTTAACCACGGACGGGAATGGGTATCTTCTTGTTTCGTAAATCCCGCGGCCTTCAGAGTATTGAAAGTAACGATGTTGAAGTCAGAGGCTGTTTCGATTAGTGTGTTGTCGAATTCAATACCTCTTAAATAGGATGTGGTCAGCCTCAAATCGACCTTTTCGATTCCGCCCGCTGGGAGAGCATGGGCCTTTAGGGTGGTTTCTGCGGAGGGAAAAAGTCGTTTGCCTGACACGGCATAATTGAGATCCGTGAAGATGTCTTGACGCTGCACCTTGGAAAGGTAAAGGATTTCGCATACGTGTTGTATCATAGACCGCAAAATCTCGTGTACAGAATTCCCAGAGATTCCACAATTCCTCACTGGAAGTGGGTCTCGATGTACTCCTTCGTTTCCCAACTGAAGTTCCCCTACTTCTATCTTTTCTTTGAAGATGTGCTTGATCACAAATCACCGGTTGGATGGCTAACAAATCGTGGTAGCAGCAGAGATTTGGGGTGTGCCATCTGTGCCTCAATTGGTGGGCTTCTGGGAGATGGTACTCTGATAACATCATCTTTAATCCATGCTCTTAGGAGATCGATCACATCCTCGATGGGAAACTGGAAATCCAGGGTATTTCCTTCATCCTCACGATGATGTATGGGAGTTATAGCGTCGGCCTTCCGTGGCGGAGTTACTCGTCTTGCTGGTGCTTCGCGTTTAGGATGCTGGTCCGTGGCTGGAGCTTTCCTTTTTTCTCCCTCATTTACGACGCTCACAGAGGAGGGGACGACGTTGTACGGCTTGTTGATGATACGTCTACTGCTGCGAGTTTTGCGTACGTCATCGGTTCTGGCTGGTCTAGATCTTTCTAATAATGCTGGTGTTGTCGTTGTTGATCTCCTGGCAGCTTCATGGAGCTCAGAGAATGTCTGGAAACATAGGTTCTCTAGCAAGGCACGGTAAAGTTCTCCCAATTCCATTCCATGGAACCAAATCTCACACCTTACACTTCTTTGTTTTACCTTTATTCTTTCTCTACTCACTCAGAGAACCTCTGATAGAATCTTGAAACACCCATTGAACATTGAAACTAGCAAGGAAACGAAGAATTTTTTTAGTTGCAGGAATTATCAGTTTTAGCAAGATTGTAATGAAATTCACAGTAAATAGGGTTCAATCTCGGGCCTTTTGGCTCTATTAAAGTCAAACATAAAAGCATGGGTGCCAAATAAAATCTCACAGGGATATCTAAGACTTCCTAGCTCACTCTTTATTTTTCTAAATTACATTAAGCAGAATCTTCCATGTTCAACATTTCCAAATTCCAATAAACCAAAATGGATTAGAAGTAGAACAATCTTCACAATTATTTTTTCAGATTATTTTCCTAGTTATCAAACTGAAAAAATAAAAACATGAACAAACAAGAAATGATAATAAGCTATTTAGCAAAGATAGAAAAATTCACTCACATTCTCACTTTCTTTTAACACTAAAAAAGTCTCGTGCCTCTTGGCTCTATTAATTTCTAACCTAGCAGCATGGTTGGCGCGTTGTGTTCCAATAGGGGATATCTATAGAGTGTCTAGTTAACTTATTTTTCTCAATTACACTGAATAGAATCTTTAATGTTCAACATTTCTAATAAAACAAAAATGTATTAGAAGTAAAACAATTTTAAGCAAACAAGAAATGATGATAAGTTATGTAGCAAAGACAGAAAAATTCACTCACATTCTCACTTGCTTTTAACACTAACACCTTCTTTGCCAGTAATAATAACAGCGGTAGCCATATCCAGAAACAATCCATGTTCAACAACACCTTGGAACGACAAAATCTCTTTACCAGTTGCTAATCCATCTCTTATTGGTGTCTTAAAATACAAATCAACAATGAATCTGGAATCAAGAGTGAAATCCTTTCCTCGTTATTTTTATTTTGTATAAAAAGTGCAAACTCGCTACCATACTTATTCATTGTTTTTATCTAGCTGGTAAGTTGGAAGATGCAAGAAACTGTTTAATAAGATTCCAAAAGAAGAATTAGTCCCTAATGTAGTAACATACAACACAATGATATAGATGGCCTCTTTTATAACAGGATGTTCATGGAGGCTAACAATGATCTCGTGAGGCTAACAGTTAATCATTAAATGGAAGAGAAAGGTTGTTTACCAAACTCTTAGAACTATGAGTAGGCACTGCAGTAACTTCGCATTGTACCAAGTGATTCTGTTGTTTCATTGTTGATAAACACTCTTTCAACGGGTGAAATGAAAAGTCTTGAGGTATTGTTTGTGAGACCTTGTAATTTTATAGGATAACAATTTCCGCTTTTAAGTAATGGTATGACAAAGAGAAATGTGGTGGGAATTCTGCTATTTAGGTTTTTATTTTTTGTTCGGAAAATTTAAGGTTGTATTGTAAAGTTCCAGGCTTCTTCAATGTAAGAGTTATATGGTCCAACATAGTGCAAAGTTTCAGCCAGAGATCATGACACCAATAATCTTATTAGGATATGTCAAATATGTTAGTCAAGTCAATGTATAAATACCTCCTCCCTATATTCTTGTATACCACCGAGACACTTCTGTGAAATAATATCAAATATCTTCTGTAATAACATTTCTCATGGTATCATTGGGTCGGTCCGAAAATTTTCTCTGCAACAAATCTTTCAATAAATTTTAGAGGAGTTTTGGTGTTGTTTTTCAAGATCAAATACGTATTAATTCAATTTTCTGATCTTTTACAAGTCTTGATTTTGTACTTGTTCATCTGTTCATCAATTGGAGTTTGAGATCTTGATTAGGTTTTCTTCATCTTTATAATATTTCTCAACTACGTTCAAATCGATGCCGGTTACTAGAGGAATGATGAAAAATTCTTCACATACACAGCAAATTTGAATCAAGAAGATGGTTCTTTACCTTCTGCTGCTAATGCTTCAAACAAGGGAGATTCAGGTTATTTTCAATTACCTTTTAATAACATAGGAAATTTTATCTCAATAAAATTAGATCATACAAATTTCTTGCTTTGGCGTGATCAGTTCGAATCAGTTCTTATTTCTACGGATCTTTATGGATATGTCAATGGTGAGATTGTTGAACCTCCATCCGAGATTTATGTTAATGGTGTTAATATTGTTAATCCAAAATGGATTTATTGGAGAAAGGCAGATCGTTTTGTTGTGAGTTACTTGAAAGCAACATTTACCTCAACAATTTCAGGGGATGTTCTTGGAATGAATTCTTCTCGTCAGATATGACAATATCTTGAAGTTAGTTTTAGGTCTCAATTTGGTGCAAGACGTAATTTGTTACGCAATTAATTATATGGGTTAATAAGAGGATCTCAGCCTGTTAGTGTTTTTCTTGCATAATTTGAAGACAATTACTGACTCTCTTGCAGCTATTAATGATAGAGTCTCTGATGCTGATATCATGATGTATGTACTAAATGGCCTCGGTAGAGACTATGATACTTTTGTTATAGCTGCTCAAAATCATGAAACACCTTATACATTTAGTGAATTGAAGGCTAGGCTGTTAACTCATGAGCAGTGTCTTAGTGATCAAAATCAAGTTCAAGAAGATGGGTCTAGTTTTAATTCAACAAATCCTACATCTTTCTATGGAAAGAATACTCATAATGGTGGTAAAAATGGTAAGGGAAAATCAAAGAATTTCAAGAATAATGGCTCTACTTCAAAGAATGGTTCTACTTTTAAGAATGGTGTTAGGTCTACTAGCTCAAGTGGTGATGTTTCTAATGGAGCTGCAAGAAGACCATTTGTGGATTTCTCCACAGTTGAATGCCAGATATGTAGGAAAACTGGTCATTTTGCAACTAGGTGTTTTTTCAGATATCATCCACCAGTTACCAATGCTCAGTCTTCTACTCAGTCTTCTAATGCTGCTAGTGTGCAAAATATGGAACAAGCTTTCAATGGAGTTCTTAACTCAGCTATGTGTGATGATCCTTCTGCAACTTGGATTTCTGACTCAGGGGCTTCTAGAAATATGACTGGGGAATCATCAATTCTACATAATACTTCTGCATATGATGGAACAGAAAAAGTGGTTGTTGGCAATGGCAAGACTCTTGTTATTTCTAAAACTGGTAGCTCTATATTACATACTTCCACGACAGATTTTAAACTGAATAACATTTTATTAGTACCAGAAATTGCTCAAAACTTATCGTGCTTCCGCTTTACTAGAGACAACTGCTGTTATTTTATTTTTTTTTGATCCTTGGAGTTACGAGATTAGAGATTTAAGTTCTCACACAATTTTGGCACAGGGTAATATGGTCAGTAACTTGTATCCCATTCACAATTTATCTTTTAGCTCAAACTCTCATTTACATCCTTTTCTATTATGCTTGCTTCATCTCGCGCTTGGCATAATAGATTAGGTCATCCAAACTAAAAGCATTGTGCATCATTTGAACTCTAATAAGTCTATTACTCTGAATTCTGATTCCTCTGATTCTCTTTGTCATCCATGCCAAATTGTCAAAAGCAAAAGACTACCATTTTATCTGTCTGACACTCATGAATCAAAACCCTTATCTCTTATTCATTGTTATGTTTGGGGTCCATCACCAATCTCTTCTTTTGTTGGTTATAAGTATTATATAGTGTTTATAGATGATGCCAGTAGATTTCATCTGGATTTATCTTATGAAACTAAAGATCGATGCTTTACAAGTGTTTCACATTTTAAAAACCTTAATGAGAATATATTTTCAACAAGGATTCTTTATTTTCAAACTGACAATGCCTGTGAGCTTGCCAAAGGTGTTTTTAAGCAATTTCTAGATTCTCAAGGTATTCAACTCAGATTATCTTGTCCTAATACCCCTGAGCAGAATGGCCTTGCAGAAAGAAAGCATCGCCATATCACAGAAATGGGTAATACACTTCTTTTTCATTCCTATTGTCCTAAGTTTCTCTGGTTTGATGCATTTCTTACTGCCACTTTTCTTATAAACATAACCCCTACACCTGTTTTATCAATGAAATCTCCCTATGATATTCTTTTTCATGTTCAACCTGATTATTTTATTTTACGCGTTTTTGGTTCAACATGTTTTCCTTATCTTGGTCATTATAGACCAGATAAATTGTCTCCTAAATCACCAAGTGTGTTTTCATTGGCTATAGTCCTCTTCACAAGGATTATAGGTGTTTTGATCATGTTTCTAGAAAGATTCATATTTCACGACATGTTATTTTTGATGAAAATTCTTTTTATTATGCATCGGTTTCAGATTCTACCCAGGTTTCGTCTGTTTCTTCTTAAAATGATACTATTAGTATGCACTATCCTGCAGAATCTTCAGATTCTATTCTTATACCTTCAATTTCTTTTACTCCTGTCCACCACCACCATGTCCACCACCACCAACCGCCACCGTCGTTGCCGCCGCCGCCAACCACCACCACTGTCCACCATCACCGCCACCGCCAATCACCACCACTGTCCACCACCAACCAGCACCACCACCAACCAGCACCGCCTTTTTCCTCCACCACCGCCGCCAACCACCACCTACAGCTACCACCACCGATAACCAGCACCATTGTACACCACCGACGACCACCACCACTACCCACCATCTCCACCAACCACCACCACTACTTTCATCCACCGCCACCAATCACCACCAGCAACCACCAACTCCACCACCATCATCTAGAGGCAACTTGCTGAAAGTTGTCGCCAAATCTGGAGGCAACTTGCTGAAGTTGTCGCCACTAATGGAGGCAACTAGCTCAAGTTGTCTCCACATATATATGGAAGCAACTAGGACAAGTTGTCTCCACATTATGAAAAGTATACACAAAAAATGAACCCGGCGTGAGTCGAACACGCATCATCTAACATGGAGTCAGTCGTGCTACCGTTGCACCACAAGTTTGTTAATGCAAAATGACATACAAAATCACATCCAAATAAATATACTACAGCCACTGATGTATAAAACTACACAGATGTTGTGTAACATATACATACCTAGTAGTTTGCACGCATCCAACACAAGTTCATATTCAGTGGCGGAACCAGAAATTTTTTTTCAGGGGCTAAAATAAATTTGTAAAAATATATGGACTTTTAGTGGGCTAAAATACAATATATGGTAGACTAAATACAAAATTTAAGTTAAAAAAAAAAGGGTTTTTATGTAGTTTTTGGGAATTTAGGGGGGGAGGGGGCTAGAGCCGGGTTAGTCAACACTTGTCTCCACCCCTGTTCATATTGTATGTCGCAATTACACCCACCACAACTCAAACCACCACCTGACAACACCATATCCTCCATCTCTGCTACTGCAACTCATATTGAGTTCCTGCTGAACTTCCTAAGCATTTATTTATCCTCTTGACTTTAAAGCATGAGCATCAGCATCACAACCATCATCATCAACTCAACACAACAACTACTCTAAGATATATGTATAAGATAACTTCAGATGAATGAATGGACCCAAAAATATAACCAAATTGCCTCCAAACTGGAATCAACTAGCTCAAGTTGCCTTCAAAAGTGAAAGAAAATTTCTCAAGTTGTCTCCAAAAAAAGGAAGTAACTAGCTCAAGTTATCTCCAATAATGGAAGCAACTTGGTCAAGTTGTCTCCAAGAGTTTGACGCATTCAACACAAGTCCAGTGCAACAAACCATTACATCTAACACAACAAAACCACCTCCACTGCAACAAACCACCTCCACTTCATTCAAACACCGACCCCGCAATATTGCAATTTCGGTTCCACCATTTCCGCACCAAAAACATTATGCGGCCTTCATGTCACTCCCCTCGTTGCAGTTCAAGACCACCATACCCAAGACTCCATCGATATCCCGGTTCATGTACATTATCATAACAACCTTCCATTTCCCTACCTAAATCTTCTTGTTATTTATCAGTTCATCTCATCTCGCTTCCAACAAAGATCACCGACTCCATCTTGTCTTGCACTCGTATCTCATACTCAATCTCATTCATTCTCAAAGATCGCACCGCCTCCAATGAGTCACAACTTCCCCCGTAATATGCGGTATCACCAAGTATTCAGAAGCATCACTTACTCCATCTTGTCTTGCACCAAGATCTCATACTCAATCTCATTCATTCTCGCCTCGCACTACCTCCAACAGTCCACAACTTCCCCCGTAATATGCAAGTATCACCAAGTATTCAGCTGCTCCATCTCGGGATAATGACATCCGCAATCCCCATTTCATCCATCTCTCAACAAATTCAATAAATAAAACAATCAACTTCAACTTGAACAACAATTCTCAAAACCAATTCTGCAATTAACCATCTCTGCCATTACCATAACCTTCAAATTAAACCCAATTTCATAATAAATCAACAACCCACAACAGTACCAACATTCACTGAATCACCCTAAATTGAATTCATCGTCGTTCTTCTTCCTTCACCGATTTCTTCGGTTAAGTTCTTTCCCGAGACTCATAAATCAAACCCATTACCGCAAAGAACTATCTTCTCTTCTCGACATCAATAA
Organism: Papaver armeniacum; assembly: GCA_023531295.1. Taxonomy (NCBI): domain Eukaryota; kingdom Viridiplantae; phylum Streptophyta; class Magnoliopsida; order Ranunculales; family Papaveraceae; genus Papaver; species Papaver armeniacum. The sequence goes on along the minus strand of JAJJWW010008130.1, from coordinate 16,108 downwards.
CCACCAGATCCCCTTTCTTCTTCTCGATCTGAGCCAAACCCATCACTCTTCATTCTCTGTAATCAACCGCAAATTCAAGACAAACCCTATCTCAACATGATCACACAAAAATTGTATCTTCGAATCTGCTGGATAATCTTCACTATTGATAACTCAAATTCAACCCATCTTCGATTCTTCCATTTCAAATCTGATTTCTCTTGGTATCTAAATTTCTGTAAGTCTCAGATTCACTACAAACCCTAATTTGATAACACATCTCTTCATCTACTCGATTTTTTCATCTACTCCATTTTTTCACTTCGAATCGAAATTGAATATTGCGGGGTCGGTGATTTCGAGATTTGATTGAAGTCGAAAACCTAAATCTCGATTTCTAGATCTGTTGAAAACCAAACGTATAAAATGTAGTGGAGGTGATTGAGATGGTGATGGCGGCGGCGGCGATTGAGATGCAGATGGTGGTGGGAGAGATGCAGATGGTGGTGGTAGGAGAGATGAAGCATTTTCTGAGATTATGAGTTGAGGAAGAATGAAGGTGGAAGGTTAAAAAAGGAAGTCAACAAATTGTGATTTTTTTTTTGACTTGTTTTTTATCCCTCGAGGGTGTTTGTGCAAATCCCATGGATAGTACGGGTAATAATAACATTCCCACAAAATAAAATATGTGTTGTAGGGTATTTGGCGCATCTGTGCCCATCTATATGTAACCAGGGTTGATACTTTAGCCTATAAATAGAGGATTATGCCTATGTAATACTACATTGATATTTTTTTATATCTAATGAATAAGATCTCTTTCTTCTCTATATTTCTCCTACAACACGTTATCATGCACGACTCTACCAACTGGTGCGATTTTTTTTTCTCTTCTTTCAAGATTGGTTATGGATTATTCATTGAAGATTAGCGTGGTTCTGATCCTATTTGTTTATCATCATGGATGCGTTACTGTGTATTTCTTTTGAACAAAGAAATTTCGTTTTCGTAGTGTATATTAGGGTTCCACAAACGTATGATTAAAACATATAAATTTCACCGTTAGATTTTCATAAAATTTTAATATGTTCAACCCAATCAGTCATTACGTAATATGTTAACATTTCAATAAAATCGGAATATGATGCAATCTCCAAAACCCGTGTTTAATAAAACTGTGTACATTCAGAAAAAACCCTAATTTTTAACAGCTTCGAAAAACCTAAGTTTTGAGAATTTCAACCGTTGGATTATGCTATATTTTTGGTATGTTTTGTATATGGTTCTTAGTGAGATACTGTAAATATTTCATAAAGATCCAACCATGGAAATACTCAAAAGTATGTGATATTTGCAACTGTGTCCACAGAAATGCTAATTAGAACAGTCATAAGACGTCATGGATAAGTTTTTATCTAGCCGTTGGATTGAGTTGAAATTTTATTATGTTTGTTGAAACATTATTACAAAGTTACTGTAATATTTTCATAATCATCAGAGATGTTTACATATGTGTTATGATAAATAAAGTTGGATGATGAAATTTCCAATTTTTTTAGGGTTAACAATATGTTTTGGGCTCATATGCTAATAGTTTCAAGGTTATTACCAATGGGCCTGAGCACTTCATATATAATGGAACATATATGTGGATTTTTTTTTTAACCATGACGTAGTCAACCCAATGGACCGGGAATTGACCAATCCGTTGACTGAGTTCTGGTTAGACCAACTCTAATAAAATTTGACCTTTTGGACTCAGAAGTACTTGAGCGCCATTAAAGAGCCTATGATACAGAAGTCAATTTTGTCTACAAGGTATTTACTTCCATCATGAAAACCTTGACGATGCATTGTTCAAAAGATGAAGGCATAACTTCTACGTTTTAAGGCGACATATTGATTTCAGACGATGGAATGCTCTGAAGGAAGTTCTTGAAACATTCATGAAATTTTCCCCCCGAAAATTTGAATGTTCATTGGAATTTAAAACACTTGTACTATTGGCTCAAGTAGTAACAATACAAAGTAAATGTATTTACTGAGCATGAGACAGAGACGTAATTCTGACTCATTTGAATGAGAGTTGGACGCTTGGTATAAACATTCACTGAGTATGGTACAAGTGATGGAGTGCAAGTATCATACAGTAGCAGCCAACTACAAGATTATAGAGAGTTTAAATGAAAACAAACTCACTATATGTTAGAAGGCCATACCCCCGCTTGTCAACTTCAGTGGCAATAAGAAACTTGTCCCATACCCATCCCGTTTTCCATAGGAATTGGGGCGGGGAGAGTAAGGGGAATACCCATATGGGGCGGGTTTTCCATGGGTTACCCGCAACATTGAGTTAGTACGTAAATTGTTTTATAATCAAAACTTATATATGATTCAAACAAAAATAGGAACGTAAAAATAACGCATTCTAAAATTTTATATTTTGAAATTCACCTTAAAGTAAACAAAAAAATCTTTAAATGACTTATTAGTTATTCAATTTTTCCTTTCTCATTCTATGTTCGTCCACGCTAACCATTTCATTATCTCGCTTCGTTTTCTCTATTTTAACTTTCGTGAGGATGTGTCTAATTATAACAAAGGAGCGAAAGTGATGAATGTACAAAATCAATCAAGAATATAATTAGTGAAAAAAAAATACGACTAAGCGGTGGAAGTATAAAAATTTTATACAACTCTTGCATAAAAGTTTAAATCCCTATAATATGAAAGCTAAGTTTCGGATATTACATGTTATCGACCCCAACCACATCCCCATTTGGACAGGTAAAACCCTACCCAAATATTGGGAATGTAGAGACTCAGAATCACAGTCGCAAGGTTCACAATAGGAGCACCAAACAATTTTGCCAAGCTTTGATCTTTGTTAGATTTTCCTATTGTTACTAGGTTTATGAGGGGTATTTCAAAACATAAAAAGTTTCCTGATTTTATTCTCAATCATTCAGTTAAACATCCGATTCCTAATGCATTTACTTGTTTATTGGACCATATTACTGAGCCAAAATCTTTTAAGAAAGCTTCTAAAAGAGTGCAATTGGTAGGGTCAATGAAGGATGAAGTAGGAGTTCTTAGACTGAATGATACTTGGACTTATGTTAAGCCTGAACCTCACATGAACATTCTTGGTTGTAAGTGGGTCTACAAGGTTAAACTTAAGGCAGGTGGAACTATAGATAGATTTAAATCTAGACTTGTTTCTCTAGGTTACAATCAACAGGATGGAGTTGATTTTGGTGAGACTTTTTCACCAGTTGTTAAGACTACAACAGTAAGAGTAGATCATACTTTAGTTGTTACAAATGGTTAGACAGTCAAACAGTTGGATGTATCTAACGCTTTTCTACATGGATACTTGTCTGAAGATGTATATATGAAGAAACCCCCTGGATTTGTAAACCCTGAATTTCCAAATCATGTATGTCATCTTAAGAAGTCGTTATATGGTTTGAAACAAGCGCCAAGGGCTTGGTTTCAAAGATTCAGTGCTTTCTTAATTCAATGTGGTTTTACTAAATATGTGAATGATCATTTTATGTTCATCTATACAACTGAATATGATATGATGGTGCTCTTATTATATGTTGATGACATTTTGCTGACTGGTAGTTCTAATTTTCTTATTCAAAAGTTGATTGTTGCATTGAGTAAGGAATTTGCTATGAAGGATCTAGGGAATCTTCATTATTTTCTGGGAATTGAAGCTTCTAGAACTGATACTGCTATTGTTCTTACACAACAAAAATATACTTTAGAACTGTTAAGGAAAGCAAAAATGCTTGAGTGTAAACCTTATGATACACCTGTGGCTAAGTGTAAAAGATGTTATATTCATGATGGAGTGTTGTTAGCAGATCCTTTACAGTACTGAACAATTGTAGGAAGTCTTCAGTATTTGACACACACTAGGCGACATTTGCTTAGGAGTGAATTATGTTTCTCAACATGCATGCCCCTACTGATCAACACATGCTATTAGTCAAGAGAACTTTAAGATATCTAAAAGGCACTATAGGGGCTGGTATTTCTTTGAAGAAGGGGATATTCATTCTTTGTTAGCTTATACTGATTCAGATTGGGATGGTTGCCCTGATACAAGAAGGTCAACCTCTTCGTTATGTTGTTTTCATGGGTTCTTACTTTATTTCTTGGTCTTCAAAGAAACAACCTATATTTTCTAGAAGTTCAATTGAAGCAAATACAAATGCCTTACAATGGCTCACTTATATTATGTCAGAACTACACATTCCAGTTTCATATCCTTTGCAAATAAAATGTGATAATCAAAGTGTTATATGTTTTCCTTCTAATCATGTTCTCCATGCTAGGACCAAATATGTGGAAGTAGATTATCATACTATAAGGGAACTGGTGGAAGATGGATCTCTCAGGGTTAGTCATGTTATTTCTGAAGAGCAGCTGGCAGATTTCTTCACTAAAGGCATGTGTTATCCTATATTTTCAAGATTATTGTCTGGTTTACTTCATTTTCATGCTATAGATGTTTCTTCTGCAACTATTACTACTACAACTACAGCCGTTCCTACTACTTCTGCAAGTTCTAGTACTTCAGCATCTTCAGCAGTTGATGCTGTTTAAGAAAACTTATTGTTGAGTATTTTAGTCTTCTTTACATATGTCAGTCTGCTAGCACTCTGGTCCTTGTTGGATGAGTGGTCTTGTTTTTTGTCTTTCGGCTCTTGTTGAGCATTTATGTTTTGATTGGTTTTCAAACTGTTACTGTGTCTGCCTGTATCGTTTGAGGGGGGTGTATTAGGATATGTCAAATATGTTAGTCAAGTCAGCATGACTTGACCAGTACTAGTCAATATATAAATACCTCCTCCCTATATTCTTGTATACCACCAAAACACTTCTGTGAAATAATATCAAATATCTTCTGTAATAACATTTCTCAAATCTGTTACTAATCAAAGTTGTATTGTTCAGTAAAAATAAAGAAAAATATCATGGATAATCACTACAGAAAATAAGTTAATATGATAGATGTCGATGTTAACCAGGTAATTAGCTAGCATTAGTACCCAACGTGACTGAAACCGAACTCTTCACATAGCTATGGAATGATAGTGAATTTGAATAGTACTCGTCCTCATCAGCCATCAAAGTCGTAGAAGTATTTTTCTCTGGATCATATAAAACCAAAGCCTTTATATAAGGCCCAAAACAGTGGTAACGAACCTCTAATAGCATCTCTCCACTTTTTAAACACTTGATCCTTCTCAAGCACAACCTCCCTGACACTCGACCATCTAACGATGTCAGTTTCGGAATACTGTATATTTTAGTCCATGACTCTTTCTCTCCATAATCCTTCATCAACCATACTTCAAAACCAAAGTTCCCACTACTATAAAGCATGCAAAGACACCCATCCAACACATTAATACGTGTAGTGTCACCGGACTCCTCGTCGAAATTTGAATTTTCTGGTGGTGAGATTCCTCTAATGATCTCATCAGTCATGCCTAACGCAATCAACTCTTTGGACGAAGAGGATGTCTGCCAATGAAGTGCTCCATTACAAAACACTGCGTACTGGAGATCGGTTCGCGAATAAGGTAGTAGCCAAGGGATATTATGAGTCCGTTTGACTTGTTTCCATGAATCTGATTTAAGTGAATAGATCTGAACTGCAGATAGGTTACAGTTTAAATCTGTTGTGAAACATACAAACTTGTAATCATCACTTTTCGAGTCATAACCAAACCCATATCCCTTAACTGGTAAGTATCTGTGTAAAGAATAATCCAGTACAAATTGGTCAGGTGGACTTGGTATTCGTTTGCAGTCCCCAGTAGATGGGTTCCATAAACAAAAATCAATACCCCCACGATCACAAATGTGTAAGCAAAAAAAGCCATTACGACAACCCACAAAACCAGTTCTATGGTAACCATATTCACCATATTCAAAATCTGGGTCTGGGCAATGAATCCTCTCCATACCAATTGTAGGATTAAATCCAATGTATTCCATTGAGTTTTCAGTTTCGTATTCTATCTGCTCTCTTTTTATGCCAAAATCTACACTGTCCAGTAATGATGATGATGATGATGATAATGGTTCGCAATCTATATGGTACATATTGTTGCCGTATACAATCATGATATCGAAGTTAATTTGCAGCATCTCAATAAGTTCAGGGTTATTATAGAGGACGCTCCAAGATTTTGATACACACCTGAATTTTAACAGAGATTTGGGAGGTAACCTCGAATGGATTTCTTTGATAATTTCTTCTGGCAAGTACGGCAATAATGGCTTTTCATTCATGGTTTCGTTCTCGTCCATCTTCATCAGATCTTCTTCTTCTTGTTGTCGTTCGTGTTTGAGTACTTGGCTGATCATGATCATATATTCCTTCCGTTTGTGGTGCTTTTATATACAAAATAAATCTACTTTCCTATCTTTCTGAATCTGGATCGAAAAAGGAAAACAAGTCCAACAGAGATTCCCCTTTCCTAAAAGACGAAATAGACTTAAAGGGAATCGTTGGTCTATTGATTTCGATAAGAGGCATGCATGGTAAGGCATTGATTCCGGATCTCATGTACATAATTTGTAAGTTCGCCCAAATAGATGTTGCCAAATGTGAAACAGACAGCATTCATAAGACTGTGTGTAGTTGCAGGAAATCTTACAACCACACCCTTAGTGTAACCTATAGAACAATCTAAGTTAACTATGGATTCTGTTTGAGAGCTTGGAAACGGGATAAAATATCTTGGAAAAGTTTATCTTAATTTAATTTATGATAACCTTGTTAATGGTTAGTTTTAATGGTGTTTGTCTAAAATTCTATCATATCTTGGCTAGGTTAACTTGTGTTTGTTTGACTACAAAAATAGGTTAGTATAAATAATTATTTCTTAGCCAAATACTTATTTTAAAGGAAAATAACTGTCTACCCCGTGAGGATACAAGTATCACAGTGTATTTGGAAGAATACCTTAACCTCACTTTTAGCTTCTTAAAATCAAGGAAGGTTTAGTAATCCTTATCCGAGTTGGAATTGCAAGACAAACACATTTTAACAGTTTTTACTAGATAACCCAACCTATGATGGGATATCCCGGGATACCAAACACGACCTATATGAGAATCACAAGAACATTCATTAAGATCTTCAAATTGGTTACAAAGTAATATGAAAACCCTAACTTGGAAAGCAAATAATCTTTCTCTCTCCTAAATATCTTGTCTAGACTCTCAAAAAAGCTCTCTTGAATACAAAGTCGCTCGGCTCCTTATATAAAGTTTATATAGTGGATGACAGCTAATAAAGCCCCTATTTTCGGATCTGGCGTGCGTTATTAACGCACGCTTACATTGACTCTTCTCGCACAGACTCTATAACACCGCACGGTTCTTCACACTTTACTCATGATTATGCTGACGTCATGTGATGCGTCATCCTGGATAAGCTTTACGCGGTTATCTTCGCTCAATCTTGATGACCATCATTTCGCATACTTGATTGGTGTGCGATATTTTTTATCTACACTGTGAAAGCTGGCCAGCCCGATTCCACATTCGGATGGGATTGTTATATTGAACCTGTTTCTTTATTAGGGCTTTTGCTATGGCTCGAAGCTTCTCGGCCAATCCATTTGATTAATTTGGAGAACTTTAGCCACCCATCTAAACCCTTTTGATTGGCATGAAGCACAAGAATATATGTCCAACTTCTGAATACAATCATACATTCAGACCATTGACGGACATCAAAAGAGTGGAAAACGAGTAGAGGCCTTTTCAGGTTAATATGCAAGAATAGTTTATACGAAATACCTGGTAGCGCTAATACCTTGTGGAGGTCATGGTTTCTCTCTTACGTTATGAATACTAAATTCTTGAACCCAATACTGATGGCTATTGTGTTTCTTTTATAGTTAGAAGGAGGACCAAGTTCCTAGGGTTTTAATATTGGTATTAAATCTTGACCGTCCATCAAAGAAGAGATATTAGGAATATACCCATAAAGGAAACCAGATATAAGTATAGCAATAATCAAGATTACCAAAACTATTACATGGGCCCAAGGGAATATTTCAAGTCATACAGAAATATTCTTACATTCTCCCACTGGTCCATGTAATAATCTTTTCAATGGATAATCATAGAAATCGTAAGTGCGCTTAATTGCTAAAAAAAAAATTAATGGTTGAACATAATACCTTGATCAAGCAAACTACTCATGCGAGTCATGGCGGTTGCTTGTCTTATTATCAACATTTTCCCTTCCATGTACTACAACACAAATAACTTACTTAACTAGGCCTTAAATTGGGATATCATAATGGTCCAGTGATGTCTTCAAACGAAAGACTATTTCTGTTTACATTCATCCATTCACATAAGTGTATACTAAACATGGATACAAAAAATATTCAGAATGACATTAATAAGAGCTCAATAAGTGTTCAAAAATAAGCACATAAGTTAGCTAAATTCAATTATCAATTCCTCCCACGGACCTAAGATTCAATCTTTTCTTAAGGGGTCTTAAAAGGTAATTGTTCCGTAAGTGCATTTGCAAAAAATAACTGTGCTTAATGGTAAATAAACAACTACTATTTCTTAATTTCTTAATTCACGCATACATACTCAAGGTTCATGTGTTTTGTTCCCTTCGTATACATATCGTGCTTTAATGCTGCGAAGCTAAGATGATAAATTTCAGCAATGTAGAGACAAACGTTAAGTCTCTAAGTATCGCAGTCATAAATATTCAAACTCAATTGTGGGACTAGTATTAATGGATTCTTCCTTTATAGAATTCATACATCCACAAAAATTGAAGTAAAAACCCAATCAACTCTTGTTGGGTTTGCTAACTAATTATAAGACATAAGTTAAAATAGTATCTCAAAATTCTTGATAGCTTTCTGTAATTTGTTCTTCGATTCTTTAGGCATTTAGTTAACATATAAACAACTTGTTATAAGTTTCATATCGAGAATTAAGACGTAATGAAGATTAAATTTATATCTTCTATCCAACATGAAATAAAATCACATTAAATATGTTATTATCTCAAAATTCCTTGAATATTCGATATATGCCTTATATGAGAGCTTTAGTAATCCATATGATATTACTGTCACATGGTAAGCTTCATTGATGTCCTTTATTTCAAAGAATATAGAGATATGCATATAGTCAAGATCACTACTCGTAATTAGTATGTCATAACATACAAGACCAAGAGTATGAATTCTCCCACTGATATTGAGGTATATGCATAAATCTGTAATAATTTCATCCAAAACTTGAAACATTTATAGTTTTGTTGAATTTCATATACCATTATGGGAGGCCGCTTAAGTTTCATACTTTGATTTCTAAAATTTATCATTAATAAAGGCTATTTTCACATTTAATTAATGCAACTCTTAGGTCATACTGAGCTACTAATAATACTATGATAATTCTGAATAAGTATTTCTTTGACACGAGAGAAAAACTTATTTATAATCAATGCATCGTTTCAGAGTAAAATCTTTGGCAATAAGTCTTGCTTTAGCATAAGAAAATTCTTTGTAATACAGAACATCTTCCAAACTCCATTACATACCCAACTCAAGCCTTAGCTTAGTTATCAACTCATACCACCTGCGCCAGTCCATACATCATCCTTCAACACCACAAAACCTCTATCAGTTCTTATCCTGCCTACAATTCTGATCAATTCACATCCTAAAACTATCAGCATCACAGTTCTATCTCATCCATAACTCAACTCAGGATTAACTCAATATACATCTCAATTTTGATAACAAAACTTAATAAAAGACTCAATTCAATTATTTGAAGAAATATTACCTTAAACACAAGTCATGATCCTCTACAGCCGCTCAACCTTCACCTGACTCATATTTACTCGCCACTAAACCAATCTCTACTTCATCTAGTTCTCTTTAATCTTTAAACCAAACCTTAGTTTCATTAACGGTTTCAAAACCAAAACCTGTCATGATCTCAAGTAATTCTTCATCCATAAACTTAATTCATAACAAACCCATCTTTAATCAATCTTCTAGATATCGATTTCATCTTCTAATTCATCTTTAATCAAATCTCAAACCCAGATTTAGGAACCCTAGTTCTCAGATTCTTCAATTCATCTTCAGAAAAGCCTCATATCATCAACACAACATTAACCCATTCGATCTTCATCCCTTATCCACCAGAAATCATCATTATTAGCTCCATGCAATCTAGCTTCAAATCCAGAGACCCTAACTCACTGATCATCAATCCATTATTTCTTCTTCATCCAACGATAAACCAAGTTCAACACCATCACCGATAATCATCCCCCAATGTTTCCCTTAAGCTTGTTTTGGATTCCATGGCCTCAGAATGGCCAGAGGTGATGAACAGAAGAGGAAGAAGATAAGAGAAGAAGAAAGAAGAAAATAAGAGAAGGAATGAATTATTCTCGATCGATCTTGGGGATAAGGTCAACAAAATGCTAAAGGCACCCATCACTTTCGGATATGGGCAGACAGTCGGTCCTTCTAACTATCCCAGGATGATTTCTTCTTCATCCGGTATCTGATTCACACGTTCGAGTAGTCCATTTCGTATAACTTTTCGAGATTTAACCTATGGTACTAGTTTTGTATCTATATCGTCGTTATATTAATTTCTATTAATTAAAGTTCGTTGTTAAACTAATCGAGTAATTATCGGTTAATTTGTCACTTGACTGGACATGATGCTCAACAGCGATGCTTCATACATACTGAATATATTCGTTGCATTACCTGCATAGAATACACACGATATTTCATAAATGTCGACTTCCTAACACTACACCAAATTCCCGGATTCGTAACAGCAATTCGTAACAGCTTATGGGCCGTTACGAATTTCCCGTTACAAATAGCCGTTACAAAAAATTTGTAACAGGCAGAAGCCGTTACTAATTTTTTAAAAATTCGTAACAGGGTTAAGCCGTTCTGAAATTTTTTAGGCGTGCCGATCTCACACGCTTGGTCACACCAGGTGGTAACACCTTTAGAATGTGCGTGTGCGATTCACATGCGTGGCATTATGTTTCCACCCACGATGAGTTATACCAGAGGATATTTCCTCCCATGCGTGTGCGATTCACATACGTTCTTCTGAGGATATACTCTAGTGAACCAGATCGAATCTTCATTTTCGTTTATCTTTTTTTTTTTCTGCTCCACGTCTCTCTTCTTTTCCTATCAACGGATGAGTCGATGAAATCATCACGAAATCTCACAAAATTTTCACAGAAATCTCTTCAATCATCGATCTGGGTAAGTATTCATCGATCTTTTCAATAATTTTTTTTCGATTTTTTTTCGGGGTTTCTAAGTTTTCAATCGCTCGGTTTTTAGGGTTTCGATTTGTTTCTAATACGATTTTGTAAATCCGTGAATCTAATACAATATGTTTCATCTTAGTTTCGATTGGTTAAACTTCTTCAATTAAATTTAATTCAATTTTTTTTACGATTTCATGTTAGGGTTTGGAGAACTTAAGAACATTGAAGAATTTCTGCCAACTTAGAAGGTTTAAGTTTCAACATATGAAGAATTACAATAGGCAGGTAAGTCATGAGGTTTTGTTTGAGTTTTTGAACATGTCATGTTGTTATCTGATTGATGAAATTGATGTCAAAGTGGTTCCTTCTCTTCCAGACACTATATGAACCCGTTCAAATTCAAATGTGGGCACTCGTTAACTTTTCGCTCGTTGCAATACTAGCAGATTTCTAGGGATCTTATTGATTGTGCAGAAATAAGGGAATAGTGAGTCTTCTGACTTTTTTTTAACTGCATTTTCTTTCATACTTGTCATTGTGGTTTATGAGGCATTGTATTAATCCTGTTCCACTTTATGCAGAATATGGTAATCAAGGAGATTACCTCCTATTGTTATTGTCCGGGTGGAAGCGATCTTTGAAACCAGGATAAACAACCTTACCCGGTCCTCCCCGAATTCCTTTTGTTTGCCTTGCGTAGCGTAAAAATTCGATGTTTATGGTTTGGTGCTAAAACATAATTCAACATTCAATTTCTTCTTTTTAATGATCTTTAAAATTTGAATATGTTTTACTTTTCTAAGCGGGTATTGTCACACAATGCATCTGCCCATTGAAAGTAAATGATCGTACCTTACTAATGTCCGTTTGAAAATCAATACGAAGGTAAACCTTGTACTCATTTACTTGTTTTTTTCCATTCATCTGTTTTTTAGAGGCTTAGTCTCTTATTTGCATGTCCATCTTGTTTCTCTCTCGTTTATTACCTTGCCAGGGTAAGAATTTTTTTGCTAGCCGTTGAACAAATACCTCGCATTCCCCTTATTAGTGAAACTCCAACTATGATATTGGCAATGGAATCAATGGATGTTTCTCATGGGTCACTCAGTCGATCGGATATCCCATCAATTGTTCTTTGCTTTGTAAGTTTTTATCCATTGGTATTGAATTAGTGTTCCATGAACTTGGGAATTGTATCCTAATTGACACTCTGTTAAATATCTTTGGAATTTTCAGGTTGTTGGTTCTAGATGTTGTCCCTTAATTTCAAGGTGCACGGCATCTGTATGTACCCAATCCCCAAAAGTGGAGATGATCGACTCCTTGTACAAAGTATTACCAAATGAGGAGGATGATGGAATTATGAGGTGATAATTTCAACAGTTTAAATATCATAACTTAGCACCTGAGTAGTGTGTCAATGTTTATTTTCTTATTGCTAATCTTCTTTGTTGTGGATTCTAGAGAGCTTTTGGTGGATTTCTACCCGGACAAGTAATGGGAGGAAGCCAAGCCAACTTATCATTTTTAGGTATATTAATTTTCTAGATTCTCAATTGTCACTTGAGCAGTCTTCTTTCCCTTTAGTACAAAGAAAACCATTTTTAGATTATGGTTACACTTTTCGGGGATGGAGTGAGTGAGTCTCAATTCAACCAAGTATTGAACTTCGAGTTGGAGCAGATCATTAAGGTTCGTTTGGCTCGAGTACTCCAATTTAGTTACAACAATAAGAACCATGGGGATTATTCAACATCTATGGCTCTTTTTTTTGCTTATGGATTCAATATCTGGAAATGTATCTTCATTCGAGCATAATTCTAAACCTAAAAAGTTCTTGTTTGTTTAGGAAATAACTCACTTGGGAGAGACGAAGATGCCAAAGTTCACACTAATTGTCGCACAGAAAAACCACCATACAAAATTATTCAAAGCTGGTGGCTGCCCCGAGAATGTTCCACCAGGTTTCACTTTGTTATCCTTTAAACTCTGTGGATCTGTAATCTCTACTGCCTTCCCTGTTTTAGAATTTTCAGATTTTCAGATTTCATCTTTACTAGCCTGATGTGAAGAAGCTGAGTGCAGCTGTTGCAGGAAGCTTGAACTGAGCTGTGAAGCTGGTTATTATAACAGAAGGTGTTGGGTCTGAACTGGTGTTGTTGATTGCTGCAAAGGGAAGTTGTATTGCAGCTATAATTCAAGTGTTGGTGGCTGAACTGCAGGAGATGTGATTAAGAACTGGAACTACATTACCTCCCAATGCAATTGTGGCTGCTGGTGCTCATAATTCTCTAGGTCCCATGTAAATAAAATAATTCAGCCTAAATTTTGGATGTTTATGGAGCAGCTTCTATTATTTGTTTATCCTTGTATCATTTGCTTGTAGATAGTACGTTTGGCTATATTCATTTTACAACTCTAGACCTAGCTAAGCAGGGCATAGATCATATCTTCCATATAGGAACAAGATACTCAGACATAGTTTCTACTCAAGTTGACAAGGTTTCTGAAATGAGAGACAGAATGCCAAGATACCCAGTGAAGCACGGCTTAGATCATATCTACCATATCTATCTATCTAATGGTTGTACAATTGTTCGATCAAGTCATATTTTGTTGGTAGCATTCGGAACTGTTTGTATTGAGAGACGAAATGAATTGCGGGAGTGATTATTAAGTTTTCTCGATTTGTAATGTACTAGTAGTTACTTTGTCTATCACTCCAGAGTCCCTACATTCTTATTCACTGTGATATGTTAGAAAAAGTGCATATATTTGGTATAGGCATTATTGGTAAATTAAGTGTTTTCCAGCTGGAGGGGAATTATACATGTGGGGGAAAATGAAGGTTACTACAGGCGGTGATTGGATGTATCCGATACTCCTCTGGACTTAAGGTTTTTGTGACAGGCCTTGCATCTTTTTCCTCTTAGAGTTTTTAAACTCTAAATTCTAGTTGTTGTATGATTGTTACTTGTAACCTGGTTTTAAAAAATTTTGTGTATATTCATATGTATACACACCTTCTTTCGGGTTGGGTGCTGTTGACCCTTCCAACCGATTTTTCCTTTCTAATTCGTTTCGCTAATCTACAAGAATACTCTGTCTGGTTGTTTCGTATGATGTTAAATAACCGCAACATACATTATGTGTATACATATTTATCGATTGTATAATTAGTCTGTATTTTCATGTCTTCTCATCATCGGTTTGGAATATTCGTTGCATGGATTTAGGCGCCTCACACAACTTTGTTGGTGATGAACAGTCATGTATAAGTTGGGGTCATGCGCTGAATGGACAGCTTGGATATGGTCATGAGGGACCAAAGTAAGTGTTGCTTTTCCTTACAATCTGTATGTTCCTGTTGGCTGGAGATATCATAAGATCCCACTTTTCTTGATGTCATGGTTTAATAACTTTATTTTGATGTGTTTGCTCATTGTACCATAGATCTACAATGAATCTCAAAAAGTTGATATCCTTGAGGGTATGAATGTAATGAGGTATGAATTTTACAGCTCTTTGTTCGTCGATCATGTTATGTCTTTAACATAAATTTTAAGCTCTATCTAAACTTCATCAAAGTAAAGTTTAACCAATAAAATAAAAACGACTAATCCTGGATTTGGTCAGAAAATTACTTTTATAGTGTCGCATGTGGTTCGGTTTATTCAATGGTGGTGGTTGATAGAACAAATGCTGGTGATAAGCTTGATCGGGTAAGCATTCTTTGTAAAACAATCCCCATAATGAAAAAAAATAAAGAAATGCAAGTAATCTAGTTTTACTGGCACGATTGCGGCTTGATGTTTATGAGGAAAACCTTTTTGAAGAAGGTAAGTTTTGGTTGGGCTTATTGTAATTTTTACATTCTATTGAGTCGTGTTTATCTTGTTTTATCAAGTTTTTCATTAAAATTCATTCTCCCCCTGGATCGGGCCGACGCCAAGGCTAAAAGTCCTCGCACCAAAGAAAGGTGGTCTTTGAAACTTCATCCAATAAAAGGAAGAAGTCTAAAGATTCGTCGAGTCTCAATAACCCAAGGCAAGGGTGGAGAACAAAGGAGCTTCAAGATTTGTAAGTTCCATGTATTCAAGTTTTGTAGGAAGTTAGTAAGTTTTGTATGTGTTTCCTTAGAAATTTGGAACCTTCCATGCATTCCTTTAGAAATTTGATACTTAACAAAAAAAAAAAAAAAAAAAGTTTGGTACTTAGAGAAATTTCAATTTTTTGTTATATGAATCTGAGACGAATTGAATGAATGTGATATACATAGATTGAAGAAATTGTTGTTGAGTGTGGTTATGAATGTATTGAAAGGTGTATGCAGGGTATTGAATTTAGAATTCCGGACTATTTCCGGCAGAAATGAACTGCCAGTCAGCCTTGAACTAGTCAAAATTGTCACTATTGACAAATTTTGACCAGGTCAATGTTGGATGGGCGTAATTTTTTTGCTGTTACAAAAAAGTTCGTAATGGCTCGAGGACGTTACGACAAACGTTGACACAAAAAATTCGTAACGGCCCCGAGCCGTTACCACGTGGCAAAATAGTGTACTCGAGCCCATTACGAGGGCCAATTAAAAAAAATTGCAACGCCACAAAGCCGTTACGAAAAAAATGTAACACCCACTTTTGCAACGGACGAGGGCCGCTAAACCCCTTTAGTAACGGCTCGAATCTTCTGGATCCTGAGAATTTGGTGTAGTGTAAATAACTTAGTTATTTAATCTAGCATTACATGCTACTTTCCGTGGGTCCCACGATCCACACACTC
>JAJJWW010008129.1:0-16098 GCA_023531295.1 Papaver armeniacum | reverse complement strand
AACATTCCTATTAGTAAAAACAAACGATAATCATGTGAAAAACTTCAAGATAGAATTGAAACAAAACTCAAATCATATATTAAGAACTTTGAATTCATCCTCAATCAATAAGAAAATTAGCTACTCATGTTTTTGAAATTCACATTAAATAATTAAAGGAGAATTTTTTCAAGTTCACACAAATAATTAAAAGAAGAATTTTGAAAAGCAAGCAAAAACACAAGTGTTGTGTGTGTAGAGGGTGTGTAAAAGATGTGTAAAAGTGTGTAGAGAACTTCTACTTATAGGCTTCAATGTTCTCCAAATCTTCCAAGGAATAGAATCCTCATTCCATAATAGTCGATTTCAAATTCAAGTCTTTCTCATCTTCCATCTTCTCTTTCCAAATTTGAGCCAAATTCTCCATCCAATTCCAAGTCCAAGTCTTCACACCCATGGGTCTAGAATATTCTCACAAAATTATGCACATATTGGTCCGCGGAAAGTGGTATTATGGCTTGAAATGGCGGAAAGTCACCGGAATCTTCTTCTCCGTCTATTTAATATTCCGTCACGACACCGCCAAGTTACCGGTCAAACCGGACCGGTCTTCGTTAGTCAAGCCCCGGGTCAAGGAAGAAGGAGTCAGTCGAGTCAGCACGAGTCTCGATCGTCTAAGTAGATCTTAGTCACCGAGCCGGTCGGTTCATCGCCGGTCGAGTTGACTCGCCGGAATGGAGAAGCCGGAGGCAGAGTTTCGACTAGTTGGCTTTCCCCTGCCAAATTCGAGCCTCTTTTATTTCCATACCGCTTAAGAATCCTACACATACATCTAGTGTTTTATTCATTCGATTTCATACACATCTTCTTTGCTTCAATCTTCTCTACTTCGTCCACAACTCCACCAGAATTTCTTTCCAACAACTCACCACCATCCTCACTGGTTCACTCAGCTCAGCTCCATCTACAATTCCATATTCAAGGCATCACCTTCGATTTCTTCATCTGGTTCACAATTCACAGCGGCAACTCATCAGCATCAGTTCAATCGAGCGGCACCCATCTTCTTTCTCCTCCATTGCATCACTTCAGCTGCACTTTCTCTTCAAAACCCATCTCACCGAGCCTCAAACAAATGGAATGAGCCTATTTTCTTCCCTGGATCTTCTATAACAAATCAACTCACCACCTCTGAGACCGACAACAACTTCATCATCATTTTAATAGCATCACCAGACCCTCCATCAAGAATTACTCCAACAAAAACCCATTCATCACATTCAATCTTCATCAATTTCATCCACCAGATCCCCTTTTCAATTTCCAGCAAACCCATCACCGTACTTGACCAATTACAACGACCAACAACATCAATCCACGGGAGTCTTCTCGATTCAAACCCATACCTCTATTTCCACCTTCTTGACATCATAGCATCACGATTCTTCATACCACGATTTCATTTCGATCCGAACTCATCAAGAAACCCATTTCCAAAACCTTATCAATTCCTTCAATCCACCACCCGATCATACCAATTTCTCATTAGAAGCGTCTCATTCACAGTAGCTTCCAGCATCGTCTTGGTTCAATTCATTCACAAGGAAAGCCCTAACTTCAATTTCTTCCATTAACCATCTCTAATATCTCGATTTTATCTTAAGAACAACATCTACAAACCGAACCCATCTTTAATTCTTCTCTGCCTCAATTTATCGATCGGCTCTTCACAATAAAGCAGAGTCAGCGCTTTTCTTTCTTCTCAATTTCGGAGTAATGGTTAAGAGACGATAGCCTTCTCGATTTAGGTTAGGGTGATATAGATAGGTACACCCTGCGAGATAGGACCCGATAAATACACCCCCGGTAGATGATAAGGGATACCACGATGGCAACCACCTTAACCTCTGCGGGCCTGGCTTTAGTACTCCTCCAAAAGAGAGTTGCCCCTTAACCTTGACTGGGCTCCGGATAGTGTTAAGCCCCATAAAATGACAATTTTTTCCCTTTTGCTCAAATTGGTGATTTCTTCTTCTTTTTCGATAAGTGCGACTCCATAGTAGCTACAAAACTCAAAACAGGCGTAAAATACATAATTTACAAGAAAAATAGCAAAGAAAGCATAAACAATAGATAGTAAATAGGATGTATTCACCCCCATCGATTCCCCCACACTAGACTTTGCTAGTCCTCGAGCAAATCAAACTAAAAACTCACAACTTCAAGCTGCCTCAAGCGTCCCAAGCATCCAAAGAGTTATGAAGACATAGAGTTTTACGCATGCTAGTAATAAGAAGTTAGAAATACTAAAGAACATATTCTCATTCTTAAATGTTGAGTGAGAAATAACCACACCATAATGAGAAATGCGTGTTTGAGAAACGATCAATAAGCATTTCGCCTCGACTTCGCCTCACCAAAAGGATTTTATGATAATTGCACTCAAAAAGATAGCTTTTTTATGGGTCTCACATGTGTGCGGTAGGAATGAAGAGAGAAATCCTGTGACACGTTGAATGGTGGGAAGGACAACTTCCGAAATATTTTAAAAACCCACATCTTTTAACATTTTGAAAAACCATTTTTCTGACGATCTCTAAGAAAGGAAATCAACCACTATTATTGAGGATGAGATTACTTACTCACCTTCACATCCACTCGCCAATTATGATAACACCACTCTCACGGCATCCAATAGAAACGTCTTAGCTCCTCGTCTTTATCTTCTTGGTCTTAAATCTTCGGTTTCAACTATTGGTGATAAACTCTCGAATTTCATAAATCCTTAACAATTTGTAACTCTTTTTACCTTAAATCCTTGTCGCTTGAAACTTCCTTATAGATTTTCCTTCCCCACGGCTTATTTAAATAAATAAAAACAAAATAAATATTTCTCTTGTTTTTTTTTATGATTTTTTTTTTTTTTTTTTTAAAACAAGAGAAATAAAACAAACCGTGGCCGTGGGAAAAGTACTTTACCACTTGATTCTTCACAACTTGTATCGTCTCGAAATCATAAACTTCAACAATTCTCACCTTTTGATTTTCTTCGCTCTTGTGAATAAGTCTTTATACTTGGATATAGAATTACCTCATTGTATTGTAAGTCCTCAACATATATGTAAAAATCTGCCCTTTGTATGTTGATTTACTTGAATATGAAATTTGCTCTTTTTCTCGTTCCGTTGCTTGTAAACCTTAAACTCCTTCAACTTTCCTTGTAGATTTTGATGTCGCTCCTTGTTGATGATGATGATGTTTCTATGGACCCGTTGTTGTGGAGAGAATGGTGCCAATCAAAATCGAACTACAAGAAGGAGGCTTTCATCTATAGACGTCACCCTTATGATTGACAAAATTAGCACTCAAGAGATCAAAGAGTAGTGCTTCATTGGTGGGAGGTTGGGTAGCTCACCATTCTACCCAATTAACGACGGTGACACACACTCAAAAGAAAGCTCTTTAGTTAGATGGAAATATTTACGGTCGGTGCCTCACATGATATGAATACGGGTAGTCTCCACTAATGATTGATCAGCAACTCTAATAATGCATTTCTCCCTGCACCAAATTTGCATCAAGCATGATTAAATCCATTATTTAACACTCTAACAAGTAAGAAATCCGAATGTAGTTCCCTAACACTTCCAAGTTCAGTTATGTCGGTCAGAATCTCTATGTAAACATACCTAGAAGTATGCTAGTGACTCTAAAATCTTAAAAGTTGGAGGTTTTATGTAAAACTTTTTTTTTTTTTTTTTTAAATACATGCTTAACCACTCCCCCACACTTAATCCTTACATTGTCCTCAATGTAATTGAATCGTCCTAGTAAAGTCAAGGTGGGAAATTTTAACATGATATGGAACAAGAAAAAGAAATAACAAAAATAAAAAGGATAAGAAATACTAAACCAATGGGTTGCCTCCCATGAAGCGCTTGTTTTAACGTCGTCGGCCCGACTTAGCTCTTGTAAGATTCACTCCCCATATACTAACAATCGGAAAATTTGGGGATCCACCCATAATACCTGTTTTGCAAACAATAACTCCATACAAATGTTAGCACAAGAAAATAATAATGATGTTATTGCTCGATAGAAGTTTCCCCCACACTGTTAGAATCAAGTGTTTCCAATGGTGGATATCTAGAAACAAAATCATCCAAAAATACTTTCGAAGCACATACATTCAAACCAATAAGAGGTAAAGGAGAAGAATCAATACGCAAAGGGTTAAACAAACCTTGCACAATCTCTTGTATTATAGAATCCTCTTCATCCTTAAAAAATTCAAGTGAATTACTTACCTCTTGTATATCGTGGTCCTCTATTAAACCTTGCAACCATTCTTCATCGTTTTCTACCTTAAACAAAGTCTTGGCATCATTAAAATCATTGGAAAGTTCAATTGGGTCTTCCACGAAATCAATCAATGTGGTGTCATCCTCTAGCATCATCTCTTCAACATTCTCATCATTGGAATCAGGCCATTCACTAAAATGATTCTCATCGGTATAGATTGTAGGATCTTCTTGTGAGGGTGTTACACCGTTTATAACAATAGGTAAGTCACATCCAATTTCCTCCTTTTGAATAGGCGAAGATCGTTATTATGATCCGAAGTTGGAATGACTTCCTCATTGTTGCAACGCTCATACACTTCCGCGACTCATATCTTTCCCTAAGGAATTTTTTTCCAAGCACTAAATGCATCATCTTCAAGCTCTACCTTTTGAATAGGTGCTTGATCATTATTAAGATCAAGGCTCGAGTAAGCTACACTAGCGTCTTCAAAAGTCTCCAAAGGTTGGCCTTTTCCAACATAATCATCGGTCAAATATTCACTACACACCATAGGCACATTAGAATAGTTATTGCTTTGATAGCAAAATTCTTCTTTATCCCTATCCTCCTTGTATTGATCCATGTCTCTTCGTTCTTTAGCAATGCCGTCTTCAAGTTGTTGGAGTTGCTCATCCCTATTTTTATCGAGTTGAGTAATTTGTTCGTATAATTTCTCCGAATTCCTTTGAATTTCTCGACGTGGTTCCTCCCAAACATAGGGTTGCTGGTCTTGTAGTGATTCTTGCAACTTTTTTTGAAGATCCCCAATCATGCAGCGAGACATCTTATCTCGCAAAACTAGAGAATTTACGATGATAAACAAAACTATCCTCCCATCCTTGTGATTGTCCACTTACATACCCGTCATAAGGTTGTTGATATGTATGAGAATATCCATAAGGTTACGTAGGAAATTGATCATAGCCAAAAGATTGGTTTTGATTGTATCCTAAGGATGGTTGGAAGTTGCCATAATGTTGAGGTTGAAAACCGTATTGATTGTTGTAATATGCTTGCTCTTGTCAACCATACATGGAAAACTGGTACCTAAAATAAGATTCTCAAAAACTAAGTAAGATACGATATAGAATCTAACAAAGCAAGAATAAAGCAAAAAGAAAAATAAAAACAACTAAAATCGTCCTTGCTCCGACCGCGCTAAAATTTGATGTGTGTCGTAATAACCACAACAAATTAATTAATATTTTTCCACCTAATTAACAAGTAATATAGTGGTAGTTAAGTTCGTTCCCACGAGGAGCAAGAGATTCTAGTTGTAAAAATTGTCACAAGAGGGGGGATGTATAAAGCAAAAGAAAATAAACAAAGCAATTAAAAAAGATAAAGTTGAAATCAATAAGAGACAAGATCAAAGGAATCCTTCTTCGTTTGCAAAACAATGATTCAAGATATGTTTTTCATCCACATGTTATTAGTCACTGATTATCACCAACCGTAGGTAAAGCGGCTAGATCGCTGCTAAACCCCTAAATCCCTTGTATCACTAGGATACGGAAGTTCTCGACTTCACCGGATTCTATTTACCAAACCACCTAGTAGTAGATCACTCTAGATGTAATTTAAATAAATGCATTAAGATTTATGAACTTATTAGGTTAATATTAGTAGTTAGACTCTTAGATCAAGGTCTACTTGCTAACGTTGTTTTCACACACAATTGCTCCACGGAATCCCTCCGCAAGGTCTCGTGTTTGCTACTTATGTAAAGAGTCAAGAAACGATTACTTATCCCCTAACTTTCACTAGCTTTAGATCAAATTAACAAATCAATTTAGCGTACACTCTAAACAATCTATCAACCAACCATGAATGTATAAACATTCCTATTAGTAAAAACAAACGATAATCATGTGAAAAACTTCAAGATAGAATTGAAACAAAACTCAAATCATATATTAAGAACTAGGAATTCATCCTCAATCAATAAGAAAATTAGCTACTCATGTTTTTGAAATTCACACAAATAATTAAAGGGAGAATTTTTCAAGTTCACACAAATAATTAAAAGAAGAATTTTGAAAAGCAAGCAAAAACACAAGTGTTGTGTGTGTAGAGAGGTGTGTAAAAAGATGTGTAAAAGTGTGTAGAGAACTTCTCTACTTATAGGCTTCAATGTTCTCCAAATCTTCCAAGGAATAGAATCCTCATTCCATAATAATTCAATTTCCAAATTCAAGCCTTTCTCATCTTCCATCTTCTCTTTCCAAATTTGAGCCAAATTCTCCATCCAATTCCAAGTCCAAGTCTTCACACCCATGGGTCTAGAATATTCTCACAAAATTGGCACATATTGGTCCACCAGGAAAAGCTGGTATTATGGCTTAAATCGGCGAGGAAGTCACTTACCTTCTTCTCCGTCGACAGAATATTCCGTCACGACACCGTCCAAGTTAACGGTCAAACTGATGGTCTTCGTTAGTCAACTGGGTCAAGGGAAGGAGGAGTCAGCTGAGTCAGCAGAGTCTGAATCGTCTAAGTAGATCTTAGTCACTAAGCTGGGTCGGTTCATCGCCGGTCTGAGTTGACTCGCCGGAATGGAGAACCGGTCGAGTTTCGGCTATTTACAGGGCTTTCCCGGCCAAATTCAGGCCTCTTTTCAGCTCCATACCTGCTTAAGAATCCTACACATACATCTAGTGTTTCATTCATTCAGTTTCATACACATCTTGCTGCTTCAATCTTCTCTACTTCGCCCACAACTCCACCAGAATTTCTTTCCAACAACTCACCACCATCCTCACTGGTTCACTCAGCTCAGCTCCATCTGCAATTCCATCTTCACGGCATCACCTTCGATTTATTCATCTGGTTCACAATTCACAGCGGCAACTCATCAGCATCAGTTCAATCGAGCGGCACCCATCTTCTTTCTCCTCCATTGCATCACTTCAGCTGCACTTTCTCTTCAAAACCCATCTCACCGAGCCTCAACCCGAAATGAGCCTATTTTCTTCCCTGGATCTTCTATAACAAATGAACTCACCACCTCTGAGACCGATAACAACTTCATCATCATTTTAACAGCATCACCAGACCCTCCATCAAGAATTACTCCAACAAAAACCCATTCATCACATTCAATCTTCATCAATTTCATCCACTTGGATCCCCTTTTCAATTTCCAGCAAACCCATCACCGTACTTGACCAATTACAACGACCAACAACATCAATCCCCTGGGAGTCTTCTACGATTCAAACCCATACCTCTATTTCCACCTTCTTGACATCATAGCATCACCGATTCTTCATACCCTGATTTCATTTCGATCTGAACTCATCGAAGAACCCATTTCCAAAACCTTATCAATTCCTTCCAATCCACCACCAGTCATACCAATTTCTCATTAGAAACGTCTCATTCACAAAAGAGCTTCCCCAAGATCGTCTTGGTTCAATTCATTCACAAGGAAAGCCCTAACTTCAATTTACGCCATTAACCATCTCTAATATCTCGATTTTATCTTAAGAACAACATCTACAAACCGAACCCATCTTTAATTCTTCTCTCTCCTCAATTTATCGATCCGGCTCTTCACACAAGAGTCACGCTTTTCTTTTCTTTCTCAATTTCGGAGTAATGGTTAAGAGACGATAGCCTTCTCGATTTAGGGTTAGGGTGATATAGATAGGTACACCCCATGAATAGGACCCGATAAATACACCTACCGGTAGATGATAAGGATACCCCGATGGCAACCCCCTTAACCTCTGCGGGCCCGGCTTTAGTACTCCTCCAAAAGAGAGTTTCCCTTAACCTTGACTGGGCTCCAGATAGTGTTCGCCCCATAAAATGACAATTTTGCCATTTTTGCTCAAATTGGGTGATTTTTCTTCTTCTTTCGTTCGTGCGACTCCATAGTAGCTACAAAACTCAAAACAGGCGTAAAATACATAATTTACAAGAAAAATAGCAAAGAAAGCATAAACAATAGATAGTAAATAGGATGTATTCTACACCCTATCAGTTATATAATGTAAACTCTCATTTCAATCATTGAAACATTCTTGGAGGACGTTATATATTTTTTATTCACAAACCATTTTTCACAAAGCCATTTTCAAAGTGATTGAAACATAACATGACTTTCGTCACTAGGTAAAGATGAACTTGGCCAAAGCGAAAGCTTACCAACACATATTTCGAGAAATAGATAGGCGAGATAAACTCGAAACAAATAGCAAATGTGTATAATCATAATCAAAGTCTATATAGCAAAACGACTTTTGTCTCAAGAATACGAGATAGAGTAGATAGAATTTTGAGTGATAGATAAGTTCAAGTCTCCACATACCTTTTAGTCGATGAAGTTCCACCGCTTCCTTGAGTAGTCCTTCGTCTTGTATGATGATTTCCATGGAGTTCTTGAGCTCAACTACACTTTCTATCCTATTCCAAGATCGAGCTATAGTAGACTAGAAATCAAGATTTATAGTTTTGATCACTAACATTGACAAACATGCTTGATATAGCAACAAGTTGATTTATGATGCGTAGTTCACTACCTCATCGCCCAAAAGGTTAAATCAACTTGAGAGCTTAAATCATACTCAAAGTACAAACACATGCGTGAAACCAATATAGTATTAATTATACATTAATATTTAAATCTAAGAAGCAAACTACACAAAACAAAGAATAAAAACGGTACCTTGGTTTAGCACCCCACATTGAGATAATACTGGGTTGCATGAATAGTTTGCTAAAAATGCCCAATCACCCTGAGTTATTAAGATGTCCCTGTCTCCAACACCATAGTTCGGTTATCATCAATAATCCAGACCAATACAGGTTCAAGGAAATCATTGGAACAATTTACAGGCATCATGTTTCCATGATACATTAATTAGCCAAATGTAAAAATCCTAACAAATCCAGTTTAAGGATTATTTTAAAAGTCAAACAAACATAATCATTATGGTGATGCAAGGATTATCATTGTATAGCTTTTACATGTCAGAAAGTTATCTTGAAAAGGTATTGAAAGTCAAGTTCCATTAGGTGAGATTATGGTCTGAAAGA
Source organism: Papaver armeniacum (assembly GCA_023531295.1). Lineage (NCBI taxonomy): Eukaryota > Viridiplantae > Streptophyta > Magnoliopsida > Ranunculales > Papaveraceae > Papaver > Papaver armeniacum. The sequence goes on along the minus strand of JAJJWW010008129.1, from coordinate 6,732 downwards.
AGTTGCTTACACGATATTTATCTCAGAAAATATCACCATCATAAATCAAGCACAATTTCTAGCATTTATCTCCATAAAAAGTGTCCATCATGATCCTAATGTTTGGTTATGTTTTTAAATTATTAGTTTGAAAAGAGAACTACAAAATATACCTTTATAATGAAACTTCTTAATCAAATGAATCACCTTATTCGTTTCCCTACTGCTATAAAATTAGTGATACCCCCAACTAATTTCAACTAAAGCACCTAAAATTCAATTTACAGTGAAGTTGTACCTTAGCCTCTACTTCGATCTCCTCAATTTTAGTTGGTGTAAGTGCTTTGACGCTTCTACAGGTCTCAAAAGTTAGGGTTACTTTTAGCGGAGAAAGAATAATGGTCATAGGAGAAAGAATAGAAGATGAGTGAGACAGAAGGCAGAGGTTTGAGAGAAAGATTTAATAATTATACAATATCAATCATGTTTGTATTCAATAACAATTACTGGTGATCATGCTTCAAAAAGTAAATATTTTACTAAATATCAATTTAGGAAGATAATTAGTTTTCAACATTTGGATACATGAGGTCAGAATGGATAGTTGAATAATGCGGATTGAGAGTCCGAGGAAATAGTATAACGGTCTAGCCTTCCTTCGCCTGAGCATAAGTAGATATGGTTGGGTTGAGTTATCTGGGCTGAGGCATAATCCTGACCGTCCTCCTTGAAAAACCAATTCGTCCAATATCGACCGTCCTTGATCATTGGACACATATACACCACTTCTTCTAATAATATAGTCAATTTAGGAAGAGAATTAGTTTTCAACTCTGGATAAATGAGGTCGAATGGATAGTTGAATAATGTGGACCGAGAGTCCGAGATAATAATATAACAGTCTCCAACTGTCCCTACGCCCGAGCATAAGTAGATATGGCTAGGGTTGAGTTGAGTTATTTAGGCTGAGGCATAATCCTGACCGTCCTCCTTGAAAAACCAATTCGGCCAATCTTGTCTGTCCTTGTTCCCTGGACACATATACACCACTTCTTCTTATAATGGTTCGCAGAATCAAATGCTTAAAATAAGTATCATGTAAAATTGTAAATCATGTAGATCAATATCAATTGGTTGATGTTAGCTTGAGATTACAGATTAAAGTGAATGGAAAGGTGCAGTGATGAGAATGGGTGGTGGTGGTAGTGGTAGTGCATTTCACCGAGTTTAGAAGAGCGAATTGATCAAAGTGCGATCCGAGTTTAGAAGAGGAATATCTGAACGGCCCCAGTCAACCCCGAGCATCACTCTCCGGTAATTTCTTTCACCCCAAACCCACAACTTAACATTTACTGAAATTTCTTAGCCGTCCAATCCAAAAACTCTATCCGGATGACATAGACTGCCGGATAGACCTTTCGAATCAATCCTGACGTTCGATGACTTTTTGATCTCAAAGTCAAATGCCACATTTTTCTATAACAGTGATTCTTGTTTGGATTTTGCAAAGCAAATTTATAATACACACGCTTCTACGCAACACATTGAAGTCCGGTATCCAAACAAGCCCTAGGCTTTCGAGTGAGATTTTACTATTAAGCCTGCTCATACCTTTCTTTCAAGCGCCCATATATAAAATCTCTTCAAAACCTTCATTTGAACCTTAAGCTTTCTTGATCTTGATTTCTTGATGTCAAATTAGGGCATTCATCTTTCTTCAATTTCATAGATTCTTACCACATCTCTCTCTAATTTCCAGAAGATTAAGCTTCTTAGTTCAGATACATCTCAAATTGCAGAGAATTTTTACAGTGATGGCGAACAAGAGGAAAAGCGTGATGATCGATGAAGATTACAAATCAGATGATGGTTCTCATCCATATCTTCCTGGGGATGTAATACTTGAAAACGTTCTCACCAGATTATCAGCCAAGGATCTTGCTCGATTCGCTTCTGTCAGTAAGTTCTGGTACAATTCTATTGTTAAAGACACTGGATTTGCTCTCTCTCACTTTGCGCGTCATCAGAATAGGAGAAATCTGTGTTTTAATCTTCTTAATGTGCCAAAAGAAGATGTTAATGATGGGATTCTAAGAAATTACTTCTTCAATTTACAAAAAGATAAGACTGTTTTTTATAATTTTGAATTGTTATTGCAAGTACAATCACTCGGATCGATTGAACCAGTTGGTAATTGTAATGGTTTAGCTTGTTTTACAAAATGTCAGAGTTCAGATGCTTTTGAAGAAATGGTTGTCATTAATCCGCTTAAGAGGGAATCACTTACTCTCACCTGTTTAACACCTGAGATTGGGAGTGGGGGATCTTTTGAGTATAAGTATTTGTGTCATGGTTTTGGTTTTGATTCATCGTCGCAAGTATACAAGATTGTAGTCATCTATACAACTTCAACAACAGCGGGTGAACATGGGTTTATTTGTATGGTTGTTACATTGGGAGTTAGATCATGGAGAAAGATTGTTACTAGTACTTGTGATATCTTGCCACCACTAGGTTGTTCTCCTTTTCCAAGTCAAATGGTGACAGCAATGTGGGGAGATGATGATGATATATCAGCCACCATTTGTGGAGGTGATCTTTTATGGAGGATAAGTAATTATACTAGTGGTGGTGATGATGAGATGGAAATGTTGCTCTCTTTTGACATCCACACCGAGAAAATTCAGTTCATTCGGCTCCCAACTGAATGTAATTCTCTGATTAATAACTTGGATACAGCCGAGGATAATTGTTATGAACTTCGTCATCATCTTCTGGAGTTTAAAGGATATCCTTGTGTTGCACGATCTGAAAAGACTTGGATAGGAGAGACAGTAGAATATCATTTTAAGGTTTACTTGTTTATATTGAAGGACAAGGTCAAGAAAATATGGATAGAGGAGGAGCCTTTCAATGTTAGGTTGAAGGAGGACGGTGTAAAGCTCGACAGTTTATTACGAGATCCCTTTGATCGGTACTTTAACAAAACTTTACGTTCTGATAACCATAGGTCCCATCGCACACGATGTGCAGTTTCTCTGATCAAGTGATGTTGTACTGGTTTGATGGGGGATGTCTTATATTCTACAATTTGCGAATGAACCATCATAACGTGGTAAAAGGCGCCAACCCTTGTACTGGGCGTGATCGCCGTGATATCTTTAAGGCTAAGTTGAAAGGGATGGACACGGACCCTGGTTCTGATGGTGATGATGTTCCTCATTGCCCCTGCATTGATTACCAGCTGCACGCGCAGGTTGAAAACATCATTTCAGTAAAAACCTTCATTCCTCAAGGAGGAGAAGTTGGTGAATTTGATAATTACGAGGAATTTCAGCAGTTTCTAACAGACAAACAGCCAGTGGGGTGGGTGACTACAGGAAGAAAATCACCAAAATGGTATGCTTTCATTTAGGTAGTCTTCTCCCTATTGAGTTTAATCGCAGAGTTATTTTGTAGTTCATTAAACTTTTTTTGCTTACGTTAAATAGAGAACGCAAGGTAATAGATTGTGTGTTCAAACCTGTTTTGAAGCTATGCACGTTGTTTAGTTATTTCGATGAAAGTGTTCACACAGTACAGTATTCTGGTAGCTCAAATCATAGAATTTCTGTCTTTCCAACTTGAATGTCGAAACAATATAGCATATGGAATGTTTTTATTTACAAACTGAAAGAGTAGTAGTTGTACAAACTGAAAAAGACGATATCTCAGCAGTAAAGTTTTAAATGGAGGAATCACAATTCACCTGGGTTACTTATATTTCTTAAGTTAAGATCTCTTATGCTTAAATCTGCGCAAGTTGGTGTTGTCATGGTTGAGATGCATAACTTACATTTTTCAATTCTGTGTTATTCCTTATGACCAAAGTCTTGTTAACTACTAGTAGCAGATTAGTTATTTCGATGAAAGTGTTCACCATTGAATTTCTAAGAGCTCAAATCATTGAATTTCTGTCTTTCCAACATGAAGGTCGAAATGATATAACACATGGAATGTGTTTATTTACAAACTTAAAGAGTAGTCGTAGAAACTGAAAGGATGATATCTCAGTCGTAAAGTTTTAAATGGAGGAATCACATTTCACCTAGGTTACTTGCCTATCCTTCTGTCAAATGCAATATTATGGACCTGCAGCTAGTAGTTTCAATCAGTCCTTCTGCAGTTCTCTCCATTTGAATCCACAGGCTTTGTTGTTTGAATGGGGTTTAGTGGTCACACTTTTTGTTCCTGCAGTCATTATTTGCTAACCTGGATTTGTTTTTTGGCGCCAACAGGCCATGCCGTTGGAGCTTATGGTAAGTAATTTGACTGCTTAGCTTGGACTTTCTGTCCCCAGATCATAAGTCATGGTATTTCTCCCAGATCATAATCATAGGTCATAGGTCATGGTATTTAAAGTAGTGGGTGCATACATATTTTTTTATTTGGTAGGCTGTTAGGATTGCTGCATTAGCGGGATAATCCTTAGGGTCCTCTGGTAGTTGCCACAGCTGCACTTGCACTGAACTAGATACACAGGATTAATAGACATTAAGACTTTAAACATGAAGGTGTTACAGATGTTGCAAGTTTAGTGAAAATTGCATTGAGACATGACGGGCGAATCGTTTGTCTCTCAAGCAATGGCGGAAGGGATTGTGTGAAAGGTAGTCAGAGAAGGGATTTACACCCAGAAGGGGGAATAAGATTGATTCCAAAGTATTTAGCCATGGGAATGCTATGCTTACATATTTGTGCAAGGTCTGCAAGTTACATGTATTGATTTCACAAAAAGCAGGAAAAAAAGGATAGATTATTATAACAGAGTTTCTTTTTGCTGCAACTACTGGCATTCCTCAACACCTTCATACTCTGGACATGAACTGCAGGGGAAAATTCTTCTAGCAATACTTTCACATAACAGAGTAGACTTAAGAAACTAAAGTAATCTTTCCAGTTTCACCAGAATTCAAGTGCTTCAAATCAGAAGTCAAAAACTCAGCAAAATCTCAGAAACTCTATCCCCTTCTCCTTCTTATACCTCAGCGTCATTCTTATACCTCTCGAGTGCTCTTCTTGATACCTCTATCCCCTTCTTCTTATTCTGCTTCTTCTTCTCTGACTTTTCTTCCTCATACTCATCTTCAGAATCCGAATAGTCCGGTACCGGTTTCACTTTCGTCAGATGTGGGTTCTTCTTATTATACGCACGTTTCCCAGTCTCTGGATCAACTGGATAACTGTACTTCTCAACCCTCCATTCATTCTTTCTGTTCGGATGTCAATCCCATCGTGTAATTTGAATAGAATCTCAGGTAAATCTTTGAAATACCCAAAATCGGCCATGGCTTTGAGATTAGTCGCTAGGTTTTAGGATGATTCTTGTGAAGCCATAACGCAGCAGCATAAAACCTTTCTTTATCTGATTTACCAGTACCTCTCACACCTCTCAAATTACATATCAGCTTCAAAGCTGTTAACGGATCATGTTTCCAATCTGATTCTAATCTTTGGGTTACGCTTTCATGTATGGCGTACTGGACGGATTACCACTTGAAACGTATGTTGCTGATCCGAATCCTCTGAGATGATGAGGTGCAGAATTCGAGGGGGTTAGACATCACTTGGGATCCAAGGAAAGGTTTAGTAGTTCAGAGGCGGTTTCCAGAAATAAAATAAAATTTGGAGGCGGTTATGAGACCCAAAAGATTTTTGTTAAAAGAAGAGCAAAAATGGATCCGAGGACAAAGAAACCAGTTTATAACTCAGACCCTAGTCAATAAATTTTTTTCTAACTTGGGCAAACTGCCACTTACTAAATACATCCACCAGGGAACACTCCCATTTTGAACTCCATCGTCGGTCTATGATCACTCTACAACCAAATCCACCGTTCTGTACTCCACCGCCAATGATCTGTTATCACCACCACCATGAACATCCCTGTGAAGATAAGCGACAAGGAAGTCTTTCCCCTAATTTAAGAAAATCTCCACTTTCAATTTTTTTCTAATTAATCTGTAGTCAATTCCAATTTTATTTCCATCAAAATCGGGAGAATATAATCAAAATCTATAAGAAAAAGATTGAAAGATATTTTATAAATCAAAAAAGATTCAAGATAATTATGACATACCAGGTAAGAATATTTTGATGGAGAAAGAGTATGGGTTTGTTGGTTGATCTTCTTATGATAGATCTGTTTTTCTTTAAAACCAAAACAGGATATGGGCTTCTTGTTGTTGGTTGGGAAATCATCCATGAAAGTTCCTTTGCGATCTTAACCAAATGAATCTTTATTGGGAATTAACACAAGCAGAATTGGTTATTAGTCTTAGATCATCCCTCCCACAATCAAAGAAGGTCAGGTTGATACGAAGGTCTAGTACGCTTTCAATTATGTCTGGATATTGCCAATTCATAAATAATCATCACCAAAGGCAGAAAAACAGAATCAAATGTAAGTTTCATAAATTGAAAAAAGAAACAAAGCAACCAGATACGAAAACATCACATATAATATACCGGAAATTAAGTCGTTTTTGAGTAGAAGAGATATAGATTTGAAATCCTAGACCTCCTGGTTATTTAGAAGATGTATACAAGAGATGGTACATTGTTTTAGGGTTTTCCAGAGTGCAATTTCTATGATAGTGGCGTGCGAAGAGTTTGTGTGGGTTGTAAGGGTAATCCAGGCCGAGTTGCACACCTTAAAGAATTGATCCTAGTTACCGAGTCGACTACGATTTTGCTCTCCTCGGATCCATTTTC
>JAJJWW010008128.1:0-264538 GCA_023531295.1 Papaver armeniacum | reverse complement strand
TCATCTCCTTCATCACTAAGAACATCGTAAAACTTTTTGAGAATTTGAAGGAATCGGCTCTTGGCTCTCCTACATTCCTTCTTTCAAAGTAAGAGATAACGGAGATTTCTCTTTTCCTTCATGATTGATGGCTTAACAATCATATTAACATATTTAATGTAAGACATGATGCTTGGAGTATCCATAACAATATGGGTCTCGTGAGAGGAAATCACAATAACTCAACAAGTAGTCTTAAGATAAAAAAGGTTCTAAAGAAGGAAAAGGAATGTAGGTTACGCAACCTTTTTTTTAAAAGGTTCAAGGCACGCACAACTATGAACCCTAGAGAGTAGAATTGTCGAGAATAACTCCTTCTTTATTGATAGACAAGAGAAAAAACAAAACTACAAAAAAGAAAAAAAAACTTTTCCTAAAGCCCGAGAGGTACACAACCTTGTCTCTTTGGATCGTGCACGAGACAAGATTTACAAGTCAACGCAATCAAGTTGTATGCGGTAAACAACAATTTGTCCACCATGTTCCTCAGAGAGGAATCCATTCATCTGCTTCATCAAAACGCTTGATTACAATTTCTTTTCTAATGGTCTGTTTTGTCATTGGAACTAACTTTGTGACGAATATAAAATCCTTACATACCTCAAAATGGGTCTTTGGAGCAAGTTTAAGCTTATTTGCTAATCAATTTGCTCTTCGTTGAAGTTTGGTTGACATGCCTAATTTGTGTTTGTACTTATAACACTTTAATAGTTCATGACCCTGGAGAGAACAATATGAGCACGCTCAACTGATATAAACTGCATCCGAGATGCAAGCTTACTAGACACATAGTGAACCCAAACACATACAATGAGTTTCCAAAAAGGGGCCAATTTTATCTTCCGTGATTGGTTTAGTTTTCTTATGGAAAGAATATTAAGATCGATGTATGTATTGCTACAATTATCAAAATCAATATTTTCACTAAAAGTGCAACACTGGGATTGCCTTCATTAGAATCATAGCTGGGTTGTGACATTTCATCAAGAGTTCAAAGAAGACCTTGTTCCAGTATTTCTTTCGATTTGACACCCATTTGTGCAAAATGACCAAAAACCTTTACACTTAAAACATCTGAGGCATATCCTCATCATCAGCTCATCAATATCCCTATTTTTAGGAGGAACACGATTATGAGGTTTTTATCCCATTTGACTGGATTTATCTCTCGGAAACCGTTCACTTTCTATTTAAAAGAAGATCCCTAAACCTCCGGCTCTCAGGATCAACCCAGACCCACTTGTCAAGATCTTCATCCGGCGAATCAGCCTCTAAAGATCATCTTCTATGATATCAAACACTTTTACTTTTATCAAGTAATTTAGTGTTTAAAGGGCGCTGGAACGCACATCCTTTACTAGATTTGGACGTATGCCCATGATCAAAGATCTTTAGCTCCCAACCAGAAAGAGCCAGAAAGCTGCCAAGCGATATTATTTCCTTCCATGGCATGCTTCTGGGAATGATCTAGATGGCAGCTGATCCGGAATTCTCATGACAATGTCCTTTCAGAATAACACCCAATGCAAAAGATACATTAACAATTTTATTAATTTCTTTGTGATTAAACTCATCAAATGTTTCTTCATCCGCCACTGGTTTTCCCAATTGTAGATCTACAATATCGCAACGACAAGGCCTATGGATTAATAAACGAATGGCATGCCGCGAGGAGTCAGCAGGGAGCTAAAATAAACGATTTAATGAATAACGACATTGAAAAACAATTGGAAGACACGAGATCTCGCGAAGACTAAGTTAAAGGTCATGAAATGAATATTTCGTATTTGCGACACTTCGCGAGACATCCCAAAAATAAAGGGTAGTTTAGTCATTATCCACTATGTAATACCCTATATAAAGGGCTAAATGAGTCTCGTTGAAAAGGGGGATCTTTGGAATCATATGTCATTAGGGAGAGAGAAAGTTTAAGAGTGTTTTAATTTCTATGTAATTCTATTTTCCGTAAACATTTCATGGACTCAATCAATAAATATTCTTGATCTTATATCTTTCCATGGATTAATTAACAAAATCGAGGTGGGTGTAGTGGGTAAATCCCGCAACTACATATGCGCTAGAAACAGGATTTAGCAGAGATTGACGAGAAATTGAAAAAAAAAAAAAAAATTGGATTAACAGAGAAAAGGTTTGGAGAAGATACTCAAGAATCTATCAAGAAAATGGCTAGAAGAAGAAATGTACAAGGCAACCAACATCAGAATAAAGTGAGACTCACGGAGAAAGGAGGAAATAAACAGAGAATCACATGATGAATATGAGAAATGATGGAGAAGATCAAAATCAGCCACCGATCTCCCCAGTAGCAAACGCGGTGTGGATTATGATAGAGTAAGTGTACATACTTGGAGAGTCCGATTACGAAGACGAGAGGGAAGAGGAGCAGCAGCTGGTGAACAATGGACAAGGAGGAGGAGAGCAAGGAATGAATGGAGAAATGAATCCAGGAAGCGAAGAAATCGCAGCATTAGAAAGATTGAGACAAACAATACACGAAGAGGCGACTAGAGGCGGAGGAGCAGAGCAAACTTGACAAGACAGAATCATGAATTGAGGATGGAAAATATGAGATTGCAAAATAGGAGATCAAGAAGTAGCGTGAGATCAAGTTCAAGATCGAATAGGGAAGAAAGAAGGAGAATTTTACCAACGAGAAGTACAGGAAGAAAACCAACAAGAAACACAAAATCCAAGCACAGAGCATGGCGAGAGAAGAGGGAAATGGAAGATCGTTATATTCCTCGGCCAGAAAATCTTCAAAATGAGCTTTAATAGGAAAATCAAGGAAACATGCAACCTAACAATGACCCAAAATGGTCAAGGGGGAGAATAATCTGCACTAGGAGAGAAGAATTGAGAAGAAACCGAGAGATTGAGGATGACATTGAGAGGCATTATATCAATAAGCACGGGCTTAGCTCGAGAGAAAAGGATAAGAGCGTAAATGGAAAATCAAGAGATGGAAGAGGCAACCAAAGCGTAATAACCATGACAAACGTTAAAGGGGAGCAAAAATCGTACTCAATAGAAAATATTAATGAAGAATATGAGAGGGTGCGTATGAGAGCCGAGAGACAATGGTTGAAGAGAGAACAACCGATATAATGGTGTGCTAATCAAGAAGAAACGGGCGAAGAAACGCCGCAGTGAAAGGAGAGAAGAAAATAACGAGCAAGGAGGACAAGACAGCACGATGGTTAAGAAGGAGAGAGGCGAGCTAAAAAGACCAAGAGAATCAAATTTCAGGCAAATGAACAAATCTTAAGAGAGCTGGCTGAAATGAGAGGATTACTTGAACAATAGAAGGGAAGGAGGAAGGAAACAATTGGGCGAAGCCATCGCGAAGCTGCGAAGAATCCCTTCACGCTAGAAGTACGAGATGGGAGGAATACCTCCTAAGTGCAATCTACCTGCATTAACCAACATCTTTGATGGAACAACTCTGTGCGGTACAACATATCAAGGCTTATATGAGATGTATGTTGCAGTGGGAGAATCATGATGCCATATCTTGTGCAAATATTTCGCATCAAGCCTAATAGGAGAAGCACTAAAATGGTTTGAAGGTGCCTTAAGGAACACAATCACATCATTTAACCATTTACAAGCCACATTCACTGGAGCATACATAAGTAACAACTCTTACGACCAGGTATTGAAGATGTATTCGAGGTTGAAACAAAGGGTTGGCGAGAGCTTAAGGCGATTGACAATAAGATGGAGGACCATGTGTAGCGAAATGGCGGAGGCGGGTTGAGAAAGATATCTCATCCTCTCATTTGTGAATGCTCTCTTAGCGACTAACTTGTTATACATTCAAATTTTAGAATCAAAAATACAATCACGATGGCGGAAGCTGCGAGAGTTACGGGAAGAATATATTGCCTTAGAAGAAAGGCAGAATGAAATGAATTCTTATCGATCGCGAACACAAGCTCGAATGCTGCGAACGCAAGCTTGTTGCCTCGATTCATAAATACGATGGCGAGCACTCGCAAGGACAGCAAGCAAGGAAAGGCTGATGAGGACAGCGAGAAGATAGTAGCCATGGGAAGCCACGATCAAGAAGAGTTTGAGCGAGAAAGGAACTACTACAACCGTAATGCATAATAATAAGATTCGGAGGCTAGATCATGTGCAAGAAACTTACGGTGGACTGAAGGCAAAATAACCGTGGAGGGCGAGAGAAGTCGCGAGAATAGTATGGGAAGAGATTAAGATGCCTCCATTGAATGCTAGTGTGGAAAAGATCTGGGAAGCTATACTTGTGATGGAAAATATATCAAAGACCTGGGAACGGGAATGGAAAACCAATACAAAGCGATAGAAGTCATGAGTTTTGTTCTACTATCGCTTCCATGGGCATCAAACAAACGATCGTGAAACGTAAGAGAATTATTCTCAGGATGATTGGATCGTGAAATAATCACTTTCTAAAGGAGAAGAAACAGTTCACGATTACCACCACCACCAGAGATGCATCAATGTTGTCGAAAGGAAAGGAAACATTTGTGATGAAGTTGGAACAAAAGCTAGAAATTTGAACTGCAATCTATCGGGCCCACTTATCGCACAATCAAGATTTTCATGACAACGTGCTCTCGTGAGAGTCTTTGCAGAGATGCCAATGATAAAGAAACAAATGAGTCCGGCGGACCACGCAGCTAGGAAAAGGGCAGCCGAAGACTATTTTCCTCAGATGAAGTGCCAAAAAGGAAGAGAAACACATGATAGCCCGCTGGTGTGAAACTCAGAGATTAACCCAAAACTAAATGATGGAGAAGATGACGAAGCGAAGCTATTCGGGCAATCAACCGAACCTAATCGACACCCTAAGTTCGGTGAATATTCTCTTTACCATACTCTACAAGACGATGGGAGGAAAGGATGAGTATTTGATCCCCTCGATATACAAGATATATGGGCTTTAATGGCAATCGCAAACAAGCCAAAGGGAGAGGTTCATGAGAATACCTCTACAAGGATTATCAATCGATGTTTTATTCTCGTGGTCGATGTGGAATCCCCGCATAATGCACTCCGATTGGGAGGCCGTGGCTTCATGAAATCTTGGGGTCGATCAACGTACTCTCACCAATGTATAAAATTTCCACATCCAAACGGCATTGGTATCATACAGGAGATTGGAAGGAGTCGCAACAATGTCATGAGGTCGATGTAGAAAGTCACAAGAAAGAAATGCCAAAAGAAAGGGTTGGAAGCAACATGAGAGATGAGCAGAGAAAGGAAAAACTGATGGTGATGCTATAGAAGTAAGGATCGAACATACTCACATGAGTGAATGCCTAGACAAAAATAATATTATGATAATAAGGAGCAAAGGATAACAGGAACAAAAGGCATAAGAAGTGAATAATCAACAAAACAGGAGAAAAAGTAGCAATTGAAATAATGATGTGCTAGAATCTTATACCTAAGAGTATATGGGGAATTCAAATAAGAAATGAAAATGAAAATACAACAAATGAAACGAGGAACTATGCGAATACTCTTAAAACAAATATCAGCAAATAATGAAACATGAATGATTGAATGATTTAACAAATATGAATGAGTAAAAGAATGGGACGCACTTTATGGGCGTACACCTAGTTCGCGAATAACATTTCGTAAGAGGCAAATGTAAGACCTAAAGTGCGTCATATAAGGGGGTATCTCGACATGGCTCGGGGGAAGGTTACACCGTCCCGGCCCGAGTCATGAAAATTTGGGGCCCATGAAAGCCTATCCGGAGAGATACCTTGGATTCCTAACTATATAAGGTTATACCTGGTTGGGCGACCGAGGGTCTCTTCCAAGGAGCCGGTGTATGCTCAAGGCGCCGAGGTACACGGCTGAGCCGAGTGCCCGGATGGATGAACCTACCTGGCCATTCTTGGCAAGTCTTGGCATATGCTGCACTACCAAGAAAACTCCACTTAGGTGCGATCTGCGTAACCATAAACCATAGGTATAAGGATAAGAGGCTGCGAAAACAACTGGTTGTTGTTAAGACCGGATGGGAGGAGCTAGTCTTGTATGGCCGATGTTTCGCCTCCTTGAAGGGGCAACCGGGGAGATGATTGATAGGTGTAGAATACACCGTATTTAATATCTAGTATTTATGCTTTCTTTGCGAGTTTTCTTGTAAATTATGTATCTTATGTTTACTTTTGAGTTTATTAGGTGCAATGGAGTCATTTGGAGCAAAAAGACCAATTGGAACTCGTTCAAATACAAGATTTCTACTTTTCATTGTGTAGAGGGATTTAGAAGATGAAGACGATGGCGAAAGAACGAGTCATTCGGAGTTCGTATAGAAAGTTATGAGCAAAACAAGAACTCAGAGGCGAAAAGGGCAAAATGGTCATTCAGACAGCAAACATTATCCTGAGTGACCCAAGGTTAAGGGGTAACTCCGTTTGGAGGAGGACTAAATAAAGTCAAGCCAAGGTTAAGGGGTCCAACAAGGATGGCCTGTCTCGGATTAGGGGTTGGTCAATCTTGTCCTATTCCTTACAACCCTAAGTCGATAAGTCTGTCTTCTCCGAATCATTAGAAGCAGACGAGAGAGGTTGAGAGAAATCGAAATTGGCTCTTGTGGTTATCGATGGTTTCATGGGAAACTAATTCGAGCTTGAATCATTTTGAAGTATAAGAAAATGGGTTTAATTGATAGACTCTTGTTGTTGTGATTTACATGAAGAAGAGATGAGATCTGTGAATTGAGAATACAAGATCGAAATCAAAATTTGGGTTTGCGAATGGAATGGGTTTTGAGTGATTTTAAAGAAGATTGAGGGGATGAATTCGTTCCACGGTGATGGTCCGGGTGATGTTGTTCAAGTTAGGGTTAGCCATATCTATGAAGTAAGATGATGTTGATCTTGTGAAGAACAAGGAGGATCTGTTGAACTGCTAACAATGAGTTCGGATCAACGAAACCGAGAGATGGGGTTTGGACCAAATCAGTGAATGAAGGGGTTTTTGGAACCGAAATTGTATTCAAATTGAGACAGAGATGGCTTTGTTCATGCTAATGGTGATGTCTCAGAAATTTGACAGAGCATGGTAAGGAAGGTGCTGCTTCTCAGGTTATTGACAAGGCTCGAGTAATAACAGGTAAAGGGAGTTGATCGACTTTTGTTGCTGTAATGATGGTGAACTCAGTGGAGAAAATGGCAATGGTGGTTATTGGCAGTCGATTATGAAAGTGAGGAGATGGTATTGGGATCGATCTTGTTATTGAATGGCTGTTGGAAGGAATGGGTATGAAGCTCATGGTTGCATGGATGAAGTTGTTGCAGCTCAGTTGAAGAGCTGAAACTGCAGGAGATATTGAGATGGTGTTGTTGATGTGGCAGTGGCAATGAAACTCAATTGGAGATTGTGCACATGAGTCGGGTGGTTTATGGCTCGGATGGTTGCGAGAATATGGGTTTGGTGTTGATGAATGAGCCGATGCGGGTGGTGATTTAGTACACGAATAGAGCAAATGTGTTGGTGGAGTTGATTGGTAGAGCTGAAAGAGATGGAATGAGTGATGCGGTTTTGATGGCGGATGCTGTGTCGGAGGCTTGAAATAAGTGGGTTAAGTGGCATTGAGGCTACGGAACTACAGGGAGGTATTGCGGTGAGCAATGAAAAAAAGATGAGCCGTGAACTCAGTAGGTGGTGCACCGATTTTGTTACGTAGGGTGAAGTGTTGCGGAGTCTTGTGAATATTACGACGAGGGTGAAGCTGAGGGCTAGGGAATGAACTGAAATTGAAGTGATGAATGGATTACACGGACGAGGTCAAGTTGGCGAAAAGCGAGAGTTTGAGAGTTGTAGTCGCAGTGTTTGAGTTGAATCGGGAGTTACGGATGTTGAATGCAATTGCGAGGTTGGTAATGAGGAGCAAAAAGTGAGATGTGGCATGATTGGTTGTGCGGTGGTGGTGGGCACTTTGCGGTGGAGTTGAAGTTGTATTGGAGCCAAAGTTATAAAACTCGGAGCCATCATGGTCAAGTAAATCATGAAGTGCAATCCTGGTGCGAAAGAAAACTTAAGGCTTGTGCAAAAGGGCATTGGCCCAAAAGTTAGCACTGACTCGAGATCGACTACGAGGCCGACTCACATCTGAGTCATGACCTGACTCTCCCGACTCCGGTACTTGACCGAGTTAACCCACCGATCGGGACCGATTGAACCTACCTGCTTCGACCCCGTTGACCGGTGGCAGTTTGACTTTGCCGGTCACCTGAGGCACTTTTCCGGCGACTTTTCCGGCCAAATTCCGGCCATAATCCCAGTTTTCCGGTGAACGTTTTTGGGACATAATTTCTACACGGGTTTCTCTCCATGGTGGGCCGGGTGAATTTCCAACTAATGGACTTTGAAGACAAAACCTAGTTTTGGAAGGAGTGGAGCTATAAAGAGAAGACTTTTAATATCTTTGGGATATCTTTTCTAATTCTTTGTTCTCTACTTTATTCTAGGGTTTTTAGCCATGAAGTTTCTTCTCTTTCTTTTTGTGATGAACTCCATGAATATGAGTACCTAATTATCTTTTGGTTATGGAATAGTTGGATTTCACAAAGCATGATTCTTTGATTCAATATATTAGTTTTGTCTCATATCTATCGTTTGCAATTCTCTGAAAATATTGTTTTATGATTGATTGATTGTTTTGTCAAGTTGCAAATTGGTAGAACTTCTAATCACATCTATTGCTAGTTTAGGGTTTATTATACGCAAAAGTGATATTCCTTGAATACAAGTAGCATAATATGATTATGGTTTGTAGTGATATATTCTTATGATCATATGTGAATCGTAACCTTTGTTAAATTGAATTAGTGCACTTTCCACGTTCAATTGCTTTGATTGGCCTGATTTCATAGAACTTAACGCATCTAGGAATTAAACTTGATTAGTGCTTTTACACGTTAGGTTGTTCCTTTAGGTAGAATTCATATTCGCATCTTTTAATGTGTTTGTTGATGACATAAGGAGATTTGCGGGATATTCTTGCGATCAAGGTATTCTAGGGTCTTTGATAAAAGTTGAGATTAAATATCAATTCTAGTTATTGTGAAAAGCATGTTAGTGAATGAAAACGAAATCCTTAACCAATATCTCTTCTATCTTATTTGTTTGCTTATTTATTTATTTGCTTTTATTTATTTTATTTCATAAAATCACAAAACTACCGGTGTTATTTATAAGGAACCATAACAATTTGACAACCTAGACCTCTCTGTGGGATCGATCCTTTCTTGCCCTTGCTATATTTATATTTTGAGTAGTAAGAAAGTGTAAATTTATTTTTGACGCTACACGAATGTCAATTTTGGCGCCGTTGCCGGGGAGGCAGCGGTTGTTAATTGTTTTTGGTTTCTTATTTTTGTATTTAGTTTTTAGTTTTTTGTTTTATTTTTATTTTTTCTTATTTTCTGGGTTTTAACATTGGTTTGAGAATTATTTCAGGTGCTTATTTCTATGGAAGGAGCATATTACGTGGATGGATACGGGTTTCAACCTCAACAATATGATAACTACCAATTCCATGGGTATAATCAAAACCAATTCATTGGTTATGACCAATATTCCATGGAACCTTGTGGTTTTCCTCAACAACCTTATGTCGGGTGTGTGAACAACAACAAGGATGGGAGGATCTTATGTTTGTGAACAAAAGTCTCTAATTTTATAGATAAAGTTTCCACCTTTTTACAAGAGGAATTTCAAAAGCAAAAGAGACTACAAACATGCAACTCCAAGAACTTCGTGAAGGTATGACTATCTTGCGAAGAGACATTGATCAATACAAGGAAGATATGGATAATTCTAATGTGCATATGGTTTGTGATGAATATTTGATTGATGCTAATGTTGAAAAAGGCCAATCCTTGGACACTTTCGTGGATAATTGTGTAGTTAACTCAACTCTTGATCGTAATAATGATCATTCACCTATTCAAAAGGATGAGTTAGAGATTAGCAACACTAAATTAAGCGAGGAACAATCTTATGTTGACTATGATAGTGACGGTGATTATGATACATTGCTTGAAACAACTCATGGTGACATCTCCGAGGAGTCTTTTTGGGATCAAGATGAAGATGAAGAGGAATATGTCGACACTTGTGTAGATTACTTGAGCATTGATCTTAATAATGATCAAGAGCCTATTCAAAGGGTGGAGCTTGAGGATGATGCATTTTCGAGTGTTCTAAAAAGTTTCTTATGATAAAATTTGGATCCACAAAAGAGTATGTGCCTTACAACAAAGAGGAGTATGTTGAGAATGAGACCGTTATGACCAATATTGTGGAAGACCCAATTGAGCTTGCATATGATTGTAATGATGATGTTTATGTCGATACTTTGGTTAAGGCAGAAACGGACGAAGAATGGTTGCAAGGTTTGATAGAGGACCATGATACACAAGAGGTGAATAATTCACTTGAGTTTTTCAAGGATGAAGAGGATTCTGTGATACAAGAGATTGTGAAAGGTTTATCTAACCCTTTGCCTATTATTTCTTCTCCTTTACCTCTTATTGGTTTGAATGTATGTGCTTCGAGAGTATTGTTGAATGACTTTATTTCTCAAGTTTTCCGCCATTAGAGATACTTGATTCTCATACTATGCGAGGTTATGGAACCAAACCGTGGAGGTACCCGACTTCTATATTCTTTTTCCACTTCCATGTGTGGACAAGAATAAGTGTGGGGGAAGCTTTTTATCGGTTCATAGCTTCACTTTTTGCTTTATATTACTAATATTTGTGCGAAGCTAGTGTTTGCAAAACAGGTTCTATGGGTGGATCCCCAACTTTTCCGATTATTGGTGTATGGGAATGAATCTTACAAGAAGCTAAGTCGGGCCGTCGACTTTAAAACAAGCGCTTAGTGGGAGGCAACCCACCGGTTTGTATCTCTTATCCTTTTTCTTTTTATTTTTGTTTAGTTTATTTATTTTTTTTACTGTTTTTATATCATATTTGCATCCCTATGTTTAATTTCATTGAGTCCGTAATCTATCTTAGAAGAGAATTATGACGAATACCTTTTCGTCAGAAAATTTCAGACTGCGCGTAGTTCAGTCCAGAGACCATAACTGTCAGACCGTTTATCAAAACACTGTGAAATTTTGACACTGTGTAGAAAACACGTAGGTGAACAACTTTTTTGTGAAATGGAGTTTTTCCAAATTCCTTACCAATTTGCACAGTTTTTGCGTTTTATCTGCTGTTACGTCAGAATTCAGAACTTTCGGTTTTACACATTGAGGACAATGTGAAGTTTAAGTGTGGGGGAGCATTTATATGTTTGTATAGTTTGTTTTTGACACCATTAGTGGATGGAACCATTTTGAATGCAGGAGTTGAGGAACCAATTAACTAAAAGGGAAGAATATAGCTCGAAAATCACAAATTAACATGATAGTTGTTACCATATCTCGGAATATCACCATATCACATTCTATTTTTATTTTTCCATATTTATCTATTATTCTCTAAGTGCTTTGGTGGGTCACTAAACATCGACGTGTTATTACTGCTAGGATGAAATAGAGTGGTTGAGTTACATAAAAAAATTGAAAAAAAAAACAAGAAAAAAATTTGAAAAAGAAAGAAAAAAAAAAAAAAACCACCAATTAGACCAAAACGGAATAAAAAGACACTTGGGAATAGCGATGTATGTGTGAAACGTAGTCCCCAGTCTCCGTCGCCTAAACAAGCGTGGAATGCGGGATCCAAGCAACTATCATGTACTTGCGACAAGAAGCATGCGCTTGGATCCAAAAGATCTAATCATGCCGTCTAAAAAAAAAAAAGAGAAATTGGATCCGTTTGATCCAATCATATAAAAAAAAAAAAAAAATTATTATTGTGTTGAATAAAGTCACTCTTGGTTCCCTTGTATATGCCAATTGATTTGATGTAGCATTCGGCCACTAAGTAGCTCAATCAATAGGATTAGGTTCATCTTAACGGTAACCTTGAGACATGATATGGGAAACATCGAACACTTGTGAATATTCGCCAACATCTACATCTATATCCATCTTCTTTATCTTTTCATTGTGATTGTGGTTTGTTAGTTTCCGAGTATTGTGGCTTGTTCGACTATCTAATTAGAGTTTATTTACTAATATATCAATTGAATTTGCAAGGTACCTCCTCCTGTAGTCATTTTGGATTCGTTCATTGATTTGTCACGAATAGACGGAGTTTGGAATATAGGTTTTGTAGGTATATCTCTAGTAAACCTTCACGAGACTATAACTCGTCCACTAGGGACACCTAGGGGTTTAAGGCTTGTTATTTATGCTAAAAGTGACCGTAGCCTCGACGACACTAGAAAATTGTTGTATTTTATTTTTTTTTGTTTGATTTGCTCGAGGACTAGCAAAGTCTAAGTGTGGGGGAATTTGATAGGTGTAGAATACACCGTATTTAATATCTAGTATTTATGCTTTCTTTGCGAGTTTTCTTGTAAATTATGTATCTTATGTTTACTTTTGAGTTTATTAGGTGCAATGGAGTCATTTGGAGCAAAAAGACCAATTGGAACTCGTTCAAATACAAGATTTCTACTTTTCATTGTGTAGAGGACGAGAAGATGAAGACGATGGCGAAAGAACGGAGTCATTCGGAGTTCGTATGAAAGTTATGAGCAAAACAAGAACTCAGAGGCGAAAAGGGCAAAATGGTCATTGCACAGTAAACATTATCTGGAGCTGACCCAAGGTTAAGGGGTAACTCCGTTTGGAGGAGGACTAAATAAAGTCAAGCCAAGGTTAAGGGGTCGCCAACAAGGATGGCCCTTATCCTGGGATTAGGGGTTGGTCAATCTTGTCCTATTCCTTACAACCCTAAGTCGATAAGCTGTCTTCTCTGAATCATTAGAAACAGACAGAGAGGTTGAGAGAAATCGAAATTGGCTCTGTGGTTATTGATGGTTTCATGGGAAACTCAATTCGAGCTTGAATCATTTTGAAGTATAAGAAAATGGGTTTAATTGATAGACTCTTGTTGTTGTGATTTACATGAAGAAGAGATGAGATCTGAATTGAGAATACAAGATCGAAATCAAGTCGGGTTTGCGAATGGAATGGGTTTTGAGTGATTTTAAAGAAGATTGAGGGGATGAATTCGTTCCTGGTGATGGTCTGGTGATGTTGTTCAAGTTAGGGTTCGCCATATCTATGAAGTAAGATGATGTTGATACTGTGAAGAACAAGGAGGATCTGTTGGACTGCTAACAATGAGTTCGGATCGACGAACCAGAGATGGGGTTTGGACCGAATCAGTGAATGAAGGGGTTTTGGAACTGAAATTGTATTCAAATTGAGACAGAGATGGCTTTGTTCATGCTAATGGTGATGTCTCAGAAATTTGACAGAAACATGGTAAGGAAAGTCTTGCTTCTCGGGTTATTGACAAGGCTCGAGTAATAACAAAAGGGAGTTGATCGACTTTTGTTGTCAGAATGATGGTGAACTGCCGTGGAGAAAATGGCAATGGTGGTTCTTGGCGGTCGATTATGAGGCGGTGAGGAGATGGTATTAGGAGGATCTTTTGTTATTGAATGGTCATTGGAAGGAATGGGTATGAAGCTCATGGTTGCATGGATGAAGTTGTTGCGGCTCGGTTGAAGAGGCAACCTGCAGGAGATATTGAGATGGAGTTGTTGATGTGGCAGTGGCAATGAAACTCAATTGGAGATTGTGCACATGAGTCGGGTGGTTTGTAGTGGTTTTACGAATATGGGTTTGGTGTTGATGAATGAGCTGATGCGGTGGTGATTTCAGCTACACACGAATAGAGCGGTAGTGTTGGTGGAGTTGATTGGTAGAGCGAAAGAGATGGAATGAGTGATGCTTGGTTTTGATGGCAGATGCCGGGTCGAGGCTTGAAATAAGTGGGTTCTGGTGGCATTGAGGCTCTGTAACTACAGGGAGGTATTGCAGGTGAGCAATGAAAAAAAAAAAAGATGAGTAACTCGTGGGTGGTGCCACCGATTAAATTGCAAAGTGTTGCGGTGCTGAGAATATTGCGAGACGAGAGGGTGAAGGTGAGGGCTAGGAATGAACTGAGCTGAAGTGATGAATGGATTACACGGAGCGCAAGTTGGCGAAAGGCGAGTTTGAGAGTTGTGTCGCGGCGAGTGGAGTTGAACTGGAGTTGCGGATGTTGAATGCAATGCAGGTGGTAATGAGGAGCAAAAGTGAGATGTGGCATGATTGGTTGTGCGGTGGGTGAAATGGTACTGCAGTGGAGTTGAAGTTGTATTGCAGGCCAAAGTTATAAAACTCGAGCCATCATGGCTGAAGTAAACTGATGAAGTGCAATCCTGGTGCAGCAAAACTTAAGGCTTGTGCAAAATGGCATTGGCCCAGCTGAGTTAGCACTGACTCAGATCTGACTCTGAGCTGACTCACATCTGAGTCATGACCTGACTCTACTTGACCGAGGTACTTAACCCAATCGATCTGGACCGATTTGAACCGGCCGTTCTGACCCGTTGACCGGTGACCGGTTTGACTTTGCCGGTCACCTGAGGCACTTTTCCGGCGACTTTTCCGGCCAAATTCCGGCCATAATCCCAGTTTTCCGGTGAACGTTTTTGGGACATAATTTCTACACGGGTTTCTCTCCATGGTGGGCCGGGTGAATTTCCAACTAATGGACTTTGAAGACAAAACCTAGTTTTGGAAGGAGTGGAGCTATAAAGAGAAGACTTTTAATATCTTTGGGATATCTTTTCTAATTCTTTGTTCTCTACTTTATTCTAGGGTTTTTAGCCATGAAGTTTCTTCTCTTTCTTTTTGTGATGAACTCCATGAATATGAGTACCTAATTATCTTTTGGTTATGGAATAGTTGGATTTCACAAAGCATGATTCTTTGATTCAATATATTAGTTTTGTCTCATATCTATCGTTTGCAATTCTACGAAAATATTGTTTTATGATTGATTGATTGTTTTGTCAAGTTGCAAATTGGTAGAACTTCTAATCACATCTATTGCTAGTTTAGGGTTTATTATACGCAAAAGTGATATTCCTTGAATACAAGTAGCATAATATGATTATGGTTTGTAGTGATATATTCTTATGATCATATGTGAATCGTAACCTTTGTTAAATTGAATTAGTGCGCTTTCCACGTTCAATTGCTTTGATTGGCCTGATTTCATAGAACTTAACGCATCTAGGGAATTAAACTTGATTAGTGCTTTTACACGTTAGGTTGTTCCTTTAGGTAGAATTCATATTCGCATCTTTTAATGTGTTTGTTGATGACATAAGGAGATTTGCGGGATATTCTTGCGATCAAGGTATTCTAGGGTCTTTGATAAAAGTTGAGATTAAATATCAATTCTAGTTATTGTGAAAAGCATGTTAGTGAATGAAAACGAAATCCTTAACCAATATCTCTTCTATCTTATTTGTTTGCTTATTTATTTATTTGCTTTTATTTATTTTATTTCATAAAATCACAAAACTACCGGTGTTATTTATAAGGAACCATAACAATTTGACAACCTAGACCTCTCTGTGGGATCGATCCTTTCTTGCCCTTGCTATATTTATATTTTGAGTAGTAAGAAAGTGTAAATTTATTTTTGACGCTTACGACAGCGGTCAAATTTTGGCGCCGTTGCCGGGGAGGCAGCGGTTGTTAATTGTTTTTGGTTTCTTATTTTTGTATTTAGTTTTTAGTTTTTTTTTTATTTTTATTTTTCTTATTTTTCAGTTTTAACCTTGGTTTGAGAATTATTTCAGGTGCTTATTTCTATGGAAGGAGCATATTACGTGGATGGATACGGGTTTCAACCTCAACAATATGATAACTACCAATTCCATGGGTATAATCAAAACCAATTCATTGGTTATGACCAATATTCCATGGAACCTTGTGGTTTTCCTCAACAACCTTATGTCGGGTATGTGTGTGAACAACAACAAGGATGGGAGGATTCTTATGTTTGTGAACAAAAAGTCTCTAATTTTATAGATAAAGTTTCCACCTTTTTACAAGAGGAATTTCAAAAAGCAAAAGAGACTACAAACGAGCAACTCCAAGAACTTCGTGAAGGTATGACTATCTTGCGAAGAGACATTGATCAATACAAGGAAGATATGGATAATTCTAATGTGCATATGGTTTGTGATGAATATTTGATTGATGCTAATGTTGAAAAAGGCCAATCCTTGGACACTTTCGTGGATAATTGTGTAGTTAACTCAACTCTTGATCGTAATAATGATCATTCACCTATTCAAAAGGATGAGTTAGAGATTAGCAACACTAAATTCAGCGAGGAACAATCTTATGTTGACTATGATAGTGACGGTGATTATGATACATTGCTTGAAACAACTCATGGTGACATCTCCGAGAGTCTTTTTTGGGATCAAGATGAAGATGAAGAGGAATATGTCGACACTTGTGTAGATTACTTGAGCATTGATCTTAATAATGATCAAGAGCCTATTCAAAGGGTGGAGCTTGAGGATGATGCATTTTCGAGTGTTCTAAAAAAGTTTCTTATGATAAAATTTGGATCCACAAAAGAGTATGTGCCTTACAACAAAGAGGAGTATGTTGAGAATGAGACCGTTATGACCAATATTGTGGAAGACCCAATTGAGCTTGCATATGATTGTAATGATGATGTTTATGTCGATACTTTGGTTAAGGCAGAAACGGACGAAGAATGGTTGCAAGGTTTGATAGAGGACCATGATACACAAGAGGTGAATAATTCACTTGAGTTTTTCAAGGATGAAGAGGATTCCGTGATACAAGAGATTGTGAAAGGTTTATCTAACCCTTTGCCTATTATTTCTTCTCCTTTACCTCTTATTGGTTTGAATGTATGTGCTTCGAGAATATTGTTGAATGACTTTATTTCTCGTTTTCCGCCATTAGAGATACTTGATTCTCATACTATGCGGGTTATGGAACCGAAACCGTGGAGGTACTCCGACTTCTATATTCTTTTTCCACTTCCATGTGTGGACAAGAATAAGTGTGGGGAAGCTTTTATCGGTTCATAGCTTCACTTTTGCTTTATATTACTAATATTTGTGCGAAGCTAGTGTTTGCAAAACAGGTTCTATGGGTGGATCCCCAACTTTTCCGATTATTGGTGTATGGGGAATGAATCTTACAAGAAGCTAAGTCGGGCCGTCGACTTTAAAACAAGCGCTTAGTGGGAGGCAACCCACCGGTTTTGTATCTCTTATCCTTTTTCTTTTTTTTTTTTGTTTCGTTTATTTATTTTTTTACTGTTTTCATATCATATTTGCATCCCTATGTTTAATTTCATTGAGTCCGTAATCTATCTTAGAAGAGAATTATGACGAATACCTTTTCGTCAGAAAATTTCAGACTGCGCGTAGTTCAGTCCAGAGACCATAACTGTCAGACCGTTTATCAAAACACTGTGAAATTTTGACACTGTGTAGAAAACACGTAGGTGAACAACTTTTGTGAAATGGAGTTTTTCCAAATTCCTTACCAATTTGCACAGTTTTTGCGTTTTCTCTGCTGTTACGTCAGAATTCAGAATTTTCGGTTTTACACATTGAGGACAATGTGAAGTTTAAGTGTGGGGGAGCATTTATATGTTTGTATAGTTTGTTTTTGACACCATTAGTGGATGGAACCATTTTGAATGCAGGAGTTGAGGAACCAATTAACTAAAAGGGAAGAATATAGCTCGAAATCACAAATTAACATGATAGTTGTTACCATATCTCTAATATCACCATATCACATTCTATTTTTATTTTTCCATATTTATCTATTATTCTCTAAGTGCTTTGGTGGGTCACTAAACATCGACGTGTTATTACTGCTAGGATGAAATAGAGTGGTTGAGTTACATAAAAAAAATTGAAAAAAAAAACAAGAAAAAAAATTTGAAAAAGAAAGAAAAAAAAAAAGGACCGACCAATTAGACCAAAACGGAATAAAAAGACACTTGGGAATAGCAGTATGTGTGAAACGTAGTCCCCATGTATCCGTCGCCTAAACAAGCGTGGAATGCGGATCCAAGGCAACTATCATGTACTTGTCGACAAGAAGCATGCGCTTGGATCCAAAAGATCTAATCATGCCGTCTAAAAAAAAAGAAATTGGATCCAGTTTGATCCAATCATATAAAAAAGAAAAAAATTATTATTGTGTTGAATAAAGTCACTCTTGGTTCCCTTGTATATGCCAATTGATTTGATGTAGCATTCAAAGACTAAGTAGCTCAATCCAATAGGATTAGGTTCATCTTAGCAAAGAACCTTCGAGACAGATATGGGAAACATCGAACACTTGTGAATATTCGCCAACATCTACATCTATATCCATCTTCTTTATCTTTTCATTGTGATTGTGGTTTGTTAGTTTCCGAGTATTGTGGCTTGTTCGACTATCTAATTAGAGTTTATTTACTAATATATGAATTGAATTTGAAGGTACCTCCTCCTATAGTCATTTTGGATTCGTTCATTGATTTGTCACGAATAGACGGAGTTTGGAATATAGGTTTTGTAGGTATATCTCTAGTAAACCTTCACGAGACTATAACTCGTCCACTAGGGACACCTAGGGGTTTAAAGGCTTGTTATTTATGCTAAAAGTGACCGTAGCCTCGACGACACGGGGAGTTGTTGTATTTTATTTTTGTTTTGTTTGATTTGCTCGAGGACTAGCAAAGTCTAAGTGTGGGGGAATTTGATAGGTGTAGAATACACCGTATTTAATATCTAGTATTTATGCTTTCTTTGCGAGTTTTCTTGTAAATTATGTATCTTATGTTTACTTTTGAGTTTATTAGGTGCAATGGAGTCATTTGGAGCAAAAAGACCAATTGGAACTCGTTCAAATACAATATTTCTACTTTTCATTGTGTAGAGGACGAGAAGATGAAGACGATGGCGAAAGAACGGAGTCATTCGGAGTTCGTATGAAAGTTATGAGCAAAACAAGAACTCAGAGGCGAAAAGGGCAAAATGGTCATTGCACAGGCAAACATTATCTGGAGCTGACCCAAGGTTAAGGGGTAACTCCGTTTGGAGGAGGACTAAATAAAGTCAAGCCAAGGTTAAGGGGTCCAACAAGGATGGCCCTTATCCGGGATTAGGGTTGGTTTTAATCTTGTCCTATTCCTTACAACCCTAAGTCGATAAGTCGTCTTCTCCGAATCATTAGAAACAGACAGAGAGGTTGAGAGAAATCGAAATTGGCTCTGTGGTTATTGATGGTTTTCATGGGAAACTCAATTGAGCTTGAATCATTTTGAAGTATAAGAAAATGGGTTTAATTGATAGACTCTTGTTGTTGTGATTTACATGAAGAAGAGATGAGATCTGTGAATTGAGAATACAAGATCGAAATCAAGCTGGGTTTGCGAATGGAATGGGTTTTGAGTGATTTTAAAGAAGATTGAGGGGATGAATTCGTTCTGGTGATGGTCTCGTGATGTTGTTCAAGTTAGGGTTCGCCATATCTATGAAGTAAGATGATGTTGATCTGTGAAGAACAAGGAGGATCTGTTGGATCGCTAACAATGAGTTCCTGGATCGACGAACCGAGAGATGGGGTTTGGACCGAATCAAATGAATGAAGGGGTTTTGGAACTGAAATTGTATTCAAATTGAGACAGAGATGGCTTTGTTCATGCTAATGGTGATGTCTCTAAATTTGACAAGAGCATGGTAAGGAAGGTGTCTTTTCTCGTGTTATTGACAAGGCTCGAGTAATAACAAAAAAGGAGTTGATCGACTTTTGTTCTTTGTAATGATGGTGAACTATGTGGAGAAAATGGCAATGGTGGTTCTTGGCGATCGATTATGAGGCGGTGAGGAGATGGTATTAGGACTGATGCTGTTATTGAATGGCTGTTGGAAGGAATGGGTATGAAGCTCATGGTTGCATGGATGAAGTTGTTGCAGCTCAGTTGAAGAGCTGAAACTGCAGGAGATATTGAGATGGAGTTGTTGATGTGGCAGTGGCAATGAAACTCAATTGGAGATTGTGCACATGAGTCAGGTGGTTTATGGCTCAGATGGTTGCAGAATATGGGTTTGGTGTTGATGAATGAGCTGATGCAGGTGGTGATTTCAGCTACACGAATAGAGCAGCTGGTGTTGGTGGAGTTGATTGGTAGAGATGAAAGAGATGGAATGAGTGATGCTGGTTTTGATGGCAGATGCCAGGTCTGAGGCTTGAAATAAGTGGGTTCTGTGTGGCATTGAGGCTACGGAACTACGAGGGAGGTATTGCACCAGCAATGAAAAAAAGATGAGTCAGAACTCGGCAGGTGGTCTGATTCGTTACGTAAGGCAAGTGTTAGTCTGCGAGAATATTGGCAGAGCGAGAGGTGAAGGCGAGGGCTAGGAATGAACTGAGCTGAAGTGATGAATGGATTACACGGAGCAGGTCAAGTTGGCGAAAGCGAGTTTGAGAGTTGTAGTCGCAGCACTGAGTTGAACCGGGAGTTGCGGATGTTGAATGCAATTGCGGTGGTAATGAGGAGCAAAAGTGAGATGTGGCATGATTGGTTGTGCAAGTGGACCGAGCCGGGTATCTTGCAGTGGAGTTGAAGTTGTATTGCAGGCCAAAGTTATAAAACCGAGCCATCATGGTCAAGTAAACCGATGAAGTGCAATCTGGTGCAAAAAACTTAAGGCTTGTGCAAAATGGCATTGGCCCAACAGTTAGCACCGACTCGAATCGACTCGAGCCGACTCACATCCGAGTCATGACCGACTCTCCCGACTTGACCGAGTTAACCCACTGATCTGGACCGATTGACTGTTTCGACCCGTTGACCCCAAGGGACCGGTTTGACTTTGCTTGGTCACCGAGGCACTTTTCCTGATGACTTTTTCGGCCAAATTCGCCATAATCCCGGTTTTCCTGTGAACGTTTTTGGGACATAATTTCTACACGGGTTTCTCTCCATGGTGGGCCGGGTGAATTTCCAACTAATGGACTTTGAAGACAAAACCTAGTTTTGGAAGGAGTGGAGCTATAAAGAGAAGACTTTTAATATCTTTGGGATATCTTTTCTAATTCTTTGTTCTCTACTTTATTCTAGGGTTTTTAGCCATGAAGTTTCTTCTCTTTCTTCTTGTGATGAACTCCATGAATATGAGTACCTAATTATCTTTTGGTTATGGAATAGTTGGATTTCACAAAGCATGATTCTTTGATTCAATATATTAGTTTTGTCTCATATCTATCGTTTGCAATTCTCACGAAAATATTGTTTTATGATTGATTGATTGTTTTGTCAAGTTGCAAATTGGTAGAACTTCTAATCACATCTATTGCTAGTTTAGGGTTTATTATACGCAAAAGTGATATTCCTTGAATACAAGTAGCATAATATGATTATGGTTTGTAGTGATATATTCTTATGATCATATGTGAATCGTAACCTTTGTTAAATTGAATTAGTGCGCTTTCCACGTTCAATTGCTTTGATTGGCCTGATTTCATAGAACTTAACGCATCTAGGAATTAAACTTGATTAGTGCTTTTACACGTTAGGTTGTTCCTTTAGATAGAATTCATATTCGCATCTTTTAATGTGTTTGTTGATGACATAAGGAGATTTGCGGGATATTCTTGCGATCAAGGTATTCTAGGGTCTTTGATAAAATTTGAGATTAAATATCAATTCTAGTTATTGTGAAAAGCATGTTAGTGAATGAAAACGAAATCCTTAACCAATATCTCTTCTATCTTATTTGTTTGCTTATTTATTTATTTGCTTTTATTTATTTTATTTCATAAAATCACAAAATCCACGGTTATTTATAAGGAACCATAACAATTTGACAACCTAGACCTCTCACAGGGATCGATCCTTTCTTGCCCTTGCTATATTTATATTTTGAGTAGTAAGAAAGTGTAAATTTATTTTTTGACGCTTCTGACAGCAGTCAATAATTTGGCGCCCGTTTGGAGGCAGCGGTTGTTAATTGTTTTTGGTTTCTTATTTTTGTATTTAGTTTTTAGTTTTTTGTTTTATTTTTATTTTTTCTTATTTTCTGGGTTTTAACATTGGTTTGAGAATTATTTCGTGTGCTTATTTCTATGGAAGGAGCATATTACGTGGATGGATACTGGTTTCAACCTCAACAATATGATAACTACCAATTCCATGGGTATAATCAAAACCAATTCATTGGTTATGACCAATATTCCATGGAACCTTGTGGTTTTCCTCAACAACCTTATGTCGGGTATGTGTGTGAACAACAACAAGGATGGGAGGATTCTTATGTTTGTGAACAAAAAGTCTCTAATTTTATAGATAAAGTTTCCACCTTTTTTACAAGAGGAATTTCAAAAAGCAAAAGAGACTACAAACGAGCAACTCCAAGAACTTCGTGAAGGTATGACTATCTTGCGAAGAGACATTGATCAATACAAGGAAGATATGGATAATTCTAATGTGCATATGGTTTGTGATGAATATTTGATTGATGCTAATGTTGAAAAAGGCCAATCCTTGGACACTTTCGTGGATAATTGTGTAGTTAACTCAACTCTTGATCGTAATAATGATCATTCACCTATTCAAAAGGATGAGTTAGAGATTAGCAACACTAAATTCAGCGAGGAACAATCTTATGTTGACTATGATAGTGACGGTGATTATGATACATTGCTTGAAACAACTCATGGTGACATCTCCGAGGAGTCTTTTTGGGATCAAGATGAAGATGAAGAGGAATATGTCGACACTTGTGTAGATTACTTGAGCATTGATCTTAATAATGATCAAGAGCCTATTCAAAGGGTGGAGCTTGAGGATGATGCATTTTCGAGTGTTCTAAAAAGTTTCTTATGATAAAATTTGGATCCACAAAAGAGTATGTGCCTTACAACAAAGAGGAGTATGTTGAGAATGAGACCGTTATGACCAATATTGTGGAAGACCCAATTGAGCTTGCATATGATTGTAATGATGATGTTTATGTCGATACTTTGGTTAAGCTAAACGGACGAAGAATGGTTGCAAGGTTTGATAGAGGACCATGATACACAAGAGGTGAATAATTCACTTGAGTTTTTCAAGGATGAAGAGGATTCCGTGATACAAGAGATTGTGAAAGGTTTATCTAACCCTTTGCCTATTATTTCTTCTCCTTTACCTCTTATTGGTTTGAATGTATGTGCTTCGAGAGTATTGTTGAATGACTTTATTTCTCGTTTTCCGCCATTAGAGATACTTGATTCTCATACTATGCAGGTTATGGAACCAGAAACCGTGGAGGTACCCGACTTCTATATTCTTTTTCCACTTCCATGTGTGGACAAGAATAAGTGTGGGGGAAGCTTTTATCGGTTCATAGCTTCACTTTTGCTTTATATTACTAATATTTGTGCGAAGCTAGTGTTTGCAAAACAGGTTCTATGGGTGGATCCCCAACTTTTCCGATTATTGGTGTATGGGGAATGAATCTTACAAGAAGCTAAGTCGGGCCGTCGACTTTAAAACAAGCGCTTAGTGGGAGGCAACCCACCGGTTTTGTATCTCTTATCCTTTTTCTTTTTATTTTTGTTTCGTTTATTTATTTTTTACTGTTTTCATATCATATTTGCATCCCTATGTTTAATTTCATTGAGTCCGTAATCTATCTTAGAAGAGAATTATGACGAATACCTTTTCGTCAGAAAATTTCAGACTGCGCGTAGTTCAGTCCAGAGACCATAACTGTCAGACCGTTTATCAAAACACTGTGAAATTTTGACACTGTGTAGAAAACACGTAGGTGAACAACTTTTGTGAAATGGAGTTTTTCCAAATTCCTTACCAATTTGCACAGTTTTTGCGTTTTATCTGCTGTTACGTCAGAATTCAGAATTTTCGGTTTTACACATTGAGGACAATGTGAAGTTTAAGTGTGGGGGAGCATTTATATGTTTGTATAGTTTGTTTTTGACACCATTAGTGGATGGAACCATTTTGAATGCAGGAGTTGAGGAACCAATTAACTAAAAGGGAAGAATATAGCTCAAATCACAAATTAACATGATAGTTGTTACCATATCTCGGAATATCACCATATCACATTCTATTTTTATTTTTCCATATTTATCTATTATTCTCTAAGTGCTTTGGTGGGTCACTAAACATCGACGTGTTATTACTGCTAGGATGAAATAGAGTGGTTGAGTTACATAAAAAAATTGAAAAAAAAACAAGAAAAAAAAAATTTGAAAAAGAAAAAAAAAAAGGACCAGACCAATTAGACCAAAACGGAATAAAAAGACACTTGGGAATAGCAAGATGTGTGAAACGTAGTCCCCGTATCCGTCGCCTAAACAAGCGTGGAATGCGGATCCAAGGCAACTATCATGTACTTGCGACAAGAAGCATGCGCTGGATCCAAAAGATCTAATCATGCCGTCTAAAAACAAAAAAGAGAAATTGGATCCAGTTTGATCCAATCATAAAAAAAAGAAAAAAAAATTATTATTGTGTTGAATAAAGTCACTCTTGGTTCCCTTGTATATGCCAATTGATTTGATGTAGCATTCAAAGACTAAGTAGCTCAATCCAATAGGATTAGGTTCATCTTAGCAAAGAACCTTCGTACAGAGATATGGGAAACATCGAACACTTGTGAATATTCGCCAACATCTACATCTATATCCATCTTCTTTATCTTTTCATTGTGATTGTGGTTTGTTAGTTTCCGAGTATTGTGGCTTGTTCGACTATCTAATTAGAGTTTATTTACTAATATATCAATTGAATTTGCAAGGTACCTCCTCCTGTAGTCATTTTGGATTCGTTCATTGATTTGTCACGAATAGACGGAGTTTGGAATATAGGTTTTGTAGGTATATCTCTAGTAAACCTTCACGAGACTATAACTCGTCCACTAGGGACACCTAGGGGTTTAAAGGCTTGTTATTTATGCTAAAAGTGACCGTAGCCTCGACGACACGGAGTTGTTGTATTTTATTTTTGTTTTGTTTGATTTGCTCGAGGACTAGCAAAGTCTAAGTGTGGGGGAATTTGATAGGTGTAGAATACACCGTATTTAATATCTAGTATTTATGCTTTCTTTGCGAGTTTTCTTGTAAATTATGTATCTTATGTTTACTTTTGAGTTTATTAGGTGCAATGGAGTCATTTGGAGCAAAAAGACCAATTGGAACTCGTTCAAATACAATATTTCTACTTTTCATTGTGTAGAGGACGAGAAGATGAAGACGATGGCGAAAGAACGGAGTCATTCGGAGTTCGTATGAAAGTTATGAGCAAAACAAGAACTCGAGGCGAAAAGGGCAAAATGGTCATTGCATAGGCAAACATTATCTGGAGATGACCCAAGGTTAAGGGGTAACTCCGTTTGGAGGAGGACTAAATAAAGTCAAGCCAAGGTTAAGGGGCACAACAAGGATGGCCCTTATCCGGGATTAGGGTTGGTTAATCTTGTCCTATTCCTTACAACCCTAAGTCGATAAGCTGTCTTCTCTGAATCATTAGAAACAGAAAGAGAGGTTGAGAGAAATCGAAATTGGCTCTGTGGTTATTGATGGTTTTCATGGGAAACTCAATTCGAGCTTGAATCATTTTGAAGTATAAGAAAATGGGTTTAATTGATAGACTCTTGTTGTTGTGATTTACATGAAGAAGAGATGAGATCTGTGAATTGAGAATACAAGATCGAAATCAAGCTGGGTTTGCGAATGGAATGGGTTTTGAGTGATTTTAAAGAAGATTGAGGGGATGAATTCGTTCCTGGTGATGGTCTGGTGATGTTGTTCAAGTTAGGGTTCGCCATATCTATGAAGTAAGATGATGTTGATACTGTGAAGAACAAGGAGGATCTGTTGGACTGCTAACAATGAGTTCGGATCGACGAACCAGAGATGGGGTTTGGACCGAATCAGTGAATGAAGGGGTTTTGGAACTGAAATTGTATTCAAATTGAGACAGAGATGGCTTTGTTCATGCTAATGGTGATGTCTCGTAAATTTGACAGAGCATGGTAAGGAAGGTGTCGCTTTCTCAGGTTATTGACAAGGCTCGAGTAATAACAGGTAAAGGGAGTTGATCGACTTTTGTTGCTGTAATGATGGTGAACTGCCGTGGAGAAAATGGCAATGGTGGTTATTGGCAGTCGATTATGAGGCGGTGAGGAGATGGTATTAGGACCGATGCTTTGTTATTGAATGGTCGTTGGAAGGAATGGGTATGAAGCTCATGGTTGCATGGATGAGGTTGTTGCAGCCCAGTTGAAGAGCTGAAACTGCAGGAGATATTGAGATGGAGTTGTTGATGTGGCAGTGGCAATGAAACTCAATTGGAGATTGTGCACATGAGTCGTGGTTTATGGCTCGATGGTTGCGAGAATCATGGGTTTGGTGTTGATGAATGAGTGATCGCAGTGGTGATTTCATTACACGAATAGAGCAAATGGTGTTGGTGGAGTTGATTGGTAGAGATGAAAGAGATGGAATGAGTGATGTTGGTTTTGATGGCGGATGCCGTGTCCGAGGCTTGAAATAAGTGGGTTCTCGTGGCATTGAGGCTACGTAACTACAGGGGAGGTATTGCACCCTGAGCAATGAAAAAAGATGAGTCGTGAACTCGCAGGTGGTGCACCGATTCGTTTCAATAAGCCGAAGTGTTGCGGAGTGCGAGAATATTGCGGAAGCGGTGAAGGCGAGGGCTAGGAATGAACCGAGAGTGAAGTGATGAATGGATTACACGGAGGCGAGGTCAAGAAGTTGGCGAAAGGCGAGTTTGAGAGTTGTAGTCGCAGCACTGAGTTGAATCGAGTTCTGCGGATGTTGAATGCAATTGCAGGGTGGTAATGAGGAGCAAAAGTGAGATGTGGCATGATTGGTTGTGCACTGACCGAGATGGGTATGCTGCAGGTGGAGTTGAAGTTGTATTGCGAGGCCAAAGTTATAAAACTCGTGAGCCATCATGGTCAAGTAAATCGATGAAGTGCAATCTCTGGTGCAAAGAAACTTAAGGCTTGTGCAAAATGGCATTGGCCCAAATGAGTTAGCATCGACTCGGATCCGACTGAGTCGACTCACATCCGAGTCATGACCTGACTTTCCCTGACTCGGTATTTTGACCGAGTTAACCCACCGATCTGGACCGATTTGAACCTACCGTTCGACCCGTTGACCGGTGACCAGGCTTGACTTTGCTGTGGCCACCCGAGGCACTTTTCCTACGACTTTTCCGGCCAAATTCCGGCCATAATCCCAGTTTTCCGGCGAGCGTTTTTGGGACATAATTTCTACACTGGTTTCTCTCCATGGTGGGCCGGGTGAATTTCCAACTAATGGACTTTGAAGACAAAACCTAGTTTTGGAAGGAGTGGAGCTATAAAGAGAAGACTTTTAATATCTTTGGGATATCTTTTTCTAATTCTTTGTTCTCTACTTTATTCTAGGTTTTTAGCCATGAAGTTTCTTCTCTTTCTTTTTGTGATGAACTCCATGAATATGAGTACCTAATTATCTTTTGGTTATGGAATAGTTGGATTTCACAAAGCATGATTCTTTGATTCAATATATTAGTTTTGTCTCATATCTATCGTTTGCAATTCTCTCGAAAATATTGTTTTATGATTGATTGATTGTTTTGTCAAGTTGCAAATTGGTAGAACTTCTAATCACATCTATTGCTAGTTTAGGGTTTATTATACGCAAAAGTGATATTCCTTGAATACAAGTAGCATAATATGATTATGGTTTGTAGTGATATATTCTTATGATCATATGTGAATCGTAACCTTTGTTAAATTGAATTAGTGCACTTTCCACGTTCAATTGCTTTGATTGGCCTGATTTCATAGAACTTAACGCATCTAGGGAATTAAACTTGATTAGTGCTTTTACACGTTAGGTTGTTCCTTTAGGTAGAATTCATATTCGCATCTTTTAATGTGTTTGTTGATGACATAAGGAGATTTATGGGATATTCTTGCGATCAAGGTATTCTAGGGTCTTTGATAAAATTTGAGATTAAATATCAATTCTAGTTATTGTGAAAAGCATGTTAGTGAATGAAAACGAAATCCTTAACCAATATCTCTTCTATCTTATTTGTTTGCTTATTTATTTATTTGCTTTTATTTATTTTATTTCATAAAATCACAAAACTACCGGTGTTATTTATAAGGAACCATAAAAATTTGACAACCTAGACCTCTCTGTGGGATCGATCCTTTCTTGCCCTTGCTATATTTATATTTTGAGTAGTAAGAAAGTGTAAATTTATTTTTGACGCTTACGACAGCGGTCAATGATAAGGGCGACGCTCTCCATTAGGGGGAGTGTCAAAACAGACGCAAATGTCATAAGGCTATGTTTTCGCAAGAGAATTTAGGCTCGTCATATTTGTGCAATGATCCTGCAGAGGCAATAATACTAACGCGAGGGTAAGGCGAGATCAATGGGTCTTTACACGAAAGTGTACGGGACGTCTCTGCGATTTCGCCGCACGACGGCAATGTCATGGGGCTTTATGTTCGCAAGGATATCTAGGCCTGTCATATTGTCGCAACTAAAACATCCTGCAGAGGCAAAAATGCTTGGAAAATGATAAGGCAAGATCAATGGGTCTTTACATGCAAGTGTAAAGACGTCCTGCGATTTTGTCGCAATGAAAGGTGGCAGGGGAAGACCTCTAATTAGGGAGGTCTAACTCGGAAGACCACACAAAAATGATAAGGCAGGGTCAATGGGCCCTTGCTTGAAAATGTAATGGCGGCTTGCGACCTTGTCGCAATGAGAAGAGATAAAATACATTTATGAAGATAAGGCAAGGCAAGTAGAATTCTTGATTTATGAAGTTACCTGCGACCTCGTCGCAACAATACATTTCAATAACAATAAAATTATTATCCAACCACATACATGATGACAACTAAAATCTTCCATCTGAAGATAAATAACAGAGGCAAGTATGGGAATGGAAAAGATGGAATATTGTTATTCATCTTCTGATGAAAGAGTTATACATCAATAATGTTAGCCAATTATATTACAAGGAAGAACTACCAAAAAAGGGGAGTGAAGATTGAATTCAGGGGGGAAAAATCCAAGAAGTACACTATAATAAGGATACAGAAATGTACAGATATTACAAGCAGAGAAAGAAAACAAAAAGAGTTATCTCTTTGGTGATTCTTCTCCTTCATCTGATTCTTCAGTCCTATTATTCTCATCGCCGGAATTTTCTTCTTCGCTAGCCTCACTATCAGAAACGTCTGAGACAGCAGATTCTCAGAACCTTTTCAAGAAGCCAGGGATACGAATGCAGAGGGATATTGTGGTCCTTACAAACATACTCCATGGCTCCATTGCGAAACGAACAAAGATCATTATTAAAGTTCTCCACTGTTGTTAGAAATTGTTTCTTCAACTTGGAATATTTATTCTCGCGAAGGGAGAGACTCTTTGCGAGCTGTTCTTTTTCAGTTTCGAGTTCTTCAATTCTCGCTGGAAAATTCCTGGCGAGTTGTTCTTTTTCAGATTCAAGCTCTCTAATTCTAACCTCTAAGCCTCTTCTCGTTCTCCGCAAATAAGAAACAACAAGTTAATAATTTACAAGCAATACTACGTAAGTAAGCAAGTAAGGTATAATAAGTAACCTTCTCTATCGATATCATATCTTTAATCAAGGAAGTATGCTCGGCATGAAGACTAACATCAACACCTAGGTTATTCCCTGGCATTATCTAAAACCTTCGCAGCCCAAAGCGAATTCATCATCACTATTAATAACAAGAAGAGAAACGAACTTGCTCTTCTCACGCTTAAGCATGGTATTCGACGAAGGAGTTCGCCTCGCTCAACTTGCACACCAAGAAGAGATTTGTGGAATTATGCTAACGCCCGTGCACCTCTCGTTAGTAATGCGATCATTCTCATCTATGAGATCACTAATTTTCTTCCTCAAAGTTTTGACTTTCTCCTCTAATCAAGGTACATTCGTTTAAAGCGATTAGTTAGATTTAAACTAGATCTATGTTCGATCTCTAAGAGGTGATATTTGGATTGAAGATCCTTTAATGAAAGGAGGTTAGTTTTATTAGAGGAACTACTTAGAGATTGATTGAGGTAAGTAAGGAGGACATCATCATTCATAGGCTCCTGGAAATGAATGAAGAAGAATGGATTCCTGAGAGATTATACACGTCTGAGAATAATAGTCAGACAAAGAAAAGTAAAAGATAACATGAAAAAGATTTGAGAATTGAAAATTACTATACCATAAAGTTGCTGATTTGAGTTCTGAAGAGTAGATACTCTCTCCTTTTGGGAGACTAGGTCGGCTTCTAATTTTTGAATCTTATCGCGAGATGACGCGGCTTTGGCTTGGCTTCCGGCTCTTGGGTCTTCTTGTTCAATTGTAAATTTCTCTTTTCAAGATTGTTGCGTCTTCTCTCAAGATCCGAGGCAACTACAAAAGAAGTTTTTCCAACCTATGAAAGAACACCAAAACCGTTAATACATATATATTTAAAAATTTAAAATTAACAGGAAATGTGACTGCATGCATACCAAAGACCCAAGTGCGTTCAAGAAGTCGAGACACGATTCTAGAGGCTCCATTGAAAGAATCATTGCCTTCTAGTAAAGCAAAGATTACACACATTTGCGAGAGTCCCGCAAAGGGAAGCTAGGGGAGCATCTCCCATTCCTTGGAAAGAGTCTGAGAAGATGCTAGATAACCGATCCATAGGAGAACCGGCCAATGGAATCTCTTTAGCGAGAGAGAGATTCGAATCATGGTTATCCTCATCAGAAGATTCGGAGCTTGAGTTAAGGCGAGAAGAAGATTGAATCTTTCGCTTCTTAGTTAATGGAGCAGAAGATTTATTTTTGCGAACAGCGCTTTGCCCTTACTTTTAATCTTCGCGGCTACAGCTTCTTCAACTCCAACCTTCGCATACGGTTAAAGATAAGAAACAGAGGCAACAATATTGTTTCAAATGACAAAGGAAATGTTTCTTACTTCACCCGTAAGCGATCGAAGTATCGTCAGAGTACTCTCCAACGGATTATCCTTGTAGCTTCTTCTCAATTTGGCGATCCGAAAAATTTCACAAACTCAAGAAATATAAAAAGAAAGTTGCAAAGGCAAGATTTGAAGTGGAAACATACCTCTTTTGCCTTATCAGCCATTTGAATTCCCAAGGATGATATCCTGCGAGACTCGCAGGAAGAATATGCGAGCCCGCGATATAAGGGCCATTTAAAATCATGGGTACAACCCACCACTTCTCATCTTTGGAGTGACGAGGAGTAGTATTATTACCCTAAAAGCCGCCAATATCTTGCATGAGCAATTTATCCTCGTGGACATTATCCTTTTTTTTCAAAGCGAATGCCCAAATGAGATTTCGCATTCCTCATCTTTATCACTCGAATAATTTTCAAAAAGTTCTCTACAAAGGTACTTCTCAAAGACTATTTCAAGTCTGCAAGCTCGGGGTGTCTAACAAGAGTAGGGTATAAAGATCCTTTGCCACAAGACCACGATTCGCGAACTCAAGCATTAGGCGAATGCAATCGCCACTTAATTGATAAACAGCCCGAGAGAATTTTTCATGGGCCAAGATTTCATAAAATAAAGGCATCTCGTGATTGTATAAGGGAATGGGAAGTCCCGCGAGAAGCTGACCTAGCGAGACTATAATCTTTTGATCATCACATTGATGATCGTAAAATAACTTTGCAGAAAAGAATAGATGAAGATTCTTGATCTGGGAATGGTTGATAGAGTGAAACCCTTTCTCGAGCAACTTTTGTTGAACTTCATCAAAAGAAGATTTGTATGCACGACTAATGAAAGCCATTATCAGATGGGAATGGATGGGAGTTTGAGATTAGGATCAGCGTTAGAAAGGATGAAGAAAAGAATTACAAGAGCGGGAGCGCAAATTGCGGAAGGAGAGAGTCAAGAAAAGTTGCAGAGAGAAGTTAAAGGAAGAAAAGAGGAGGAAAACAAAGCTATATATAGAAAAATCAAAAAAGATTCTTGAGAAAAACGAGGGCATTTAATGCGAGAAGAGACACGAACGGTCGAGAATAAACGGTTGGAAGAGACGTGTCAAAAAAAAGACTTTAATGGTCAAAATCTGTGTACGGAGCTGAAACAGATAAAGATAAGTAGTTGCGGCAAATCAAAATATTGATTCTCATGACATTCTCTCTCTCGCAGAGGAGATGTAAGGAGAGACAGGAGACGGAACTTCATATATATACTACAAAGAAGCTTGAACTTCGCTAAAAGAATAGAGGCAAGTACGTACTTTTCAAGAAAAGTATTCTTTCGCTCTGTTCCTTCATCAATTGAAACCAAGGATTATTACAAAATTTAATTTTTCCTTCAAATCGCTCTTCAAGCAATATTCAAGGAAAAAGAGGCAAGATGTAGGATCATAATATCGCAACGGACAAGGTTTACGGGATTAATAAACGACGGTGTCGCGAGGGAGTCGCAGGGAGCTAAAATAAACGACGCAATGAATAACGACGAGCAAAACAATTGGAAGACACGAGATCTGGCGAAGACTAAGAAGTGTCGCGAGAATGAATATTTCGCATTTGCGACACTTCACGAGACATTCCCCGAAAATAAAGGGTAGTTTAGTTGTCATCCACTATGTATTACCCTATATAAAGGG
The DNA here is from genome assembly GCA_023531295.1 of Papaver armeniacum. Lineage (NCBI taxonomy): Eukaryota > Viridiplantae > Streptophyta > Magnoliopsida > Ranunculales > Papaveraceae > Papaver > Papaver armeniacum. Next base: position 231,781 of record JAJJWW010008128.1, on the reverse strand, counting down.
CTAAATGAGTCTCGTTGAAAAGGGGGGGATCTTTTGGAATTGTTAAGCAAGTCATTAGAGAGAGAAAGTTTAAGAGTGTTTTAATTTCTAAGTGTAATTCTATTTTCCTGTGTAAACATTTCATGGACTCAATCAATAAATATTCTTGATCTTACATCTTTCCATGGATTAATTAAGCAAAATTGAGTAAGGGGTGTAGTGTGGGAAATCCCGCAACTACACCAATCATAACATAGGTTTTGAAGTCTAACTTTTTTCTCATTGGTATTTCCTTCAAATACAGCTTCTAAGATATCCTGCTTCTTTAGACTTTGTGCACATGGTCACATGGTGCTCAAGATCTGGGGTAATGGCATGTATGATAGCATTTAAGTCATCGAATTTTTCTTTGCAAAGAAGAACTTCTTCTGCGCTATATCTACCAATATCCTTTAGTATAGTTAATCGCCTTCTGTAATAACCGGAGGTTCATATCCATTAACAACATGTACCCATGTTTGAAAATCACGAGCTTAAATAAAAGCACACATATCAATTTTCCACCATATGTAGTTTGAGCCATCGAAGACTAGTGGTACGTTTATGGAGATAGAATTTTTGTCCATAAAGTCAGATCGCTACAAACACAGACTTATAAGGTCTTTAAACGTGTTTGCCTGCTCTAATACCAATTGAAAAAGTGGGGGTACAACAACCACACCAAATATTTCTCTTAGCAATCTGTATGGACTAAGTCCAATATACTTTCAAGAGAATCAACTAGACTCAATCTTAATAAAGTATATCAAAGAGTTATATTATCTCGATCTCTCGATTTAATTCTTACTCAAGCAAATAGAAATCTACAGTCTAATTAAATACAAGAGAGGTAACTTGGATGGTACCAAAGACCAATATCCAAGTGTCAATCAATGTAAATCATCAACCAAAGGTTGAATATTTCTAATTGATTGATCTAACGCACAACATGTGATATTTCAATTATATAACAAAATATAATGCGGAATGAAATAACACAGACACTTAATTTTGTTTACGAGGAAACCGTAAATGCAGAAAAACCCCGGGACCTAGTCCATATTGAACACACACTGTATTAAGCCACTACAGACACTAGCCTACTACAAACTAACTTCGGTATGGACTGTAGTTGAACCCCAATCAATCTCACACTGATCCAAGGTACAATTACGCTCCTTACGTCTCTGATCCCAGCAGGATACTACGCACTTGATTCCCTTAGCTGATCTCACCCACAACTAAGAGTTGCTACGACCCAAAGTCGAAGACTTTAATAAGCAAATCAGATCACACGTAAAAGTTTACTTCGTAATAGATAAATCATCTCCACGTAAATACCTACGAGTTTTGTTTTTTCTTTTGATAAATCAAGGTGAACTGAACCAATTGATAACCCTACTTATATTCCCGAAGAACAGCCTAGTATTATCAATCACCTCACAATAATCTTAATCGACGCGGCGAAAGAAGATATTGTGGAATCACAAACGATGATACGAAGATGTTTGTGATTACTTTTATATTTTGCCTATCGAAGATTTAAATCTCAAGCCAATCTTTACGATTGTACTCATACGATAGAAACAGCAAGATCATATCACACAACTACAAGAAAGTAGTATCGGTCTGGCTTCACAATCCCAATGAAGTCTTCAAGTCGTTAACCTACAGGATCTCAAAGAAACCTAAAGTTAAAGGAGAATCGACTCTAGCTAATACAACTAGTATCACACATGAGGTGTGGGGATTAGGCTTCCCAGTTGATAGAGTTCTCCCTTATATAGTCTTTCAAATCTGGGTTTGCAATCAATGTTAGCTTAGTAACAAAGCATTCAATATTCACCGTTAGATGAAAACCTGATTAGATTCAAGCTAATATCTTTAAACCATTGGATCGAAACTTAGCTTGTTACACACAAATGAAATGCACGATTTTAGGTTTGTGTAACCGTACCCAAACATGTACATTTGTTGGTTCAACAATAGTTAACCAAATGGTTAGCCATATGAGCACTTTCATATTAACCATATTCTTCTTCACCATAACTAGTTCAAATGACTCAAATGAACTAGTTAGAGAGTTGTTCAATTGCTTAGATCTATAGAAGTATACAAGACACAATCAACGCAAAAACGATTTGATTCACTCGAATCGATTCATGAACTTTATAGCCACGGTTTGCAAACTTGCATTACTTAGTTAATATATGTAGGATCCAAATATCGCAACAACAACACACTTGCGGAATCTTCATTAACAACGTCGCGAAGCCGTCGCAAAGTGATTCAGAAATGACATAACAAATGAAGATAACGTAAACATGAAGAAAGTGCGAGGATCTTGCGAATTAGAGTGTCTCATGTAGATTTAACATTTATACTCTCGCGAGGATGTCGCAAGGTAAATCCGAAATTAAGGGAAATATTAGTTGTACATGAGTCGTCATCCATTATGTAAATACTATATAAAGAGGAGAGCAGAGAGAGAAGGGGGGATAATTTTAATAGGAGAGAGAGAGATATTTTTAGGGAGAGATTTATTTTCTTTATCATCTTCTTCCCCAAATAATTAGATCTAGAGCTCTACAAATTATCCATTAATGGAGATTGTAAATGTAATTCTTATGTAACCTCAACAATCATAGTGAGAACCGTGGATGTAGATCACATTGATCGAACCACGTAAAAAATCTTATGTGTCTATTTAAATTTCTAGCACTTATATTTGAAATTTAGGTGATTAATATGATTTAGATCTACAAAATATAGTGAGGGGTGTAGTGTGGGAAATCCTGCAACTACATATGCGCTAGAAACAGGGAGAGAATAATGGATTTTATCCTTCCTGTAACTTGTTGGATCAAGAAATTTCCATGAAAATTAGTTATTGTTCATATTTTTCTAGATCTACAAAGTTTAGGTTCAAAAATGGAAGTTTTATGGAAGAAATCACACTTTCAGGGAGTAAACATCATCAGTAATTTAAAGACATGAAAAGAAGAAGAGAAAAAATTAGTTGCCGTGGTGAAATTCAAGGAAGAAAATTAAAGTTTGAATGAAAGAATTTCATGTTCAGGAGAAAAATCAAAAGGAAAATTGTTGAAGGAAATAAAGGAAGAACGAAGAAAAGGATAAGAACAAAACGTGTGAATTTTATCACAAAAAAGAAGCTCGCACGCATGGTTTGAGTTGGAGCGAAGAAGCTTGATGTTGCAAGATCAAATCTCGCCACAGTCATATTTTTTCAAATATTTTTGAACTTTCAAGAGGGGAAAAAATGGAATAAAGCTATAGCATTGTGTGTTTCCTTCGCAAGAAGCAAGTAGCCCGTATGGTCATTTGCGAAGAGAATAAGCTTGGGGTTGCGAGTTCGAATCCCACCTTTACATATTTTTGAACTTCCGAGAGCGAAGAAGTGAATAAAGTTATAGTATTGTGTGTTTCTTTCACAAACAAAGCAGCTAGTACAATTGGTCACCGGCGAAGAGTATAAACATAAGGTCGCGAGTTCGAGTCTTACCCTTCGCGAAGAATTTTTGTCATCTTTTTCCTTGAATATCAAAGGGTGAATATAGGTCATGTATTAGCATTCTCGCGATCCTTTCGCACAGGAGGAGTAGCACAATTGGTCACGAGCGAACAAGAGGAGCTTAAGGTCGCGGTTCGAATCTCCCACCTCGCAAAGAATTTTTGCTTCGCAAAGAAGGGAAAATGGATAATTTCGCAAAGTTGTTTCATTCTTTCGCGAACAAGAGGCAGCACAGTTGGTCACTCGCGAGGTTAATGAGTTCATGGTCGCGAGTTCAAGTCCCATTGAACGTCCATTTTTACATGGATTTTTCGCAACAAGATCTCTCGCAAGAAGAAAGTAGGTGATTATCTCGCGTAAAACACTTCAGCAGAGGCATGGCTAGCACAGTTGGTCAGGAGGCATGAATGTGAGCAGAAGGTCGCAGGATCAATTCTTGCTCTCGCACATTTATTTTTGTTATGAGAAATTTCGCACAGACTTTGCTTATCTCGCAAAGAAGAAAGTTGATGATTATCTCGCAACTTAAACTCGCAAATGAGGGTTAGAACAGTTGGTATGGTGTGAGAATATGCAAGAGGCAGGTTAAGGGTTCAAATCTCATTTCTCACAATTCTTTTTGTCAAGAGATATTTATATTTTATGCGACGTCCATACATTTCAAGGATGATAGCTTCGCAAGCAAATCATATACTTCGCAAGAGACAACAATGCAAGAAATCGCAAATGATATGATATTACGAGAATGAATGAAAGAAATGACAGAAATGAAAGAATCAGTGAAGGAAGTGACAGAAATGAAGAAATGAATGAAAGAATGAAGACATGCGATAATGAGAAGTGATAATCAAAATGAATGATTGAATGAATCGACAAAAATGAATAAGTGAGTGAATGGGACGAACCTTTATGGCGTACACCCTAGTTCGCGAATAACATTTCGTAAGAGGCAAATGTAAGACCTAAAGTGCGTCATATAAGGGGGTATCTCTCGACATGGCTCGGGGGAAGGTTACACCGCTCCCGAAGCCTCGAGTCATGAAAATTTGGGGCCCATGAAAGCCTATCCTAAGAGGTACCTTGGATTCCCAACTATATATATAAGGTTATACCGGTTGGGCGACCGAGGGTCTCTTCCAAGGAGTCGGTGTATGCTCAAGGCGCCGAGGTACACGGTTGAGCCGAGTGCCCGGGATGGATGAACCTACCCCTGCCATTCTTGGCAAGTCTTGGCATATGTTGCACTCGCCCAAGAAAACTCCACTTAGGGTGCGGTCTCGTAACCATAAACTCTATAGGTATAAGGGATAAGAGGCTGCGAAAACAACTGGTTGTTGTTAAGACCGGATGGGAGGAGCTAGTCTTGTATGGCCGATGTTTCGCCTCCTTGAAGGGGCAACCGGGGAGATGATAAGGGCGACGCTCTCCATTAGGGAGAGTGTCAAAACAGACGCAAATGTCATGAGGCGTTGTTTTCGCAAGGAAACTTAGGCTTGTCATATTTGTGCAATGATCCTGCAGAGGCAATAATACTAACGCGAGGGTAAGACGAGATCAATGGGTCCTTACATGAAAATGTACGGACGTCCCGCGATTTCGTCGCAAAGACGGCAATGTCATGGGGCTTTATGTTCGCAAGGATATTTAGGCCTGTCATATTGTCGCAACTAAAACATCCTATGCAGAGGCAATAATACTAAGAAATGATAAGACAAGATCAATGGGTCATTACATGAAAGTGTAACGACGTCCTGCGATTTTGTCGCAAGACGGCAATGTCATGGGGCTTTATGTTCGCAAGAATATTTAGGCCTGTCATATTGTTGCAAAAAACGAGGGTGGCAAAATAAGACCTTTAACTAGGAAGGCAAAATAAGACCACACAGAATAAATGATAAGGCAAGATCAATGGGTCATTACATGAAAATGTAAAGACGTCCTGCGATCTTGTCGCAATGACAAAGTTCAACATAAACAATTTGGATGAAGGTAATACAGTTCTTTTATCGCAAAAAAGATTACGTGATAAGCTTGTGAGCTTGAGAAAATGATTAAATGATAAACTTGCGAACACGTATATAATAATGAGACTGAGGCAATGCAAATGCCACGTACTTGATATTATGATCACATTATTATGCGATACTAATAGTGCAGGAATAAGAAAAATGAAGCACAAGCAAAAGAATTCATGAGGAACAACAACTACGCAAAGAGGAATGCATATACTAGAGACAAAATCGTGAGAAATGGAGAATGGAAGCGATTTAAAGCTACATCAATTTTAGAGCGGTAAAAAGGAGCTAAGTAACACAAACATTAGCTATACATTGCAAAGTAGATAAGCATTCTCATCATACAAGCATCATACTTGCATCATGAAAGCATCGCATAAGCATTTCATGGCATAAACATCGCATACACATTTCATAACATAATCATTACACAAGCGTTGTGTCCAAAGAAAGATATTTTGAATCTCATGAAATAGTTGATATTCATAATCTCTCAAGAGTGTTATCTAAAATCTCTCAACAATATCATTTAGAATCTTTCAAAATATTATTCGTAGCTTCGCGAATTATTCAAAACTTCACAGAGATATTCAGAATTTTGCAAAATTATTAAGAATTTTGCAGAATGCAATTATTTCACAAGATAAGATAAGCAACTTGAAGAGATTATACTATCGCATGAGCACAAAGCATGAGACAGAGGAAAAATAAGAATGCAAAAACAGTTTGCTCAATCAACACTTTCTCAAGGATTCTACCCTCATAGATAAAGAACAGAGGCAACTATGGATAACCAAGAAAACATTTTATGTCCTTCATCTTCTCGGCAAGAATCACTTCCAAAGAAGATATTCACCAATGAACAACAAGAATCCTCACCAAAAATGGAATAATAATTTCGTATGAACAGAGGCAATACTTCTTATACTTCAAGGATTAATACTTCTTATTCACTTCGCAAAGTTTCGGAACTTCGCGAAAGAATAGAGCATAGCATGAGGCAAAGAACATGGAGCGAGAGTTTCGAATAATGGATTCGCAATACTTCTTATATATTTCGAGGATTAAGTACTTCTTATACTTCTCAAAGGATACTTCATACTTCTTATATATTTCGAGGATCGAGTACTTCTTATACTTCTTCAAGGATACTTCATACTTCGCATACTTCATACTTCGCATACTTCAAGAGATAATACTTCTTATTCACTTCCGAAAGCTTGAACTTCGCAAAAGAATAGAGGCAAGTACGTACTTTTCAAGTCCAAAGTATTCTTTCGCCTGCTCCTTCAAAGAACAAATTTCAAAGATACTACAACAATGATTTTTTCTTAAAGATCGCTCTTCAAGCAATATTCAAGAAAAAAGAGGCAAGATGTAGGATCCAAATATCGCAACAACAACACACTTGCGGAATCTTCATTAACAACGTCGCGAAGCCGTCGCAAAGTGATTCGTAAATGACATAACAAATGAAGATAACGTAAACATGAAGAAAGTGCGAGGATCTTGCGAGAATTAGAGTGTCTGCGAGATTTAACATTTATACTCTCGCGAGGATGTCGCAAGGTAAATCCGAAATTAAGGGAAATATTAGTTGTACATGAGCTGTCATCCATTATGTAAATACTATATAAAGAGGAGAGCAGGAGAGAGAAGGGGGGGATAATTTTAATAGGAGAGAGAGAGATATTTTTAGGGAGAGATTTATTTTCTTTATCATCTTCTTCCCCAAATAATTAGATCTAGAGCTCTACAAATTATCCATTAATGGAGATTGTAAATGTAATTCTTATGTAACCTCAACAATCATAGTGAGAACCGTGGATGTAGATCACATTGATCGAACCACGTAAAAAATCTTATGTGTCTATTTAAATTTCTAGCACTTATATTTGAAATTTAGGTGATTAATATGATTTAGATCTACAAAATATAGTGAGGGGTGTAGTGTGGGAAATCCTGCAACTACAATATAAGTATAAGTTCACGAATAATCGTTTCTAGACATAACCAACCTAAGTACGCGGACTTAAGTACCCGGAATAAGCTTGTGAAAAGTTCACAAACTCCAGCAGATTTTCTCGGGACGAGAACCTTCGACAGTTCGCAGACTGGGTTCACGGAAATTATTCCAGTTTTCCTGAGCAGCAAAGTACACAGACTTCGGTTCAAGGAATAAGGACTTATACATATATGTGTTACCACACAATGTTTGTATCCAACATTGGTTATATAATCTAAACTCTTATTTCAATCATTGAAACATTCTTAGAGGACGTTATATAGTTGTTATTCACAAACCATTTTTTGTCACAACCATTTTCAAGTGATTGAAACATATCATGACTTTCGTCACTAGGTAAAGATGAACTTGGCCAAAGCGAAATCTTACCAACACATATTTCGAGAAATAGATAAGCGAGATAAACTCGACCCGAAATAACAAATGTATATAATCAAAGTCTATATAGCAAAACGGCTTTTGTCTCAAGATAGGTGATAGAGTAGATAGACTTTTGAGTGATATATAAGTTCAAGTCTCCGCATACCTTTTAGTCGATGAAGTTCCACCAGTTCCTTGAGTTTTTCTACGTCTTGTATGATGATCGCCATTGAGTTCTTGAGCTCAACTACACTTTCTATCCTAGTCCGAGACTTAGCTATAGTAGACTAGAAATCAAGATTTATAGTTTTGATCACTAACATTGACAAACATGCTTGAGATAGCAACGCATGCGAGTTCGACCGATCAGTGCTCTAACAGAAGCATCATTAGTCATGTGACTTGTTCCAGCTGAGTCAAGTAACCAAAAAACAACAGCAGGACATGATGAATTCTCAGACAAATGAGAAGTACTAACTTGAATAGATGAATGTGCTTGAGGATTTCTTGGAGAAGTATTGGATTGAGACTTCTTCTGAGATCCATTGTTCTTTGAAGCAGTGTACCCATAAGAAGGGGGTAATCAATCCATTGAGAAGGGGGTCTATCAGGTCTTGAGGATTGATTTGTAGTTCTATCATAACCAGATCCAGATGTAGATCTAGATGCAAAAGTTCTTTGTGAAAAGAAAGCAGAATTAGTGACTGAATCTAGTGCTACGGGTCTCTAGATGTTGAGCTTTGAGCCATTGCTCATGGGTTAAGACTTTGGCCTTTAAATCATCAAATGAAATAGGATTTTCACGATTGTGAATGGAGATGACTAAGTTGTCATATTCTTTCCATAACCCATTGAGAACATACATAACAATATCATATTCAGCAACTTTTTCATTGATAGCAGCTAGAGAATCAGAGATACTTTTAACCTCTTGTACAAACTCTTCAACAGTACGAGCTCCTCGTTTGATGGTTTATAGCTGTCCTCTGAGCATAGATCTACGAGCTGAGAACTGATTTGAAAACTCCTTAGGAAGATAAGACCACACTTCTGCAGCAGTAGTACATCCCAATAAATAGCAAGATAGAGAATCAGAAAAGTGGAGTTAAGACAGCTAAGAACATATTTATCCCACTTTCTCCACTTATTATAAGATGGATTTAAGATCTCAGAGTTACCATCTTTGATAAACTCTGATGGTGATTTGATTGAACCATCAACATAACCAAACAAATCCGTATTGATAAGTATATATTCCATCTGATTTTTCCAGATGAGAAAATTTGAGTCATCAAGTTTTAGTGCAATAAGTTGAGTAATATGTTGAAATGGAAATGCAGTAGTAGTCTCATAGTGAGGTGACGACTCAGAGCTCATGGTGTGATACAAAGATTTGAGATCTGTATTACAACAGGTAGAGAAGATATGAAAATAACGTAACAGAAGTAAAGATGTGGTGTTGAAGTAAAGTAGATGAAGAAGTAAAGATGTGGTTATACTGAGTTTGAGTGAAGATGAAGTGAAGGTAGGCGGCGGAAGCAATAACTAAGATCAAACCCTAGATAATTTGTCTTAGAGAATCGAACAACCCTCGTGATACCATGACATAAGTATTGAGATATAATAAAATGGTTCTATTAAACGTGAAATGAAGTACAAGGAAAGCTGTTGTTTATATAGAGACAACAACAGTAAATAAACAAGGGTCCGGATCATGGGACTCACAGCTTTGACGCATAGGTGAGACACAATTTTTAAACCGCTGATTGCAGTTCATCCTACGGCAATCCATATTGATGAGATGGCATCTTTTTCAGCCTAAACAAACTATACGGCTAAATCCAAGCCGAGCCGATAACTGAATAAAGTAGAGGTTAGTAGAGGAAACACGTATATGTAAATTACCAGATTTATCTACCACGTTTTCTTCTTATTTTTTTATTTGATTCCAAATTTTATTTCTGGTAAAACTGAATCTTCTTCTTTGTTTCTTAATCGTAAAGAAGTTTTCTTGTTTAGGATTATTTTCCAAGTCTTGCTTACGATTGTCATTAGATATTACATTAAAATCTAGTATGAATGATCAAACAGGTACTTTCAATTGTGGTGATAATTAAGTTCTAAGTGATGAAACTGAGGTTCTGAATGATTTTTCTAACGGAAAAAATGAGGACAGTAATTTGGAGAGTCCATACGAATTAATGCAGTTCAATACGCGTGATGAAGCGCAAGAGTTTATACTGAATATGGCAGACTAAATGGATTTTCATCAGTGAGGGTTCGATCAACAAACAAAACACGCGTTGGTGTAGACTAAGTGACATCAGCTTACATGGTGTGTGCTCGCGAGGCAAAGATAAAGAAAGAAGAGCACATAGAAGGAATAGACAAAAAAGGGAGAGGTTGCAGTACCATCAAATGTTAGTGCAAGGCAAAGATTCGAATTCTTTTCGACGAAGAACATATTTTGTGTCGCCAACCACAAGTATTACGAGAGTTTTCTTTTCTGTGCATCGTTGATTGATTTCATATTCTAACTGTGTTATTATTCTTGCAGGTAAAAACTCCAGCAACGAGGATACCATTTCACCTGGGATACATTAGTGATTACCAAACTCAGGTAAAAATATACCTGTGAACTGATTTGTAAACTAACAAATTCAGGTTCCACGTTCCCCAGAGTGTGTTACTATAGGTAGCTTTTAGTTTCACTATCCAGCAAGTGATGGTTCATAACTTTATAACGTCTGTGGAAGTCCTAAAAAGCTTGTAATGACTTGGTATATGGCTAACTGTTGAATGGCTCAAAAGGTTAACCATTCAGTCGAACCACTTGAAGTTAACCGAGAGTTTACTTTATGTGACCATATAGGACAAGTTTTTCCTTGACACGTTTTTCAGTTCGACTACATTTTGACAATTCAGTTAGCCTACATTTTGATATTTCGGTTTGACTATATTTTGGCAACAGTTGTGATTATTTTACAAAATTTGAGTATTCCAAACGTGATTCCACTAATTGTATGTCATCCCTAGATAAAACATCACCTAAATAAGAGGAACAAGGGTGTTGTACAAACTAGAGGAAATCTGACGTGAATCGAACATGCAACCTTCTAACTTGGAGTCAGACGCGCTACCATTGCGCCACAGATTTATATTGTAAGAAAAGCTATCAGTTGTTTAGACGCATACTTGTAGGTTTGGTATACTGCGTATGTACAAGAAAAAGAGAAAATCTATTTGAGCATGCCAATGCTCAAAGAAAAAGAGAAAATCTACCTAACAGCACGACAAGATTGAGGACATAGAACTTCCCTTTGACCTGGTACTAGTTCGTGTGTGACTGCATGTTCTCTTTTCTACAAGTCCAAATCACAAGCTTTTGGACTTGTCACTTGATACCTGATCAAAGTAAATGGACCTCCTAGCACACATCTCCAACTTTATTAGTTCCTACACAAACGAAAAACCAAACCATATGAATAGATGATCCAAAATACAAAAACAACAACCTCTTCTTGATAAAATGCTTATATAACTAGATATAGAAATTCAAATTGTAAACATCAATTGTCTTTAAAGAAAAACAGAAACACGATGAACAAAACAATACCACATCACCTCCCCTAAGTGTACTAGACACCACAAAAATGAGACATATTATGTATCATCCAATTCTAAAGTATTCATTTCATTCCCCTCCTTGATTCCTCTAATGGTGTTATTAATTTTTGAGTGCTTCAATTTGAGTTACCCTTACTATTTCATTCAATCTAGTTATCCGATTTAACGACAAGATTGTCAATCCTTAATAGAAATGTGATGAACATAACAATAATTCTTCACTTGTCGGCATACCACAGGCAAAAGTGATAAAATGAATAAAATCAATAATTATTTGGAATTTGGAAGATCAATTTTTCTAGGTCAAATGATAATTAAGGATTAAACTGTTCTTTATAAGAAAGAAACAACGCGGCATCTAAACTCAAACCCATTCATGAATACTTAATCATGAATCTCATGAGTCTTAAACACAAAAGATAGGAGTTAATATCAATAAACCTTCTTGACTGATGTCGAACTAGGGCCTTCAGAATCTCATGAGTCTTAAACACAAAAGCCTTTATTTGTTGAATCTCATTTCTCATCTCCTTCATCACTTCAAGAACATCAGAAAACTTTTGAGAATTTGAAGGAACGGCTCTTGGCTTCCTCACATTCCTTCTTTTTCTTTTCAAAGTAAGAGATAACGGAGATTTCTCTTTTTCCTTCATGATTGATGGCTTAACAATCATATTAACATATTTTCTATCAGAAGACATGATGCTTGGAGTATCCATAACAATATGGGTTCGTGAGAGGAAATCACAATAACTCAACAAGTAGTCTTAAGATAAAAAAGGTTCTAAAGAAGGAAAAAGGAATGTAGGGTTACGCAACCTTTTTAAAAGGTTCGTGCACGCACAACTATGAACCCTAGAGAGAGTAGAATTGTCGAGAATAACCCTTCTTTTATTGATAGACAGAGAAAAAACAAAACTACAAAAAAGAAAAAAAAAAAAACTTTTCCTAAAGCCTGAGAGGTACACAACCTTGTCTCTTTTGATCAGGCACGTGAGACAAGATTTACAAGTCAACACAATCAAGTTGTGTTGCGGTAAACAACAATTTGTCCACCATGTTCCTCTAGAGAGGAATCCACAGACCTCTGTCTATCAAAACGTTTGACCATAATTTCTTTTCTAATGGTCTTGTTTTGTCATTGGAACTAACTTCTTAGACGAATATAAAATCTTACATACCTCAGCGGTCTTTTGAGCAAGTTTAAGCTTATTTGCTAATCAATTTGCTCTTCGTTGAAGTTTGTTGACATGCCTAATTTGTGTTTGTACTTATAACACTTTAATAGTTCATGACCCTTGAGAGAACAATATGAGCACGTCAATCTTGGATATAAATCAGGCATCTGAGATGTGCAAGCTACTAGACACATAGTAGAACCTGAAACATCATACACAGAGTTTCCAAAGAAGGGGTCAATTTTATCTTCCAGATTGGTTGAGTTTTCTTATGAAAGAATATTAAGATTGATGTATGTATTGCTACAATTATCAAAATCAATATTTTCACCAAAAAGTGCAACACTCGATTTCTCGTCTTCATTAGAATCATAGCTGTCAGACATTTCATCAAGAGTTCCAACAAGACCTTTGTTCCCAGTGTATTTCTTTCGATTTGGACACTCATTTGCAAAATGACCAAAACCTTTACACTTAAAACACTGAGGCATATCCTCATCATCAGTTTCATCAATATCCCTATTTTTAGGAGGAACACGATTATGAGGTTTATCTGACGACTTGGATTTATCTCTGGAAAACCGTTCACTTCTCTTTAAAAGAAGATCCCTAAACTGTCTTGTGATCAACGAGACTGACTTGTCAAGATCTTCATCTGATGAATCAGCCTCAGAAAGATCATCTTCATAGATATCAACACTTTTACTTTTATCAAGTAATTTAGTGTTCTTTAGTGCGTTGAACGCAACATCCTTACTAGATTTGGACGTATGCTCATGATCAAAGATCTTTAGCTTCCCAACCAGAGTATTTCTGGAAAGCGTTGCGATATTATTTCCTTCAACGATGGCATGCTTCTTAGAGTCGTATCTAGATGGCAGCGATCTGAGAATTTTCATCACAATGTCCTTTTCAGGAATAGTCTTACCCAATGCAAAAGATACATTAACAATTTCAGACACTTTGTGATTAAACTCATCAAATGTTTCTTCATCTGCCATACGAAGGTTTTCCCAATCATAACATAGGTTTTGAAGTCTAACTTTTTTCTAATTGGTATTTCCTTCAAATACAGTTTCTAAGATATCCCATGCTTCTTTAGACTTTGTGCACATGGTCACATGGTGCTGAAGATCTGGGGTAATGGCATGTATGATAGCATTTAAGCTGTCAAAATTTTTCTTTGCAGAAAGAACTTCTTCTGCGCTATATCTACCAATATCCTTTAGTATAGTTAATCGCCTTCTGTAATAACCGGAGGTTCATATCCATTAACAACATGTACCCATGTTTGAAAATCACGAGCTTAAAGAAAAGCACACATATCAATTTTCCACCATATGTAGTTTGAGCCATCGAAGACTAGTGGTACATTTATGGAGATAGAATTTTTGTCCATAAAGTCAGATCGCTAAAAACACAGACTTATAAGGTCTTTAAACGTGTTTGCCTGCTCTAATACCAATTGAAAAAGCGGGGGTACAACAACCACACCAAATATTTCTCTTAGCAATCTGTATGGACTAAGTCCAATATACTTTCAAGAGAATCAACTAGACTCAATCTTAATAAAGTATATCAAAGAGTTATATTATCTCGATCTCTCGATTTAATTCTTACTCAAGCAAATAGAAATCTGCGAGTCTAATTAAATACAAGAGAGGTAACTTGGATGGTACCAAAGACCAATATCCAAGTGTCAATCAATGTAAATCATCAACCAAAGGTTGAATATTTCTAATTGATTGATCTAACGCACAACATGTGATATTTCAATTATATAACAAAATATAATGAGGAAATGAAATAACACAGACACCAGAATTTTGTTTACGAGGAAACCGTAAATGCAGAAAAACCCCGGGACCTAGTCCATATTGAACACACACTGTATTAAGCCACTACAGACACTAGCCTACTACAAACTAACTTCGGTATGGACTGTAGTTGAACCCCAATCAATCTCACACTGATCCAAGGTACAATTACGCTCCTTACGTCTCGATCCCAAACAGATACTACGCACTTGATTCCCTTAGCTGATCTCACCCACAACTAAGAGTTGCTATGACCCAAAGTCGAAGACTTTAATAAGCAAATCTGTATCACACATAAAAGTTTACGGTAATAGATAAATCTGTCTCCCACAGAAATACCTACGAGTTTTGTTTTTTCTTTTGATAAATCAAGGTGAACGGGAACCAATTGATAACCCGGACTTATATTCCCGAAGAACAGCATAGTATTATCAATCACCTCACAATAATCTTAATCGACGCGGCGAAAGAAGATATTGTGGAATCACAAACGATGATACGAAGATGTTTGTGATTACTTTTATATTTTGCCTATCGAAGATTTAAATCTCAAGCCAATCTTTACGATTGTACTCGTACGATAGAAACAGCAAGATCATATCACACAACTACAAGAAAGTAGTATCGGTCTGGCTTCACAATCCCAATGAAGTCTTCAAGTCGTTAACCTACAGGATCTCAAAGAAACCTAAAGTTAAAGGAGAATCGACTCTAGCTAATACAACTAGTATCACACATGAGGTGTGGGGATTAGGCTTCCCAGTTGCTAGAGTTCTCCCTTATATAGTCTTTCAAATCTGGGTTTGCAATCAATGTTAGCTTAGTAACAAAGCATTCAATATTCACCGTTAGATGAAAACCTGATTAGATTCAAGCTAATATCTTTAAACCATTGGATCGAAACTTAGCTTGTTACACATAAATGAAATGCACGATTTTAGGTTTGTGTAACTGTACCCAAACATGTACATTTGTTGGTTCAACAATAGTTAACCAAATGGTTAGCCATATGAGCACTTTCATATTAACCATATTCTTCTTCACCATAACTAGTTCAAATGACTCAAATGAACTAGTTAGAGAGTTGTTCAATTGCTTAGATCTATAGAAGTATACAAGACACAATCAACGCAAAAACGATTTGATTCACTCGAATCGATTCATGAACTTTATAGCCACGGTTTGCAAACTTGCATTACTTAGTTAATATAAGTATAAGTTCACGAATAATCGTTTCTAGACATAACCAACCTAAGTACGCGGACTTAAGTACCCGGAATAAGCTTGTGAAAAGTTCACAAACTCCAGCAGATTTTCTCGGGACGAGAACCTTCGACAGTTCGCAGACTGGGTTCACGGAAATTATTCCAGTTTTCCTGAGCAGCAAAGTACACAGACTTCGGTTCAAGGAATAAGGACTTATACATATATGTGTTACCACACAATGTTTGTATCCAACATTGGTTATATAATCTAAACTCTTATTTCAATCATTGAAACATTCTTAGAGGACGTTATATAGTTGTTATTCACAAACCATTTTTTGTCACAACCATTTTCAAGTGATTGAAACATATCATGACTTTCGTCACTAGGTAAAGATGAACTTGGCCAAAGCGAAAGCTTACCAACACATATTTCGAGAAATAGATAAGCGAGATAAACTCGACCCGAAATAACAAATGTATATAATCAAATTCTATATAGCAAAACGGCTTTTGTCTCAAGATAGGTGATAGAGTAGATAGACTTTTGAGTGATATATAAGTTCAAGTCTCCGCATACCTTTTAGTCGATGAAGTTCCACCAGTTCCTTGAGTTGTTCTGCGTCTTGTATGATGATCGCCATTGAATTCTTGAGCTCAACTACACTTTCTATCCTAGTCCGAGACTTAGCTATAGTAGACTAGAAATCAAGATTTATAGTTTTGATCACTAACATTGACAAACATGCTTGAGATAGCAACGCATGCGAGTTCGACCGATCAGTGCTCTAAGAAGCATCATTAGTCATGTGACTTGTTCCAGTGAGTCAAGTAACCAAAAAACAACAGCAGGACATGATGAATTCTCAGACAAATGAGAAGTACTAACTTGAATAGATGAATGTGCTTGAGGATTTCTTGGAGAAGTATTGGCTTGAGACTTCTTCTGAGATCCATTGTTCTTTGAAACAGTGTACCCATAAGAAGGGGGGTAATCAATCCATTGAGAAGGGGGTCTATCAGGTCTTGAGGATTGATTTGTAGTTCTATCATAACCAGATCCAGATGTAGATCTAGATGCAAAAGTTCTTTGTGAAAAGAAAGCAGAATTAGTGACTGAATCTAGTGCTACGGTGGTCTCTAGATGTTGAGCTTTGAGCCATTGCTCATGGGTTAAGACTTTGGCCTTTAAATCATCAAATGAAATAGGATTTTCACGATTGTGAATGGAGATGACAAAGTTGTCATATTCTTTCCATAACCCATTGAGAACATACATAACAATATCATATTCAACAACTTTTTCATTGATAGCAGCTAGAGAATCAGAGATACTTTTAACCTCTTGTACAAACTCTTCAACAGTACGAGCTCCTCTTTTGATGGTTTATAGCTGTCCTCTGAGCATAGATCTACGAGCTGAGAACTGATTTGAAAACTCCTTAGGAAGATAAGACCACACTTCTGCAGCAGTAGTACATCCCAATAAAGAGCAAGATAGAGAATCAAAAAAGTGGAGTTAAGACAGCTAAGAACATATTTATCCCACTTTCTCCACTTATTATAAGATGAATTTAAGATCTCAGAGTTACCATCTTTGATAAACTCTGATGGTGATTTGATTGAACCATCAACATAACCAAACAAATCCGTATTGATAAGTATATATTCCATCTGATTTTTCCAGATGAGAAAATTTGAGTCATCAAGTTTTAGTGCAATAAGTTGAGTAATATGTTGAAATGGAAATGCAGTAGTAGTCTTATAGTGAGGTGACGACTCAGAGCTCATGGTGTGATACAAAGATTTGAGATCTGTATTACAACAGGTAGAGAAGATATGAAAATAACGTAACAGAAGTAAAGATGTGGTGTTGAAGTAAAGTAGATGAAGAAGTAAAGATGTGGTTGTACTGAGTTTGAGTGAAGATGAAGTGAAGGTAGGCGGCGGAAGCAATAACTAAGATCAAACCCTAGATAATTTGTCTTAGAGAATCGAACAACCCTCGTGATACCATGACATAAGTATTGAGATATAATAAAATGGTTCTATTAAACGTGAAATGAAGTACAAGGAAAGCTGTTGTTTATATAGAGACAACAACAATAAATAAACAAGGGTCCGGATCATGGGACTCACAGCTTTGACACATAGGTGAGACACAATTTTTAAACCGCTGATTGCAGTTCATCCTACGGCAATCCATATTGATGAGATGGCATCTTTTTCAGCCTAAACAAACTATACGGCTAAATCCAAGCCGAGCCGATAACTGAATAAAGTAGAGGTTAGTAGAGGAAACACGTATATGTAAATTACCAGATTTATCTACCACGTTTTCTTCTTATTTTTTTATTTGATTCCAAATTTTATTTCTGGTAAAACTGAATCTTCTTCTTTGTTTCTTAATCGTAAAGAAGTTTTCTTGTTTAGGATTATTTTCCAAGTCTTGCTTACGATTGTCATTAGATATTACATTAAAATCTAGTATGAATGATCAAACAGGTACTTTCAATTGTGGTGATAATCAAGTTCTAAGTGATGAAACTGAGGTTCTGAATGATTTTTCTAACGGAAAAAATGAGGACAGTAATTTGGAGAGTCCATACGAATGAATGCAGTTCAATACGCGTGATGAAGCGCAAGAGTTTATACTGAATATGGCAGACTAAATGGATTTTCATCAGTGAGGGTTCGATCAACAAACAAAACACGCGTTGGTGTAGACTAAGTGACATCAGCTTACATGGTGTGTGCTCGCGAGGCAAAGATAAAGAAAGAAGAGCACATAGAAGGAATAAACAAAAAAGGGAGAGGTTGCAGTACCATCAAATGTTAGTGCAAGGCAAAGATTCGAATTCTTTTCGACGAAGAACATATTTTGTGTCGCCAACCACAAGTATTACGAGAGTTTTCTTTTCTGTGCATCGTTGATTGATTTCATATTCTAACTGTGTTATTATTCTTGCAGGTAAAAACTCCAGCAACGAGGATACCATTTCACCTGGGATACATTAGTGATTACCAAACTCAGGTAAAAATATACCTGTGAACTGATTTGTAAACTAACAAATTCAGGTTCCACGTTCCCCCAGAGTGTGTTACTATAGGTAGCTTTTAGTTTCACTATCCAGCAAGTGATGGTTCATAACTTTATAACATCTGTGGAAGTCCTAAAAAGCTTGTAATGACTTGGTATATGGCTAACTGTTGAATGGCTCAAAAGGTTAACCATTCAGTCGAACCACTTGAAGTTAACCGAGAGTTTACTTTATGTGACCATATAGGACAAGTTTTTCCTTGACACGTTTTTCAGTTCGACTACATTTTGACAATTCAGTTAGCCTACATTTTGATATTTCGGTTTGACTATATTTTGGCAACAGTTGTGATTATTTTACAAAATTTGAGTATTCCAAACGTGATTCCACTAATTGTATGTCATCCCTAGATAAAACATCACCTAAATAAGAGGAACAAGGGTGTTGTACAAACTAGAGGAAATCTGACGTGAATCGAACACGCAACCTTCTAACTTGGAGTCAGACGCGCTACCATTGCGCCACAGATTTATATTGTAAGAGAAGCTATCAGTTGTTTAGACGCCTACTTGTAGGTTTGGTATACTGCGTATGTACAAGAAAAAGAGAAAATCTATCTGAGCATGCCAATGCTCAAAGAAAAAGAGAAAATCTACCTAACAGCACGACAAGATTGAGGACATAGAACTTCCCTTTGACCTGGTACTAGTTCGTGTGTGACTGCATGTTCTCTTTTCTACAAGTCCAAATCACAAGCTTTTGGACTTGTCACTTGATACCTGATCAAAGTAAATGGACCTCCTAGCACACATCTCCAACTTTATTAGTTCCTACACAAACGAAAAACCAAACCATATGAATAGATGATCCAAAATACAAAAACAACAACCTCTTCTTGATAAAATGCTTATATAACTAGATATAGAAATTCAAATTGTAAACATCAATTGTCTTTAAAGAAAAACAGAAACACGATGAACAAAACAATACCACATCACCTCCCCTAAGTGTACTAGACACCACAAAAATGAGACATATTATGTATCATCCAATTCTAAAGTATTCATTTCATTCCCCTCCTTGATTCCTCTAATGGTGTTATTAATTTTTGAGTGCTTCAATTTGAGTTACCCTTACTATTTCATTCAATCTAGTTATCCGATTTAACGATAAGATTGTCAATCCTTAATAGAAATGTGATGAACATAACAATAATTCTTCACTTGTCGGCATACCACAGGCAAAAGTGATAAAATGAATAAAATCAATAATTATTTGGAATTTGGAAGATCAATTTTTCTAGGTCAAATGATAATTAAGGATTAAACTGTTCTTTATAAGAAAGAAACAACGCGGCATCTAAACTCAAACCCATTCATGAATACTTACTCAAATCAAAACCAATATTAGGGCTCAAATTATTCGAAAAATTTAAAAAAATCTAAAAACAATACCCAATTAAAAGACATAGGATTAACAAAGATCATACCTTGGGGATTTCCTAGTACTAATTCACAAGATCTGATTGAATCACTGAGTCGGCAACAATTTTGGACATAGACGCGATGTGAAAGAGAGAAGAAATCGAATATAGATAGAGTTCTGTAATTAGGGGTGTTCATGGTTACTGGTTAACCGAGAAACCGAACCAAACCAAACCGATTAGGGGGAAACCGAACCAACCATTAACTAATGGTTGGTTTTGGTTTAGAAAAGATGAAAACCGAGATTAATGGTTTGGTTTTGGTATGATAGAGAAACCGAACCAATAACCAATGGTTAACCGAATATTGATAAAAAATAAAAATCATTGATTAAATTTTCATTAGAGATGTCACTGCCATTAGTTAAATCTTCTTTTGATCTCTAGATTTAGAGTAAGATTTAATTACTCTTGATATTCTTTTTATTTATTTTTTTGTGTCAGGAATTTTTGTAAACCAATACTATTTTTTTCTGTAAATTAGTGTAATTTTTTTTTTTTGGTTTGACATAATTATTGGTTAACCAAAAACCACTGGGAAAAACCGAAACCGGCTGGAACCATTTGGTAACCTAACCAATGGTTAATGGATTGGTTTGGTTTCAATTTTTAGAAACCGATAGTATTGGTTTCGGTTTTGGTTTGGCTTGAAACCGAACCAAAACCGACCATGAACACCCCTATCTGTAATTGATTTCCTTTGTTAGGCTGTATTTGGTAGTGGCTCGGCTTGGATTTAGCCGTATAGTTTATTTAAGCTAAAAAGGATGCCATCTCATCGATATGGATTACCGTAGGATGAACTGCAATCAGCGGTTTAAAAATTGTGTCTAACCTATGCGTCAAAGCTGTGAGTCCCATGATCCGGACCCAATAAACAAACCCTAAAACAGTGAAATAAAGACAGGAAAAGTAAAAACATAAATATAACTAGGAGTTTAACATGACACTCCAAATACACTTAAAGTAAAGGACTTGAAAGTCGTCTATTCTTCTAACACATCCTAGTGGAAGAATCGTTACTCTACCACCATTGGATCTCCTCCCATAATTTTCCTGAAAGTTTTTGCGTATAAATGCAGAATTAAAACTAACTTGCAAACCATATAAGTTCTTAATTCCACGTGGGCCAATACCAAGCTAACACTTGACACACCCTTATTTATCCGGCCATATAATACGACCAAGTCTTTGCTCCCTTGAAAAGTTCGACTGCCACACACAACCAACAACTTTTTTTTTTTTTATAATAAAAAGAGTAACAGAAGCTCAAAGATGAGCAACCTACTCCAAAGTAACATCACTGGGATGAACTAGGCTAAGGCTAGCACCATGAAGATCCCTTAACAGAGTATTAAAGTTATTACAGTTATCCCAAAGAATGAAGTTTGGACTGAACTGTAATGCTTGCCAACATAAGTGCAAATTGGGACCTTTCCAATTAAGGTTTTGTAGTAAGGTAGAAGTACTAGTAATCCTAGCTAATTTAGCAAACATTGTTGAGGTCTTTGAGAATCTAGCTTTATGAGTCTTCCCAAGACAAAGTCTATGACTTCAAAATTCCTAACTTCATTTCCATAAGCTCCTTGAAATCTTTGTTGCACTTCAAGTTTGTAGCCTTTCTGAATGGCCTGTAGAATGTCTTCCTCTTCTGTTGCAAAGTTGATGTTGGTATTTTTCATCTCTTTTCACCAAGTCAAGCTAATTGAGCTCCTTTGCTTGGCTCGCTTGCTCACTGAGTCCAATTGTTGGGTCTTTAAAGTTCCTTGCTCCCATGCACTTCCATGTGAAAGAGAGAGCCACAAAAGCAAAGTTAGTATAGTGTGATATATCACTATTAGCCATATTATTATTAACTTCCATAATGTGTATGCTAATAGTGATGCCAAACTTCTCTCTAGTGTTTCTGTCAAGACTCCTTTGTCTTATGTTTGGATCAGTGGTGTTGTCCTGATAATGAATGTTGTTTAAGATATGCCCTGGATTGTGGATCACTCTGTTATAGGTGCATAGGTGTTGAGTGATTTTCAGAGCAGTAGCAGCAGCATTATGATCTATATGTGTGAAAATCTTATCACATCTAGCTTTCCAGATAAACTAGCAAATGGTGGCAAAAGTAGTATTCCAACTAGCTGAAGGATTGTTGGGGAGAAACCAACTGTTGAACCAATCATGAAAGGATCTGTGAGCAGTAAAAAGCTGATGATTGTCCCCAAAGAGTTTCCTCCATACATCAGAGGCAGCTGGACAAGCTAAGAGAACATGAGTAATGTCTTCGGAAGCACTCTTGCAGAAGTTGCAGATCGGATCAACCAACAACTAGAAGTTGCAGATTGGATCAACCAACAACTAGTTTCGTATTACTCCCCCTCGCCATTTTAGCTTTTGGAAATTTTGTCATCGGACTGTTTTCTTCTATTCTAGCTAGCCGGTCACGGCGTGTAGCCATTTGTGGCATTTCGTAACATGAGGAAAAGTGTAAACCAGGTAATTATTAGCTGTAAATTCCAACTATCCGAAGGAAACTCGAAGAAAAGCTAAATGATGGCAAAATGTGAAAATAATATAAGAACTCAAAGGGTAATTGAGGAATAAAAGATTCAAATTTCTATAAACTCATAAAAACGTTACGAACTCTCGAGGGAAGAAAGAAAGAAGACGAAGAAGAAAGAAGAAAGAAAGAAAGGGTAACAACAAGAAAACGGTTCCGCTCTTGTTGCCGCCCTCTCTGTCTCCTCCTCCTCCCTCTCTCTCTCTGCTAATCTCAATCTCCCTCGGTATCTCCATATTCTCCTGTCATTTTGTTCCCAGACAGATTATTGAATCGTTTCTCACAGATTAATCTCGTTTTTTTGAGGTAATTTTCTGATTTTTTTTTCTTCATACTCTGTTTTGATTTAGTATAACGTATTTACAGGTTATTGTGTTTGTGATCCATGATAATGGTTTTGAAGCTTATTCTCTGTGATGAATAAGGGTTTGAAGGATCATTTCTTACTATTTTTAGAAAATTTCTTGCTCCTTGTTATTACCGAATGAGTTTGAGGTTAATAATACTATTTTTAGAAAAATTCGTGTATTTGGATAATCGAATGCTCCTTGTTATAATCGAAGAATATGTTTGAGGTTAATATGATGAATTTCTTATGTTTTTGATTCTCCATTTGGTTTTCTTAGCTTCTGTTATTGTTAAGGTTTTCTGAAATCTCTATAAATGATATGACGAACTGGTATTATTTGATTGGTAAATTAAAACCTAATTAGCATTTATCAATGAAACGAAATTTTGGTACTTTTTGTGATTTTGGTGTTGGGGGAGATAAAAATCTTAGGTACAAATAAAAAAATGTGGTTTTATTTTATGGAAATTTGTAAAATTTTGAGACGTGCATCAGAGTCAAAGTTGACCGAATAAGAAAAAGAACAGTTGGCTAACTTGGGGAGTTTCAATTGAGTCTTTCTAGAGTCCTTTAAAGGGGTTCTTCCATGTGTAGGACTTGGTTCCATCATTGCATGGAAAAATTTGAAATGGGATACACATATACTTATGTGCTACATGATAAGACGATACCGTGACAAACTGTAGAAGCCAATCATGGGTTACACTGGAAGTCTTAACTTTTACAAGTTTAAAGTACATTGCACTCAATTTGTGAAACACGAATGTCAAACTATAGGGTATAAGTTTGGTAAATATATGTGTTTGATTGTTATTTGTTTGATGGGTAAAGTTTCAGGAGATTGATGCTAATCAAGGAAAAGGATGGCGTCTGTTTCGGATATTGGTGCTTCAGCCCTTATAAATCTTCTGTCTGCAATTGCATTCCTTGTCGCGTTTGCAATATTAAGGCTTCAACCATTTAATGATAGAGTTTATTTCCCAAAATGGTATCTCAAGGGGATACGAGGCAGTCCAACACATTCTGAGCACTCGTGAGCAAATTTGTCAATTTGGATGCCAAGACATATTTGAGGTTTTTGAATTGATGCCAGCAGCATTGAAAATGCCGAATTAGAGCTTATTGACCACGCAGGACTTGATTCTGCTGTGTATATCCGGATATATCTTCTTGGGTCAGTTTCCGGATTAATAGTTATGCAAAACATTCTCTTGTTTAATTACAATCCTGTCCATTTTTTTTGTAGTCATTGTCTTTCTTTGCAATTTGTTTATCATCTAACTTATAAGGAATTTGGCATGCAGCTTGAAAATATTTGTCCCTTTAACTATACTTTCTTTTGCGGTCTTGGTTCCTGTCAATTGGACTGATGGAACACTAGTAAAAAGCAAGGATTTGACATTTAGTGATATTGACAAGTTGTCAATATCCAATGTTGGAGCTGGATCAAAAAGGTCAGGTTACTATTATTTCTAAATTAGTATCTTGTTTGTGCTCATGGTAATCATAAGGATTTGATTATTTGAAATGTTTTCAAATCCTTGGGAAGCCAAAGAAATTCATAAAAAAAGTTGCTTTAACCTAGGTGCTTATTATATGCGCCACTTTCTCAGACTGGTAGAAAATCTCAATCGTGCATTTTAAAGCTATTGCTGCATGATTCTGAACCTTATGCGCCGATTTGCCACTTTTATATTAAGATGAGGTTGATTCCACTACAGGTTTTGGGCTCACTTAGTAATGGCATATGTCTTCACATTCTGGACATTTTATGTGCTATATCACGAATACAAGAGAGTATCTATTATGAGGCTCCAGTTCCTTGCATCTGAAAAACGTCGTCCAGATCAGTTTTCGGTGAGTACAACTTGAAATTTTGATACTTCATCTTGTTTATGTGAACTTGTATGATTACCTTCATTGATAATTTATTTAGCAACTTTGCGCTTTGCATTTGTCATTTTTCACACTGATAATTGGGTATGTTTCAGGTTCTTGTGAGGAACGTCCCTCCAGATACTTACGAATCAGTTGGCGAGCATGTTGAACATTTCTTTTGTGTCAATCATCCTGATCACTACCTCACCCATCAGGTTACTATGCACCATGGTGTTTCATTAAGTAGAAGTAGAAATTTCAGAACAATCTCATGTCATATTAATAACCTAAGCTTAAATGCTAGATGTATTCTTTTACTTCACATTGGGGTTTCACATATCTAAAAGAATCAGTTAACTCTTTATCTTTTGGCAATTTAGGTTGTCTATAATGCAAACACTCTAGCGAAAATGGTGGCACAGAAGAAAGGTTTGCTGAACCGTCTGCGCTATTATCAAAACAAATATGAGAGAAATTCCAGCAAAAAGCCTACAACCAAGGTATTTGTCTTTACTTGATAAACATGCTTTTGATTTAAATTCTACTATGTTGTAACTTGTACGTAACAATCCAGTTATCTCATAGAAAGACTTTTACGTATAGACAGGTTTTTGTGGCCTCTGGGGGGCAACTGTGGATGCAATTGACTATTACACTGATGAGATTGAAAAGTTATCTAAAGAAGTAAGCCTTGGATACGCTTTATGTTTTGTTCTGTTTAATACATTTAACTATTGGTTATATCTTGTTTTTAGTTAAGATCTAAATCAATTCATTGTCCAGGAAATTTCAGAAAGGGAAAGGGTTATGAGTGATCCTAAGGCTATTATGCCTGCTGCATTTGTTTCATTCAAATCTCGATGGGCGGCAGCTGTGTGTGCTCAGACTCAGCAATCAAGTAATCCGACATTGTGGTTGACAGAGTGGGCCCCTGAGCCACGAGATGTCTTTTGGTCTAATCTTGCAATCCCATTCGTTGAGCTTTCAATCCGGAGATTGATCATGGCTGTTGCAACGTTTTTCCTTACGTTTTTCTTCATGATTCCGATCGCATTTGTTCAGTCCCTAGCTAACATTGAGGGGATCGAGAAGGTCATGCCCTTCCTAAAACCTCTAATAGAAAAGTAAGTGCTATGTTGCTTAAAATCACATGTATTGGACTTTAGTGTTAGTTATGAGTTAATTTAGCCTATTCATGTTATAATTGTTCGAAATTGGTATTGCAGGAAGGTCGTCAAATCCGTTATCCAAGGTTTCCTTCCTGGGATTGCATTGAAAATATTTCTCATTCTTCTTCCAACAATACTCATGACCATGTCCAAGATAGAAGGTTACACATCACTGTCGTCATTAGATAGGAGATCAGCAGCAAAGTATCACTTATTTGTTCTTGTTAATGTTTTCTTGGGGAGCATAATCACAGGAACGGCATTTCAACAACTCGACGCTTTCATCCATCAGTCTGCAACTCAGTATGTCAATGTTTTCATGCCAGTCGTTAAAAATCTTGCGCCCTTGCATTTTCTTCTATATCTTGTAATTCACAACTCTTAAGTTTGAACTTTTTGTTTTGGTAGGATCCCGGAAACAGTTGGCGTGTCCATTCCAATGAAAGCCACTTTCTTTATTACGTATATCATGGTTGACGGTTGGGCTGGTGTTGCTGGAGAGATTCTTCGATTGGTTCCGTTGGTTATGTTTCACTTGAAAAATGCCTTCTTGGTTAAGACAGAGCAAGACAGAGAGGAGGCAATGGATGCAGGGAGTGTGGACTTTGCTTCTAATGAACCTCGAATACAGTTGTATTTCTTGCTTGGACTAGTCTATTCTGTTGTCACACCAATCCTCCTTCCTTTTATTGTCGTCTTCTTTGGTTTCGCATATTTGGTGTTCCGTCATCAGGTAAGCTAGAAGTGTCAGAAGTCCATAACAAATTAAACCTAATGAAAAAATTTTAATGTGACAAACTAATTTTTTCTGTGCGATATTTGTTTTCTTCTTGCAAGATTATCAATGTTTATAACCAGAAGTACGAGAGTGGGGCAGCGTTTTATCCAGATGTTCAGCGCCGTCTGATTACTGGACTAGTAATATCGCAACTTCTACTAATGGGGTTGATGAGCTCAAAAGGCGCAAAGCAGTCAACACCGTTGCTCATTGCGCTTCCTGTGTTGACCATCTGGTTCCATAGATTCTGCAAAAGTCGTTTTGAACCAGCATTTGTCAAATTTCCCTTACAGGTAACTCAATTTTTGTATCCCGGAGTAGAAATTTTTGTTTGGCAATTGTATGCTTTTCTAGTAGTACTCTTCATCCTTCCGCCCCTGAAAAACAATAGAAGGTGTGGCGACACTATATTGTGAATATTAGGGTGGTGCAAGCATGTGACTCCTAAAAATTAACCGAGTGATAATTGTTGTTTAATGTTCAGTCAAGCGAAACAGGCATGGCATTAACCAAAGAAAAATGATTTCTTTGATGAATTTTCAATACAGGATGCAATGGTGAAGGATACATTGGAACGAGCAACTGAACCGAACTTGAACCTGAGAGCTTACCTCCAAGACGCCTACATACACCCTGTTTTCAAGGACGATGTTTCAGAAAAACTATCAGCGTACGATGAAGAAGAAAACAATATTCTTGTACCAACCAAGAGAACATCCCAAAGAAGTACGCCTGGTCAAAGCAAATACGATTCTGAAGCTTCTGATACCGGTGGTTCTTAGAACATTCACTAAGAAGAGAAAGAGATTGAATTCCACTTGTGCAGTTTCAAACTCATCTAGTGAGGAAAATATTTTTTCTTTTTGGATTTCCCTTGCGGTAATTCTTTTACTAACAGTAGTGTTATGATTGTTGTTGTTTAGGGACAATGGAAAATCTTATGGGGAATGTCCCAAGTTTTCATATTTAACAGTTTGGAACAAGAAGAAGAAATTGAGAATAGGAAACTATGTGTGAGACGAAAACTATGTGCATAGTCTTTGGCTAACCTTTATTCATCAGTGTAATTAAAATCTTTCTAATATGATATTCCAGAACGTTTGATGTCTTTGAATATCCTTTGTTCTTCATTAACCATTTTGCTTTAGTCTTAGTATTTTGAACAACTACTATGATGCATGATTTCTCTCATTTCTCCTCAATAGCCATGGCTTTAGCTTTGTGGATACTGTCTGTATGGCGCGGATACTCATGAATTATAATATACCCCACTTTCCCACTTTGTTGTAGAAATAGTGCCGTTTTGGATTTTTAACACAAAGTTCAAGTATTGGATGGTCTTTGAACTTTTTTAAGAGCGAATCTGGATGACAAATTTTCCTTGCATTTTTAGGGGCCAATTAGGGGTCATCTTTTATTCCCATCCACTGAAGGGGGTTAAGGGGTGTCTTAAAAATAGAAAATTGTTTATATTGTCCTTCACCTTTATACTAAATCTAAGCCTATATCCTTTATTTTCATAATCATATCATTCCTCTTCTTCTTCTCTTCTCTACCCATTGAATTTTTTTTTCATCATTCTAATTTTGATTGAAAACAAAGATCGTCGATCAAACAAATGTTATGATTGATTGTTTAAAATTAAAACCCAAAACTCAAAACCCAAAATTCAATAACCTTAAAGTTGAAACTTAGAACATCAAAAAAAAAAAAAAAAAAAAAAAAAAGGGAGTTCAACAAACAAAATGATAGTAGTTGTGATTCAAATTTAGGATTTGATTACCTGAAATCAAAATTTGATCCAAAAATTTTCTTGGATTTACAGTAGCAGAAACATAATAGGTAGATAACTATATATTTTACCTACCGATTATGGTTGATGTTCTTGGATTTACACTAGCAGAAACATAATCGGTAGATAATAATGAACGCGCAATTGGGGGATATGAGAATTAATTGGGGGATATGAATTACTTCCCCCAACCCATGGTGTGTGCTAAGGGGTGACTTTTGGGGGCGAAAATACTAAAACACCCTTCCCTCAAAATAAAAATCAAAAAACAAAATCATATTCCCCATTTCCATCTCCACTTCTTATTAATCTTTTTAGGGTTAAAACTTTGAAACCCAAATGTTCCCCATTCTCTTTCAAATTCTAAATTTTCCACATTTCCTTTCAAATTCTCTTCTCCTTCTCTGGCTGGAAGTGATGAAGAACATGTCGGAAATGATAAAGAACATGCTCTAAAATGATGAAGATCACGCCTGAAGTGATGAAGACCATGCCGGAATTGATGTAATTTAATGCTTAACTAAATTCCGGCATGCTCGATATAAATCTATTAATGCCGTGTAGTCAAGTGAAAAAAAAATCAATTTTCTCAATACTTTTCATCATGTGCCGGCATAGAAATTTAGGATGAAGACCACACGGAAGTGAGTTCCGGCATGGTTATTTAGGATGAAGACCACGCCAAAGTGTCAAGAACATGTCGGAAATGATGAAGACCACGCCGGAAGTGATGAAATTCAATGCCGGAACTAAATGTCAAGATGCTCGATATAAATCTATCAATGCCGATAGTTAAGTGAAAAAAAAATCAATTTTTTGGATACTTTTCATCATGTTCCTAAGATAGAAATTTAAGCAAAAACCATGCCTAAGTAGTTCCAAGATGCTCGAAAAATCGATAATCGTGCCGAAGTAGACCGATTAAAACCGAGAAAAAATAGGTTTTGAAGATCAAAACATGAAAATTCCCCAGGATAGTGGCAAACAATTTATGAAAATTTCCGAAAATGGCGGCATGGTTTTTTGGTTGAATACCATGCCGGCACCAAGCTTTTTCACCGCAACAATGGTGGATTCAAAGAAAAAATCAAATTTTCAACCTCTTAGCAGCAATTCTCTCATCACAATCATCTTCCTTTTTCAAAATAAAAAAATTCCACTCAATTTTTTTATTCTCTCCTTCTACTCCTCACTCACACAAATTAAAATAAAAACAAACACTAATCTATCCCCCAAATACTTAAGATTTTTACTAATTATTATTAATCACTAATCCTGATTAATGATGGCTAGATTAGGAATTAAAAAAATACTAAGATAAGGGGTGACCTCGATTTGATATTTGGATCCAATTTTTGTCTTTTTCCTCTATCCCCCAATTAGTTTTGATATCCCCCAATTAATTCTTCATAATAATCTACTTTACCTACCGATTATGGTTGATGTGAAGAACATCAACCATAATCGGTAGGTAAATTGATCGTTATCTACCGATTATTCTTGATTCAAAAAATTCAATTTCTCGGTACTAAAAGTTACGCACAATCGGTAGATAATGAACACCATTAACTACCGATTGTGAAAGTAGAAAATTTCGAAATTTTATTAAATTTTGAAAATTTGAATTTTGGGCCATGAACACAATCGGTAGATAATAAGCATCACTTATTAACACAATTTACTACCGATTATGGTAGTACTAAAATTCGAAAATTGAGTATATTCGGAGGTTAAAGTAACACACTTTACTACCGATTATGGTAGTACCAAAGTTCGAAAATTTTAGGATTTTGGCAAAATCACATTTTGGGACCAATATACATTCGGAAGTTAAATTTACTACCGATTATGGTAATGTTAAAATTCGAAAATTGAGTATATTAGGAGGTTAAAGTAAGACACTTTACTACCGATTATGGTAGTACCAAAGTTCGAAAATTTTAGGATTTTGGCAAAATCACATTTTGAGATCAATATACATTCGGAAGTTAAATTTACTACCGATTATGGTCAGGGCCGGCCTTGACAATTTGCTGCCCCAAAGCAAACCAGAAAGTGTTGCCCCCGTCCGTTAAAAAGATAGGTAATTAGAAGCATAAGTTATATAAGTCAGTACATAAACATATTTACTGGCCAAACCTTTCCATAAGCATATCATTTTCAATATGTAAATATGTCAATCAAATTAAATGTTCATAGTTAAAAGAACAGTGAGAAAGAAATCTGCTCCAAAGTGTGTCTCCACGTAGAGACGGAAGTGCAAAAAACTTCATTCCCTTAACACGTGTTTTTCTAACGCGTCAATTCCGAACATTTTGCTGGCCTAGTAACGAAAAGAAATTTATTTGGCTTTTCCTGAATGTGGTTTGACCTTTGTGTAATGAAAAAGAGACATGAATTTCGATTTTGATGCCCCAACTATTTTGATGCCCGAGCAAAGACTTGGTTGCTTCCCCTCAGGGCCGGCCCTGATTATGGTAGTACTAAAATTAGAAAATTGAGTATATTCGGATGTTAAAGTAAGACACTTTACTACCAATTATGGTACTACCAAAGTTCGAAAATATTAGGATTTTGGCAAAATCACATTTTGGGACCAATATACATTCAGAAGTTAAATATACTACCGATTATGGTAATGCTAAAATTCGAAAATTGAGTATATTCGGAGATTAAAGTAACACACTTTACTACCGATTGTAGTTAAACTACCGGTTGTAGTATTAACTACCGATTGTGGAAGGGCAATTTTGCCATTACGAAATACGTGAGATAAGGGCTAGCTTCAATTGACGTTTGGGTGACTCTATTTTGTCTTATTATTGGCCTCTAATTTCTTTTGGGTGGCCCCTAAAAATGTTAGGCAAATTTAGCAGAATACATTGTTTTTCTAGGCAATCTAGTTTTTGGGTCCCTAGCCTAGTTAGCAAATCGGAATTCGTCATACGTACGGAACGGCAAACGTATGAGTATTATACGGCTTCGTAAAAGTCTAATTCGGTCAAAAATGCGGTCAACGGTTCGTGAGTCAGCAGTAAACCGGAACGGCATACGTACGTGTATAATTCGTTTTAGAAATATGAGTTCGGGATACAAAATTCGGTGTATATAAAACACTAAAAACCAAGGTTTGAAAAACGGGTCACGGCTCAGGTCACGGACACTAGGCGTGACCGTTATAATGCGTTTTGACAGGTGTGAGCACGTTTTTGGCTAAAAACGCGTTATATAGTAAAAAACGCGTTTTTTGGACGTTTTTTTTTTAAATAACGGGCGTTGTAACGGATAAATAGAAAATTTAAAAAAAATTATGATCTGAAATTCCTATGTAACGGTTATAACGTGCGTGAAAACGTTTTAACAAGTCTAAAAACGTTGTTACTAGTTTTTTTTTCTTTTTTAATACTCCCTCCGTCCCTAAATAGATGACCTATTAATTTTTAAATTTTGTCCCAATAATAGATGACCTATATCATTAAGAAATGGGATATTTCTAATGATATCATTTTAATTGATTATTATTAGTATAAGAAATATGTATAATTCGATAGTCATATTTATTTTCCTTACAAATGTGTTTTAAAATGCTTTTCACTATATAATTTATTTATGAAAGTTTGATAAAATTTGTGACGGTCAATTATAGCCACTAAAATTTCGTCGGCAACAATTATGCAATACATGCATAAGAAATGTGACAAAAGAAACAATCACCAATCCAATTTAAGCGAGTGCATAGCCTAGCTAGGTAGACTTGTCCCTTTATTAGATTGCAGAATTTCCATCAAATACCAAGAAGTCGGCAGGGTTTAACAAGTCTATAGGGTACTAGTTTCTAAAAGTCAATCATTGAATGCTTAAAAAACTCAGTAAAGTAGGCATTGCATGGTGAGTTAGGGTAGAGTCAATCAACCCATTATTGGATAACGAAGATTCAGAACAAGTGTATCATAATGAGCCATGGAACCCTGTGTGTGATATAGATGTAGAAGAACCAGATTTTCATGCAGAAGAAGAACAAGTACCAGTCACACAAAAGAAAAAGACTGGGTTTTTAAAGAACCTTTTTGGATGAAAGAATAAGAATATTCATGCCGGAGAGGGTACATCGCACGGTACTCGGGCCTCTACAGAAATACCTAGGTCTACTATGCGGCCATCACAACCACCTAGGATGTATGTGGATATAGGAGGACAATATAACACTTCTAGGGATTCTCAACCTTCGATGGCAAAATTTGGCAAAAGTAAAATATGTCGGGAAAAAGTCGATTCTTCTGTTGGACGTTTTTTCTATGCCAATGATATTCCTTTCAATGTGGCTAACTCAAGTCGGTACCACGAGGCATTCAATGAAGTTGGAGTTCCATCATCTTATAAGTTTTCGAATTCCATATTAACTTCGGAAAAAAAGGATTGAAAAAGATGTGGTGTCTGTCCAACGAAATTATTGGAGAGAATATGGTTGTACATTCATGTTTGATGGTTGGAAAAACAAAGGGGATTTTAATAAAGTGCCACACTTCCAATTAGGTGTTCAAGAAAATGCCACCATTTTTTTCAGAGTTTATAAAATTCCACACTCTTGACTTTTTCCGTCACGTCTTTTTAAGAAAACAGTTATCTGGCGTTAGTATCCGTTAGTGCTTACGTGAAATTAAATCAGCAGCTTAAAATGACGTTGAAGCCCCTGAATCAGTTAACTGGAACGAGTTAACCAGTGATTGAGCACCGAGTTAACTCGCGACTCGGCGCACGTGAAAAAAATGTGCAACATTTGATAACGGTCGGAATACACGTGGAACGAATCTAAGAGAAAAAAATCGACGATCCATATTTTACCCCTCATTATAACGGTCATGTTCAGGTCATATTCATCATTTTCAAGCTGTATATATAGTAGTGAAGAACCCAAACTCTTCTTTACTCAATTTCTTTCAGAAGTTCATCACACTAGCTTTTCAATCACACATAAAAATGAGCAAAAGAGTGATAAACTCTTCAAGTAGTAACAGTTGCAGTAGTAGTAGCAAGAGCACCAGCAGCAGCAAAGTTAGACATCAAACTACCATAGATCTATGTTCAACATGTGAACAAGGAAGTCATGAGTCCAAGGTTTGTCCCTGGATGTATTCTAGATGCAAGCATATACCTTGTAATGGTATAAGACAACTACTAAGATCAAACACAAGAGAAACAGATGGAGAAATGTTCTTGAAGTGTTCAAATCCTACCTGCACCTACTTTGAATGGTTTGATTCTGCCATTGATCCACTCAAATCCAAGATCATCAAGTTACCTAAAGAGAATTGTTGCTGTGCTTGTGGAGAAGAGAGCCATTGCTACAAAGAATGCCCACTGCATAAACAAGAATGCTACAAAGAACAATGCAAATCATCAATGTATCTGAGAATATGCAAAAATGAACACAACAAAAACATTGCTTACCTGATCTGCACAGATTGTGAAGCTTTTAGATGGGTTTCAGACCACCTTTTCATTGCTGCAAAAAATAGGGTTATCTATTCAAGTTTCAATCTCAATGCTATATGTAAGGAAATTGAAAAGACAATTAACATGTAATCTGAAAATTAGTTCTTAACTAATATCATTCCCATTCATAAAGTAAGGTTATCCATCAAAATAAAACTGATTTCTAGTACATATACATGTCCAGACCACAATCAGTGTCTAAAGCAGCCAAAAAAAAAAAAACTAACCAACACCTGCATACTTGTCCACAATATATCTAACACAAACAAAATGAAAAATAAAGCACACACACTTCTACTTCCTAGTCTTCTTAGCCTTGGTTTTCTTTCCGTTTGTGACGGAAAGATTTTGGCTGACAGATCCAATACCAGCAAAGTTCTGACTG
Organism: Papaver armeniacum; assembly: GCA_023531295.1. NCBI lineage: Eukaryota > Viridiplantae > Streptophyta > Magnoliopsida > Ranunculales > Papaveraceae > Papaver > Papaver armeniacum. The sequence goes on along the minus strand of JAJJWW010008128.1, from coordinate 197,084 downwards.
ACATTTTGATTATCTTGTGTAGATCCCTGAGTGTTAGGTCCTGCTGGTGGTCTTCCTTGAGTGCTAGGTCCTGCAGATGACTCACCAACAAATGATGATGTACCTCTGGATCTGTTCACCTTGGCTTTACCCTTTGCAGTGCTACTTTCAGGCTGATCTCTACTAGTGAAGGTGCAGTTTGCAGCATCATACTCCGTGCTTGGCTTGAATCCAGTTTGGTTTTTACCAACATCACCACCAGCAGAGGTTCTCTTATTATGACCAGTAGTAGATCCACATTTTCCACACTTCCTTTTCTTCACCACAGTTTCAGGTTCATCATAACTTCTCTTCCTCTTCTTTGCTGGTCTTCAAGTTTTTCTCTGATAAGGAGGAGGGTTTAAGTTGATGTTCATGGTTGGCTGCCAGAAGAAGAGAAAAGAAATAAGAAAGTTAAAGTAATGAAACCCTAAAGGGTTTGATTCTTAAATAGGAAAAAGAGAAAAATAAATATATAATATCTTCAAAAGTAAATGCACCACATTCAATAAAGTTTATAAATCTACCTTATCTTCCCAGACCCATTCAGTTATGTCTTCTAATGGTGTGACAGCATCTGCATATGTGGTCCTATAATATTCCACAGAATAGTAAGGAGCACAATAACTGTTCAACCAATAAAACAAAGTTGGGTCAGTGTACTAGGAACAATAAATAATACAAACTACTTACAAAAACAAAAGTAAATGAATACTACAAAAAAGTAATTGAATAACCACTTACTCTTTCCAGTTTGGCCTGAGCAGTTTCAATGCACATACAGCATGTTGACAAGGGAATCCCCTTAGCTGCCATTGCAAACAAGTGCATTGTTTGTCTACAATATTCACTGTGAATATTTTCTTGGTGATCACATTAGTTACCAAATAAACTTGTCCAACCACACTGCCTTCTGTATCAAACTTTCCAACCAAGTCAAGCATCTTATTTATCAATTTAACAGCAGCAGGGACCAAACCATTTTCATTCCACTTAGCAGATTCTTCCCTTCTCTTAAATAACAAACCCATGACTAACTGACCATACATCATGCCTAGTTGGATAATAGGTTTATCTCTCATATTAGAAGCCATGGAATTAAAAGACTCAGAGAAATTGTTATTCATATGCTCACAACAGCTAAGGGGATCAAAATAGGCCCTAGACCAAGTACTTGGATCTTCTTTCCTAAGATATTCACCAGCCTCAGCATTTTCTTTGCATATACTGTCAAAGTGCTCCTATATTGAAAAACAATCACAATTTTATATATAACCTACAAACTAACAATCAAGAAACATAGGGTATTTTTCACAAAAGAGGCACAAACCTTGAAATGCTTTACTTTGTAAGCTTTGCATGCATTCCACAATGAGATGTGCAAGGTTGGTGCCTTGTAGTACTTCTTGAAGTTCTTGTATAAGTGCCTGCATATGCAAATGAAGAGTTAGTACTTCTTCAAGTTCTTGAACCAATAGAAAAACACATACAAGGGACTAAACTTAATTACCTGAAACAATATCTAACTCTTGCACCAGGGAAAACCTTAGGAACAGCTTCCAACAAGCCTTTTTGCCTATCAGAAATAAAGGTAATTCTGCCAGCATCATGTGCATTGATTGCTGGAGCCAAATCCTTGAGGAACCCAGTCCAGTTCTCCTTAGTTTCACTCTGACATACCTTAATGCCTAAAGGCACAAGATTATTCTGACCATCAAGTGTTGTTGCAGCCATTAGAACACCACCACGCTTTCCAGTTAGATGGCATGCATCTAACCCTATAACTTGGTCTTCCCTTTCAAATCCTCTCATTGGTGCAAAGAAATGAAATAGTCATGCTCATGAATGTCTTATATGCACATTAAGTAACCAAACGATGTAACTAAATGAGCATAACTTACAAATAAACAAAGGGAAGAGCATAAATAAGATGTACTGAACATAATGTATACCTTTTTTTCCATAAGTGTATTTAGCAACAGACCCTGGATTAGTATGAGCCACCATTGCACAAAAGATGGGTACATCCTTGTAGCTGTCTTCATAATTACCAAACAGATCTTCTAAAAGAAGATTTCTTGCCTTCCATGCACAAATATATGGTATATCTATGTTATGAGTAACAAAAAAGTCTCTTGCTATATGTTTAGGCTTTGGAATTAAGGCCCCAGCTGTCTCCTTTAACTTATCATGTACCACCTCTTTTACGAACTCAGGATTGGCAGATCTGTTAAAACTCTTTGGATTTCCAACACAAGTATGTTCTAGATTAACCTTCCTAACAATAAAAGTTGGCTCATGCCTTTTTATGCTAGCATTTACAAACCATTCACAGCCATACTCTTCCCTAAACCTACATCTGACTCTTAATCTAGTTTTGTCACTCTTGTAAACCTTGTACTGATAATTATTTTTTACACAGTAACCCCTAAGATGTTTCTTAAATGCCTTCTTGTTATTGAAAGCATACTTTACCTCAATCTTAGTAGGATCAACAGGAGCCACCTCTTCTTCAACAGGGAATAAAGGTTCTTCTTCTTCATCACTGTGCATATTGAAGTCTTCTTTCCATTTCTTGTAATCAAACTTTGGTTTGGCATCTTTATCATATATTTCTTTACTACAATCATTAATATCATTACTCCCACCATCAACTGCAATCAACAAACAACATCAAAGTGTTAGTACATTTAAAGAAAGGGGAAATAGACATCAATTTATAAACATTAAAGTGTTAATACTTTCATACCTTCTTCATTATCTTCTTCACTGCTGCTTGAATCAGTGCTTTCATCTCCAACTTTATATGTCTTGACAATATCTTCATAATCAATATCATCCTCTTCATCACTGTCATATATTGGTGGAGCATTTGGGTCTTCAATAGGGTGACATTCATCCACAGTAATGTTCTCTAATACCCCATTCTCCTCCTCGTATTCACTGCTGACCCCTGCATCATTGTTGTTCACTGCATCAGTCTTGTTGACTTCATCAACCCAGTAATCATGGTTAAAGTTTTCAGTCACTTGAATTGGTACACTGCTAGAACCCACAACACTGGCTTGACTAAGGCAAGAATAACCCTGAGATTCCACTTCATTTAACAGATCCACAAACAATTTCCTAGATACTCCATTTGAGTTTTCAACCTTTGACTGAGCTTCCAACCTTGGTGATCTCCTTATAGTCTTTTCTGGTGATCTCCTTACAGACTTTTCCTTTGAAACTGGCTTTTTTAGCAATCCTCTTATGGGACTTCTTTGGAGTCTCATCATTAACAATCACTGGTTGTTCCATTGCAGCCTCAATGAAGTCATTGTCATTCCCAAATTCAGAATTTGATATATTCAAATGTAAACATATAAATCCTTTATCATCAGGTACTGCATGCTCCCAAAACTTAAACAAGTCCTCATTACTATCCATAATCTCAGGCAAACATGGTTCTATCATCCAATATAAACTAGAAATTTCATTTTCAGAAAGGCACAATTTAACACGCAACATCTGCTCAAATTCCTTGAGGTCAATTTTTTCTCTATCCATGTGAGGGAAGAACAAAGTTATATTATTGTCCATAACCAACACGCCGATGTCTCTATATGGATAATATGTTGCATCACTGCATCATAAGTAAACAAATAAAATAAACTTCAGTAAACCCCCAAATTTCTAAGCACTGAAATTCAACAATTTAAACCCTAATCATACAAATTCCCAAAATTTAAACACTAATATCTCAAATCCAACATTTTAAACCCTAATCATACAAAACCCCCAAATTTAATCCCTACTTACATTACATATCAGGATTAAAAACCATAATTAAAAAAAATTCAGAAATTGAACTCATGCTTCGATTCACTATGAACTTTATCAAAACAATCAAACCCTAATTAAAAATTACGTAAAAATTTCAGAGAAAATTAAACCCTAATTAAAAATCAGAAAACAATCAAACCAAACATCAACTCATGCTTCGATTCAAAACCCTAACATACAACAACATCGATTTAAGTAACAAAATGAAAAGAAGAGAAAAAGAAAATGAAAAAAGAGATGGGTTTCTTCAGAAATTGATAATAACGAAGTTAGGGTTTTAGTAAAACATACAACTGGTTGTTCTTGCCGTTCTTCTTCTTCTTCTTCTTCATCTTGAACTTTACCGAAACCCTTTACTCAGATTCACAACCTAAACCAAATCCCTCTGTAGAACCCTAGTTTTCTCTAACCTAAGCTTCTCCGCTGGTAAAGAGAGACACGGAGAGAACGAAATGAAAAATGAGAAAGTAAAAGCCTTGGTGTGGTTTCATTTCCGTGAAGGATGGGATAGTAAATTAACACATGACACGTGTAGTTATCTCGTGAAGATAATCTTGAGCCATCGATATATAGACAGTGTAAGAATCTCGACTGTCGACGAACTTTTGACCAATTACGTGGGTCTAGACGGAAACACTAACAGTTGTGGCATTTTATAAACTCTCGAAAAAAACGGTGGCATTTTCTTAAACACCTAATTGGAAGTGTGGCGGTTTGTTAAAATTCCCAAAAACAAAAGCAACCGTACGATTGTAAACTTTCTAGTTTACGGTGGTAGTGGAATTACTTTTCTGAAAAGTGTCGACATAGAACATAATCGGTTGACAACGAGTATTTAATTACTTTGTTCAAGCCCGTTATAGATGATGTCGGTCCGAGAAACATTGTTCAATTAGTAACAAATCAAGGATCCCAATTCAAAGTCACAGGTAACTAAGAATAACTTCATTTTATTTTATACTTATATATATATATTGGGAATATATTAATCATTAACTTCTTTCTATTTTTGTATGAATACGTAAGAGATTGGCATCGAGAATATGGCACATTTTTTTTTTTTTTTGGGTACCTTGTGTTGCTCACGAGAAGACAAGTGAAGAATATTATTTCAAATGAATATGTTCTGGACGACGTGTCAAAATGCATGCATAATGGTTGGTCCTTTATTGAAAATGATTCGTTTCTTGGACTCAGAAAAACCCACCATGGGTTATTTGTTCCATGCACTTGATACATGTGTGGAAACTATACAAATGGGTTTGGGATCAAATTGAAATGCTTCTATCGTGGGTGTAATAAAGAAACGAAGGAAAAGTCAGTTGATTTCTCCTCTTCATGCTGCAGCGCGTATTTTCTCAATCCTTATTACATATTTAACCCAACAACTAATCTCATCAATAATGAAATTTCTGAGCCCCAAATTTGTCTTACTGAAGTTATATCAAAAATGGTTAGTGGCCCGCAAGAACAAGCAAAATGCATGCTAGAGGTACAAAATTACTAATACTATCTCCAAATATGTTTAATTAAGTAATTTGAATTTCTAGTAACAATTGTACTTTTCTTTGTAGGCGGGAAGAATGCGAATGATGCAAGGTCAATTTGCATCACCATCAACACGTATTCCAGCTCAACATGGTGATCCTGTAAGTTGGTGGTTATGTTATGGTGTTGAGTATCCATCCCTCCAGAAGATTGCAATAAAGATATTAAGTCAATAAAATACATCGTCTGGATCAGAGAGGAATTGGAATGTGTTTGAAACAATCCACACCAAACTATGTAATCGTTTACTTTCATCGAGAATACATGATCTGGTGTATGTCCAATACAATTTGAAGTTGGAACAACAAAGAATTAAAGGTAAAGCAAGGCGACATAACATTGATGTTCATGACGTTCATAGTTTACCGAGGGATGACAATATGCTTGACTCGATAGCAGGGGAAGACGAAACACCGGTTTTACCTCAAGAAGAACAATGGTTAAATATACTGGAAGAGAAAGCCGTTAATAATCCATAGCATGTTCCTCTACCATACAACTGGCATGATCCTGAAGTTGAAATCTCATACGAAAGGTTACCAGTGAGTGACTTTGTTTATGACTTTGGTAATCTTTCATTTGGAGACAATACACAAGGTTATGAGAATGCGAATCCAACATATGATTCTCGTTACACTTCTGATCGCTCTGACCATGGTGTTCAACATATGAACGAAGGATATAATTCTAATATTGATAACAATAATGAAGTAGGTAACAATGATGATGAAAATGAAGGAAGTTTTGATGACGATAATGAAGGTTATTATGATGATACTTATGCAAACGAAGACAGACAGTACCCCCACGCCGATGACTATGATGTGGAAAGGAACCACCGAGAAAATGAAGTATACATGAATAAATCAAAAAAAAAGGTGGTGGTGGTAGTTGGTTCGCGTAGCTTTTTAAATGATGAACACTAGTTTAACAATCCTATGTTTTTTAAATTTGAAGTTTTTAATCCTGTAGTTACTTTCCTTGTATCATTTAAAAATTTTAATTCGAAGTTTTAAGATTTCAATCCAGAGAAAAAAAAAAACTTTAAAAAATGGTAAGAAAGTTATTTACACGATTATAACGTGCGTGATAACGGGAAAACAGTTCTAAAAAACGCACGTTAAAATGTTATTTAGAAGAAAAAAACATTCAAACTAATTTTAGAATAACTTATAACGTGTATGAAAACTGAAAAACGGTACTAAAAAACTCATGTTATTTCCTATTTATCGGCATTATAAAGTCACGGGGTTCAGGAACCCTCACGGCCACGGTATATGGGTGTGACCGTTTTAACGGTCGTTTTTTCGGTAAAAACGGGTGTTTTTCAAACCTTGCTAAAAACTACGTTTTAGATCTATCATATAAGGATTTTATGATCTGAAATGAGATAAAATTGCAATATATAGTATGTATCGAGAATATTATCAACAATGAGCGCATGGTTCAGTGGTTGAGCCTTACCTAACATGTTTGAGGTCGTGGTTTCAAGCCCTTCCTCCTACAATTTTGCCAAACTTGTGACGCATCATATACTCAAAATCGTATCCGGTAATCATCCAGGTAACTATTAGTCTTTGTAATACCTCTTAAAAAGACTAATAGAACTAGTGCTCAAGAACTTGTGCTCATGATGTATACAAGATAATATTATTATTGCTCACGAACTTGTGGACTCTATGAAAAAATGCAGGGCTAAAAAAGGCTGGATGTCAATGAAACTTGAAAAGTTAGGTTCTTGAGATGATTTTTGCACCATGATTGAACAATGTATAAACACTGTGTCAACATCCATTTTGCTTAATGGCTTCCCTGGTAAGATTTTTACTCCTCAGGGAGGTCTTAGACAAGGGGATCCTTTGTCCCCTTATCTCTTCATTTTATACATGGAGTCTTTTTATAGAGCTTTGTTATCTGCCGAACATAATCAACATTGCCATGTAGTTTCTCATTTACTTTTGCAGATGATTGTCTTACTTTTGCTAAAGCTAATGGGAGAGAAGCTAGGAATTTGGTTAATATCATTGAGCAATTTAGTTCCTTTTCGGGTCAGTCCATCAACTATGAAAAGTTTGGCATTGCTTTCAGTAAAGGGTTTCCTAACCAGATAAAGAATGAGATTTCTACCATTATGAACATAAAAAATTGACTCTTAATGATAAATATTTAGGTGTTCCTCTTCTTCTTCTTCATAAGAGTAAGATTCAATCATTTTCTTCTCTTCTTGATAGATACAGTGATAGATTTTCCCCCTGGAAACCAAAATTTTTGAACACACCAGGAAGAACAGTTATGACTCAATTTGTTCTGGGTAGCTTAGCTTCACATCATATGTCAGTTTTTCCATTCCTAAAAATCTGAATAATAAGATGGACTCCATCCAAAATGAGATTCTGGTGGAATAAAAAAACAGGAAAAAGAGGTGCCTGTTTTAAAAAGTAGAGGGAAGTTGCTCAACCAAGAGCTTTACAGGGTTGAATATAAAACGAAATGAAATCATAAATTGTGCTTTACTTGTTAAATTAGCCTAGAGAATGCTACATTCCAGTGATGAGCTATGTGTTCAAATCTTAAAAGGTAAGTATTTTCATAAATCTGATCCTTTATATGATAATATCATCTCTAAATTGGATACCATCTATAAATATTTGGAAAAATTATTAAACAGTTTGTTTGTTGGGAAGTGGGAGATGGAACATCTATAAATATTTGGAAAAATTGGATACCATCAATACTTTCTAATATTAATTGTCATTTTGCATCTTATAACATGAAGAATGTGTCTCGGCTAATAGATGCTAATACTAAAACTTGGAATGTGTAGGTGATTCAAGCTTTGTTTGATAATGCAAGTTGTGAAGCAAATTTTGAATATAAGAATCACGTTTGAAGGAGAAGATTATCTCGAGATGTCAACCTAGCAAAAATGGTTAATTTTCAATAAAATCTACTTACAAAGCAATTTTGAACAGTAGAAATCAAGCTGTTGGTTTTACTAATATTGTTCCTATTTCATGGAAGCATTTCTGGAAAACTAATCTTCCTAACAATATACTCCATTTTTTGTGGAAATGTCTCTAGAAAAGTTTGCCTTTAGGTGATAAGTTAACTAAATTTTGTCAAAATATTGATCCAATATGCCCTTTATGTAATATGTATAATGAAAGCATGCAACATCTCTTCATAGAATGTAGTTTCACTAAGACTATTTGGAATGATATTGATCTTAATTTGGCTCAAGTTTGGATAATGTTGATTTTATTGATTGGCTTTGCGATTTGTTTCAGGTGAACAATCAGATCCGAGTGAGATATAATATGATCAAATGGTTTGGTTTTGTTATGTGGAATGTCCGGAAATGTAGATGTCGGAAAGTTTTTGATAATTTACAACCTAGCATAAACCAAGTCGGTCTAATTCTAAGAAATTTTGCAGGTAATACAAATGGAGTTCGATGCAGTAGGACCAAAGCGATAAATCTAGAACAGGCTGAATCTAAAGCATTATTGGAAGCGACACTTTGGGCAAGAAGTAAATGAGTACAAGCATTGCATTAGGAGGGTGACTGTCAAAATGTTATCGTTGGTTTGAATGGTTGATTAGATGCAATCAAGTGGACAACAAGAAATTTAATTATCTGTTAGAGCATGGCTCGGTTGAACCCACCAAGCGTTGGTATGTCAAGTTTGGTTGTCATATTTTAGTGAATCAAAACTCATGTTAAGAGTCGCTTGATTATGTACTAGAGTTAAGCTTCGTATAGGTTAGCTTGAAAGTATTAGGATATGAGACATTACAAGTATTGCGAAGACTTGAAGATGTGAAGAAGCAAGGAGCTACAATGACAACAATCATCCTTCCACTTGAGCTTAGTGATATTTGACTTGAACTGTTTCATTCCCTAACGTATCTTTCAAGTCATGCATATTGAAAACATAACTTCAAAGCATATTTGAACTCTAGATAGACATAGTATTAAGGAATTCAATACGAGGTTTATTGCTTATCCATTAAACTTTGTAGATAAGACATCGCCATAATCATTTGAATGCTATTGTGATTATGTATGGGTATGAGGTGAGGATTTCATCCTAGGGAACAATGTTTACATGTGTTCTAAGGAAGTAAGTTCATAAACTTGTTTGTGAACCGAAAAGTAAATTGCCAGGTGTTATTGGTTTTGTTATTCATTTCATATCTTATGAACAACCAATATATGTGATAGAGTATAACCGCTCACAACTTGTTGTGTTCTTGGTAGAACTGTTCACAAAGGCCTGACTTATGTATTGATATAACTTTTATTAGTAAAACCGATCTTAAGTAATCACGTTGGTATGATCGGATTTTGTATGTCTGACCTTGTAAGGAAAAGGGAACCGGTCCTAGTAAGGGAAAGGGAACCGATCCTAGTAAGGGGTGCAGTACATCAAAGGGAACCGATCCTTGTATGGGGTGCAACAAGGTTATAGCAGAAAGGGGAACCGATCCTATAGACATGTGCAACACATATAAGTTAGATACCATATATATGTGGGGAACCGATCCTAGTACCTAGTCAATCGAATTTTTGGGAAGCTAGTGTGACTATGCACAATACTCACATGGAAGTAGAACCGAAACTTGTTTTAGTAGAACTGTAAACCCATGATTGTGATTGAATGTTGGTTTGATCAATCACATATCTCTTGAAAGTCAGATGAACCAATTCTAAACTTGTTTGGAAGTGTGGCAAATCAGTTTCAAGGTTGTAAGTGTGAAAGAGAACTTACAAAGTTAAGATGTCAACAAACTTTAAACACGTGTTGTGAATGTTTATTTCTATAATTGTTCAAAGATATTCCTTAACGGCTAGGGAAGAGAATCTCAGGATCGAAACATAAGTAAGTTAAAAATCTTTTAATTAAGGTTATTAATTTCATTTTGTAGGGAAATTACAGAATTAGTAATGTGCATTTACTAATTAGATTTTCTGAGAGATTTCGATTGTTATTTTTGGAAAGAGCATTTCCAGGAATTATGAAAACCGAATTTGTGCTTTAATGAATATCTTGAGAATATTTTCGGTTTTGGAAATTCCTTGGTGTCCAAACTTCCTTGTCTATAAATACACGAAGTTTTTCTTTCTAGCAAACTAATCCTTCATAACAACAGATTTACTATTTTGTTGTTGTTACTGGTGTAGCTACCTATTTGGAGAGGAGAGTAACCGAAATAGGCGAAATCTCTTACGATCGCTATATTTAAAGTCTTCTTTGGGATTGAGAAGCTCTAGCGCGACCCGTTAGTGGGAAACTAGATAATTGCGGTTTATCTTTGTTTTCGATTGATTTGATTGACTAACGGTGGTTGGTAGGCTCGGAAACCTAAAAAATATACGCAAGTGCACATCGTCTAACTAGTAGAACGATGGCAAGTACAGGTCGTTCCCACGAGGAGTGTGAAATACCCTACTAACTAATACCAAAAAAAAGTAATCAAATAAGGTGATGCTCAACGATTTTTCAGATGTTCGAGATGAAATGAAATAATAATAATAATTTTAACAGTAAACAAAATGGAGATGGGTTATTAGGGTATTCGATTTCCACCAATTTAATTATATAAAACTCTACTAATTTCTATTTATCACTCAAGACAAATATCGAAATCAATCTCATGTCCCTAAGATGTTATATTAAATTCTAAAATATTTTTCTCATTGTAACTTCCTTCGCTTCGTATGTAGCGATCCTAAAGCATTACCTATCTATCCTTGCATACCACGTCTAGGGATTTAACCGAAGCACGAAATATCAATTCAAAAGCATAAATAATCAAGAAAATCACATAAACAATTGAGTACCAAGCTATATGAAGAGAAATTACTAGTCAATGAATTATTATTAGAAATATCATCGTAGAGTTTATAAATTAAATTGGCTTCTATCTAGACCCTAACATGAATTAGCTAGACATGGATTTCTCAAAAACCATAAACAAATATAAAATCAATAGCTAATCAAAATGAAATTGGAAGATGAAACTGCAAACCCTAGACTTCGTTTCTTCTAGTCACCGGCTCTGCAGCCGCGGCCTCCCTTCCTTCATTCAATGTAAACACCCTCTGTAACCATCCTCCATTCGATCGACCCGTGACAATTGTTGTTGCGAAATACAGTTGTTCTCAATAGCAGACTTCAATTACTGATGTCTTTCTCCATCGTCGACTGATGCCTGCAATTCTTTCCTTGAACCCTCTCTGCAGACACTGAGGTTGAATGAGAATTCCATTTGCTTTTGGTGAAGACAAAGAATGATGTCTTGATGCTTTGAGGAGTATCACACACGACTGTGGTAAAGAATAAGCCACGTCTCCCTTTGAAATGAATAAGTGATGCCACGTATCACCCATTGTCGCTATTTATGTAACATATCTTCCCTGGAATTGGCTTTGGTGGTTCCAGTACCATAAAAGAACACGCCGGACCACATCTTAATCCCGGTCTTTTTGGTGCGATGAGAGGCTTTGGTTGTAATATCTTACCTTTTAAGCATATAATTTTTAACCGTACTCATAGGAAATATGGTGACCCCATAACAAAAATAGTGTGGACTTGGTACTAGCACTAATTTAGGTTTTAGGGAAGTATATATTTATACTCATAATGGATTCTTTTCCCTGATACGAAACTCATAAGTTTCAAAAAAAAAAAAAAAAAAAAAAGGAAAACGACGTTTTGGAAGGAGCTCAAAGTAGAAACAAAAACTAGGAGTATGTATAACCTAGGATTTCTTGTTTTTTCGATCTCCTAGTTAAACTATTTTCATGCTCATTATTTTCTACTACAGTGTGATATTATAGGATTTGATAGGTGAACCATCTTCTTCCTAAAAGGTTTGATATCGGATGGACAAGCAGAAGTTTAAGGCAAGTTGATTCGATCTCTTAGTTTCGGGTAGATGTAGATTGGTGATTAAATATCTCGTGAATTCTATTAGGGCTTGCTTTTGGTGTTTTCTTATGATCTAATCAATTTACTATCGCTAACGAGATACATCTGTGGGTATGCATCATTTTATATGGATTCTGTGATCTTCTATAATTATATTTAAATAAAATTGATAGATAATGATGTGGATAATTAAGGTTGTTTTGGTATGAAGTATGGTGGGCAGGGTAATATGATTTTAGTTAGACTTCTCCTGGTATTTAATTTTCGTAGTTCATAACGTGACTGTGTTCCATGGATTAGCCTTCAAATCTTGTATGTATGTTACACGTAGAATTAGTGAGCATTATGTATGAATGGATAGATTTGACGGGTTGGGAATATTGTCTGGAAATGTCATGATTCAGTAGATTACTAAGGCCAAATGTGTAGAGATGTTAACACCGTTAATTGGCTAGCTTGGATTTATGTGGGATCTGGATGAGCACTAAGTTTTAAGAAGTTAGTGGAGATTCTTAACTAAGATTCAGTTTACAAAGTGGTTGAGTACTCTCAACCAATTAGTGTAGATTTAAGGTGGGAGGTACTTGCCAGGCTAGTTATGGTAACAAGGAGATTTAGTAGTGGAAATGTATTTGCCATATCCGAAAGATGCACTAAGAAGTATTATGTGTTTGACGGTTAGCAAATGGGATTTTATGAGTCAGATTATTGGGAGTTAACATGTGCACTGTAACAACAAGTTTTGTTAGGCTAAAATGGTTGGGTTCCGAAGGTGGTGATTTATCCGCGAAGTGATACCTCACACCGATCCGGAGGCTTTATGTAAGTCTCTAATTTTATTCAATTCCTAAAGAGGAAGTTTGGCTTTATGTAAGTCTTAAAAATTTCATTTCCAAACAAGGAAATCTTATACAGGGGATGCGTTCCCAAGCGTCGTTATATATGCGCCGGGTATAGCCATATATATGTGAGCGAGATGTGTTGATATGCTGTTAACTTATTATTGTGTGAATGCAGACATGTACTGTTAAGTACTAATCTAGGATCTTAAAACATGGGAGGAGATTTGAACCGCTGTTAATGTTTGTTGATTAGGAAAACCTTGATTTGTTTTATTTATTCGCGCAAAGGATCATGTTTTTACCTATAACTTCCCATCTACGTATGTTTCCTAATAACTTACTAAACTAATTAGTGATTTATTTAATTTCCTTTTTATATTATCTGTGATTAGGTGATCGAGTGAACTTGCTTGGAGTTTAACTCTGTTGATTATCTTTTCGGGTGTTGTTAGGGAATCGTGAAGGAGTTTGATTGATTCCAGTTTAGGTGGATATTCAGAAGATATCTAACTGAGGGTGGACATCTATACTTCTTCTATTTTATTTTTTTTTATTTTATTTTATTTTTCGTTATGTAGTTGTGAGGTAGTGGGGATATTCTTTTTTTTTTTTCCTTTGGGTAGACTCTTAATTTTCTTTTGTTAGTTCGATTTAAAAGTGGATTTTATTATTTTGAGTCTAGTACACCGTTTCAATTCTTTAGACATCTTCATTACTTTGTTAAGAAATAAAATTCCCTTATGCATATACAATTGTAATCTTAACTATGTTCCTAGTTTTTCTGTGGTTATGTACCTTGTTGCAGAAAATTAACGGCATACTTTCTATTTAATCACCGGCCGGGGTTAAGTGGAAAGTAGGGTTGTTACAGTTGGTATCATGAGCTTAGGTTAGAGTAACTCTAGGACTTGGGGAAGTGAGCCTAGGACGTTTGTTATGTATATCCATGGATCGGATATGCTTTATAAATATTAGTATCTTTATTGTATTATTTTCTAAGATTATCATTGACTTATATAGGAATGTCAAGGCGTGGTACTAGGAGACGTCTGATGCTTGGAAGAGGTGGTACCGAAATGGTGGTCCTATTGATGGAGATGAACCACAATTAGGAAATCGATTTGTGAATGTGAATATGGCACATTGACCCGAGTTAATAGCCCAAGCAGTCGCTGCTGCTGTTATGAACCAAAATGCTGGACAAGTCAACAATCATCAAAACCAAGGACCGCCTGCTCAAACTAAGGAAGATAGGTATAGAAAGGTTCAGTTTCAGTTCAAGAAGTTGAACCCGAAAGAGTTTTCTGGAAAGTCTGATAACCCAATGATAGCCCATGAATGGAAGGATGAGATGGTCAAGATTTTTAGGGCCATAGGACCTTCTTGCACAGAAGTCTTCAAGCGAGATTAGCTACCTTTGAGCTCACTTGGAGATGCTCATACTTGGTGGACTTCAGCTTCACGTGGATTGGATCATGCCACCATGACATGGACAGACTTCATTCGTATGTTTGATGACAAGTATTTCCCTCAGAGTATTCTAAATGCTAAGGAGAGAGAGTTTCTTTCATTTAAACAGGGTACTTTATCTCATTTACAGTACGAGATTGAATACTCAAGATTGTCGATGTTTGTACCTCACTTGGTGGATACTTAAGAGAAAAATAGACGTAGGTTTGTTTATGGTCCGAATGCTTTGTGTATCGGAGGCATATTGTTGCAAATCATATGATTGACACATATGTTAGGGCTGTTGAATGTGCCGAGAGAGCTTGAGAAAGATTTCTTGGCTCATAAGAGGGATGAGGAATACTTGAAGAAGGACAATAAGGTTGACCATGCATCAAAGATTTCTTCGGTCAACATGGAAGTGGTAAGAACCAATGAGACCCGGAATGTCAATCAAAAAGGTGATCATCCAGGGAAGAAAAGGAAGGGGTATTGGAATCAAGGGAACCGTAGTCAAAAGAACGGTGGTAATGAAGGGGCAGTAGTGCCAGCGGGGGCGAGGCTCTTCTTTGCCAAACCAATTAACTTCTATGGGTATTGTTATAACTGTCGTGAAAAGGGGCATAAGGCATCGAATGTACCAAAGAGAAAGTTCGGACAAATAGACGTGAGCAACCCAACCACAGGGTTGCAAACCGTAATGTGCGTGCCTCGTGGCCGTGGTCAACTCTTTGCTATGCAACCTTCGAGATGGAGAATGCTACTTTGGGAGGTACTTTCTTTATTTTAGGAGAGCCTATTAGTATTTTATTTGATACCGGAGCTACTCATTCTTTCATTTCTACTAAGCTGGTTCGCATGGTAAATCTTTCTGTGAAAGTGTGTGATTTTCCTTTATGTGTTGCTACTCCTACGAGTAGTATGGTAGAGTTGAGTAACAAGGTTGATGCTTGTCCTATTATGATTGGTGATGTTGAGCATTTGGCGGATCTTTATGTGCTGGAGATGGTTCCTTTCGATGTAATATTAGGAATGGACTGGTTATCTTCTAATTTTGTGCAATTGGATTGTGCTGATAAGACAATCACTTTTGCAAAGCTGGGGCAATCTAAGGTAGTAGTGAAGACTACATCTCGAAGTCTGTTTGTAGAAGCTTTCCTTAGCCATATTGAGGGTGAAGTAGTAGATAATGAGTCTCTACAGATTGCGAGTATACTAGTTGTGTCTGATTTTGATTTGTTCCGAGAGGTTCTGGTTTACCTCCAAATAGGCAAGTGGAGTTCTCGCATTGAACTTCAACTGTGCACGACACCAATAGCTCGAGCTCCTTACGAATGGCTCCAAAGGAAATGCGGGAGTTGAAGTCTCGGATTGACCAACTTTTAAGTCAAGGATTTATTCGACGTAGTTCTTCACCATGGGGTGCTCTGTTTTATTTGTGAAAAAGAAAGATGGTTCTTTACGATTGTGTGTTGACTACCGTGAACTGAACAAGGTCACGATAAGAAACAAGTATCCTTTGCCTAGGATTAATGATCAATTTGACCAGTTGAAAGGGGCTATATGGTTTTCAAAGATCGATTTGCGATCAGGCTATCATCGGCTTCTTGTTAGAGAGCAAGATATTTCTAAGACTGCATTCCTGACACGTTATGGTTCTTATGAGTTTATGGTGATGCCTTTTGGGCTTACGAATGCACCAAGAGGTTTTTATGGACTTGATGAATCGAGTATTTAGAGATTTTCTTGATCGGTTTGTTATTGTTTTTATCGATGATATTCTTGTGTACTCTAAGACTCGGGAACAACACGAGGAACACCTACGCTTAGTGCTGCAGACTTTGAGAGAGCATCAGTTGTTTGCAAAGTTCTCGAAATGTGAATTTTGGCAACAATCAATTAAGTTTTTGGGGCATGTGATATCTGAATCCGGAGTTTCTGTAGACCCTTCCAAGATTGAAGCGATATTGAGTTGGAAACAACCTACAACGGTTTCGAGAGATTCAAGTTTTCTTGGTTTAGCTGGATATTACCGTCGTTTTATTAAGGATTTTTCTCGAATTTCGGGACCACTTACTAAGCTAACTAAGAAGGGGGAACCGTTTGTTTGGGATTTTAAGTGTGAGGATGCTTTTCAGGAGCTTAAGACTAAGCTTACTTCGGCCCCATTTTGACCTTACAGAAGAAGGAAAGGATCTAGTGGTTTACACGGATGCCTCACTTATAGGATTGGGATGTGTTTTGATACAGGAAGGTAAGGTTATTGCTTATGCATCTAGGCAATTGCATGTTCATGAGAAGAATTATCCAACCCATGACTTGGAGTTGGCAGCGGTAGTTTTTGCACTGAAGTTGAGGCGTCATTACTTGTATGGCGAGAGATTTGAGCTTTTCACTGATCATAAGAGTCTCAAGTATTTGTTTTCCCAGAAGGATTTGAATATGAGACAGCGTCGATGGATGGAGCTCATCAATGATTATACTTTCGGCTTACAATATCACCCTGGTAAGGCGAATGTTGTAGCTGATGCCTTGAGTCGAAAACCAAGGGGTTTGTTAGCTTCTATGATGGTGAAAGAGTGGAAGATGTTGGAGACAGTTGCCGAGTTTGACTTTGACGTCAAGAATTCTTCTTCTTCGCAAGCATTTTTGAGTAATCTTATGGTACAACCTGCACTTATTAGCCGTATTATATGGGTTCAATCCAAGGATGATTGGTGTGCGAAACTACTTGGAGCTAGAGACTTAAGTGAAGATTTTCAGGTAGGAATGGATGGTGGGCTTCGACTTCAAGGTCGGTTATGTGTACCCTTGGATGCCCAAACAGACGTGATGTGTTAGATGGAGCTCACCGTAATCGCTATACTATCCATCCCGAGCTACAAAAATGTACAAGGATTTGCGTAGACAATTTTGGTGGAAAAGTATGAAGCGAGATATTGCGAGAATATGTTTCTAAATGCCGAACATGTCAGCAAGTTAAGATTGAGCACCAAAAGCCAGCTGGAGAATTACAACCACTCCCAATACCAGAATGGAAATGGGAAAATATTTCCATGGATTTTATAGTTGGACTACCGAGATCAAAGAGAGGACATGACTCTATTTGGGTAATAGTGGATCGGTTGACTAAGTCGGCACACTTCTTACCGTTGCATACTACTTATAGCGTGGATAGATTATGCAAGCTCTATGTAGAGAAGATTGTAGTATTGCATAGAACTCCAGTCTCAATAGTTTCGATAGGGGTGCTCAATTCACTTCCAAATTTTGGAGAAGCTTTCAACAAGCTTTGGGTTCGATTTGGATTTTAGTACTTCATTTCATCCTCGGATCATGGTCGACAGAGAGAGTTAATCAAATATTGGAGGATATGCTTCGAAAGGCAAAAGTGCTAGATTTCTAAGGAAATTGGGATGATTATTTACCATGGAAAGAATTTGCTTACAATAATAGTTATCAGTCGAGTATTGGTATGGCTCCTTTTGAAGCTCTTTATGGAAGACCTTGTCGTTCACCGGCATGTTGGGTAGAAGTTGGTGAAAATAGATTTTTGGGGCCTGATTTGGTTCAACTCACTACGGAGAAGATCCTAGTGGTTAAGGATTGTCTTCGTAAAGCTCAGAGTAGGCAGAAGATTTATGCAGATAGGAAACGACGACCATTACCACTTGAAGTTGGGGATGAAGTGTTACTCAAAGTTTCTCCTATGAAAGGAGTAATGATGTTTGGGAATAAAGGGAAATTGACTCCTAGGTTTATAGGACCTTTCCCTATAACTAAGAAGATTGGAAATGTGGCATACCAGTTGGAGTTACCCGCATTGTATGCCTGGTGCACAATGTATTTCATGTTTCTATGCTACGTAGACACTTAAGAGATGAGGAGCGATCTCAACAAGCGAGACCTTAGTGAGTTGGTTGTGAAGACGGACGCCACCTATGAAGATAAGGGTATTCGCGTTATAGAAAGACAAGTTAGGCAACTAAGATCTAGGGCGATACCATTTGTCAAAGTGCAATGGAATCCACAGGACGAGCGAGAAGCTTCTTGGGAACACGAGGATGTCGTTCGTCGTTCTCATCCACATCTTTTTAATAATGAGGTAAATCTGATTCCGGGGACGGAATCCTTTTTCCTAGTGGGGTAGATTGTAATATCTTACCTTTTAAGCATATAATTTTTAATCGTACTCATAGGAAATATGGTGACCCCATAACAAAAATAGTGTGGACTTAGTACTAGCACTAATTTACGTTTTAGGGAAGTATATATTTATACTCATAATGGATTCTTTTCCCTGATACGAAACTCGTAAGTTTCAAAGAAAAAAAAAAGAAGGGAAAACGGCGTTTTGGAAGGAGCTCAAAGTAGAAACAAAAACTAGGAGTATGTATAACCTAGGATTTACTGTTTTTCTGATCTCCTAGTTAAACTATTTTCATGCTCATTATTTTCTACTGCTGTGTGATATTATAGGATTTGATAGGTGAACCATCTTCTTCCTAAAAGGTTTGATATCGGCTGGACAAGCAGAAGTTTAAGGCAAGTTTGATTCGATCTCTTAGTTTCGGGTAGATGTAGATTGGTGATTAAATATCTCGTGAATTCTATTAGGGCTTGCTTTTGGTGTTTTCTTATGATCTAATCAATTTACTATCGCTAACGAGATACATCTGTGGGTATGCATCATTTTATATGGATTATGTGATCTTCTATAATTATATTTAAATAAAATTGATAGATAATGATGTGGATAATTAAGGTTGTTTTGGTATGAAGTATGGTGGGCAGGGTAATATGATTTTAGTTAGACTTCTCCTGGTATTTAATTTTCGTAGTTCATAAAGTGACTGTGTTCCATGGATTAGCCTTCAAATCTTGTATGTATGTTACACGTAGAATTAGTGAGCATTATGTATGAATGGATAGATTTGACGGGTTGGGAATATTGTCTGGAAATGTCATGATTCAGTAGATTACTAAGGCCAAATGTGTAGAGATGTTAACACCGTTAATTGGCTAGCTTGGATTTATGTGGGATCTGGATGAGCACTAAGTTTTAAGAAGTTAGTGGAGATTCTTAACTAAGATTCAATTTACAAAGTGGCTGAGTACTCTCAACCAATTAGTGGAGATTTAAGGTGGGAGGTACTTGCCATGCTAGTTATGGTAACAAGGAGATTTAGTAGTGGAAATGTCTTTGCCATATCCGACTGCACTAAGAAGTATTATTTGTTTGACGGTTAGCAAATGGGATTTTATGAGTCAGATTATTGGGAGTTAACATGTGCACTGTAACAACAAGTTTTGTTAGGCTAAAATGGTTGGGTTCCGAAGGTGGTGATTTATCCATAAGTGATACCTCACACCGATCCGGAGGCTTTATGTAAGTCTCTAATTTTATTCAATTCCTAAAGAGGAAGTTTGGCTTTATGTAAGTCTTAAAAATTTCATTTCCAAACAAGGAAATCTTATACAGGGGATGCGTTCCCAAGCGTCATTATATATGCGTCGGGTATAGCCATATATATGTGAGCGAGATGTGTTGATATATATGTTGTTAACTTATTATTGTGTGAATGCAGACATGTACTGTTAAGTACTAATCTAGGATCTTAAAACATGGGAGGAGATTTGAACCGCTGTTAATGTTTGTTGATTAGGAAAACCTTGATTTGTTTTATTTATTCGCAGTGACTGTTTTACCTATAACTTCCCATCTGCGTATGTTTCCTAATAACTTACTAAACTAATTAGTGATTTATTTAATTTCCTTTTTATATTATCTGTGATTAGGCGATCGAGTGAACTTGCTTGGAGTTTAACTCCTGTTGATTATCTTTTCAGGTGTTGTTAGGGAATCGTGAAGGAGTTTGATTGATTCCAGTTTTCGGTGGATATTCAGAAGATATCTAACTGAGGGTGGACATCTATACTTCTTCTATTTATTTTTTTATTTTTTTATTTTATTTTTCGTTATGTAGTTGTGAGGCAGTGGGGATATTTTTTTTTTTTCTTTGGGTAGACTCCGTTATTAATTTTCTTTTGTTAGTTCGATTTAAAATTGGATTTTATTACTGAAGTCTAGTACACCGTTTCAATTCTTTAGACATCTTCATTACTTTGTTAAGAAATAAAATTCCCTTATGCATATACAATTGTAACGGAACTGTGTTCCTAGTTTTTCTGTGGTTATGTACCTTGTTGCAGAAAATTAACGGCATACTTTCTATTTAATCATCGGCCGGGGTTAAGTGGAAAGTAGGGTTGTTACAATGGGGCTCCTCACTTGCTTGATTTGGATCAATGCACATGTGATTCTATGTAAGGTGATTGTGAGGCCTAGTTAGCCATACTTGACTAATAAGAGGAGGATATTAAGCCAATGTAAGCCCATTCTTAGTGTGAAACATTATGGTACAAACATAATATATTAATGGTGGGTTTGGAAGTAGAATTTTAAAGGTGGAATTTATGGGTCCAAGGGATTTGGTAGAATTACGTTTCCCGTTGTACGTTTGGTTGCCTGAATCTTTGGAATCACGTTTCCTACGGGATTGATTTTCAGAAATCCTTCATATGGAGTTCGACCCCCAAGATTTGCTTTGGGAAACTTATCAAAGGGATTTATGGATCCATTTTTTTTTTAACTTTAAATCTCATATAAATGCAATTTTAAGATTTGAGGGTAATGCCAAACGGTACAAAGACTTTAACACAAGAAAACTCTATAAATCCTGGAATTTTAATTGAGTTACCAAACACATAAGAATTTACATGAATCATAGAATTTGTAATCCCATGAGATTATAAATTCCTGGAAACAGTAAATTCTGCAAACAAACAAGCATTAAAGGTTTTTATCCCACTAAAATATTTAAAAAATGTAATTGTTCTTGAAAAACACTAAAGACATTAACTAAGTTTGTGAATATCACTCTTTAATAAGGGTATATAGGAAGAAATCACATTGGAAATAGGTATCACCTATACATAGGGACTACAATTTTTACATTAATCACGCAAATACATGAAAAAAATAATAATTTTACCTCGTTAGGTTAGCCCACCGTAATATACTAGATTATCCAATTTATGCGCATGCGTTGTGTCGGTGTTCCATCGTCCACTGTGTTCAATACGTGTCACGACGTGAATGTGGTATCAATACTAACGTGTCGGTGTTTCCACGAGTTGCACGCTTTCTACCTTTTGGAAAATCCAACACCTTTTTCTACGCGGAAAGATGCTGTCACTTGCCTAGTTGCTGTTGCGCACCTTTTATTCTTCCTTTTGGTTCACTTCCTCGTTTTTGCAACTGAAAGTTATTTTTATCCTCTGGGCCATTTGGATATGGTCCATATTTGTAAGGACAATTGTACAAAAGGGGTCGAGCTGATTACCATGATGAGAACTTACAATTTGAAAAAGTCTTTTTGTCAAAAGAAATTTGGCACGAAAATGTAAAATGTGGGCATTTTTTCCCTTGTTTTTTATGAATTATGTGTAGTCTATTTAGACGCACATGTATATTAATCATCACCATTATCCACTTTTTCATATAGACTAATTTTGTATACAGTGTGCTCACAAGCATACTCAAGTGGGCACTTCCACTTGATCACTTTTTAAGACTAATGATATGATGTAAGGACTGCGAGCTAGTGCGATATTTGGTTACTTTGGTACCAGCAGAAAGTAAAGTGTACACTTCGACGTGCTTATCTTAAAACATAGATGATCATATCATGATATTATTATGAAGTTGATGAAGCTAATTTTTTTTTTTAAATAAATAAATCCGAATAAGTCAGGATATTATTAATCAAGTAAAATTTTGTACACGGTATATCAAAAGTTGATTTTTCTTCGCCTGGATGAAGATAATTTTGTAAAAACCCACTGGAGATGAGCAAAGGAAAAAAGTACAACCTAGAGAATAAGTAAACTGCCAAATTACAATCCAAATTTATGAGATTAACTCGATCTTTACACACTAGCTTAACTTGTAATTAAAAAATTGTAAACCCTGTGCCAAGACTTATAACAAGCCCAGACTTATACCTACGTAGGATTTACTATTTAGTCCAATTTTTCATGACCCAGTTAATGGCTAGTCCACCCATGAAAAACATTTACTCGTTAGTCCAATTATTTACTCGTTAGTCCAATTATTTACTCGCTAGTCCAAAAACTTTGTGGAGATTATAAAGTGTGTTTTTTAAATGCCTAAAACACCCTTACAGATCTAATTAGTATCAACACATGCAAATATTACTAGTAATATGTTACTACATACTAGTAGTATCAATATGGTCATACTACATATCAATATGTACTATATTAATAGTAAAAAAGAATATGTTACTCGTAAATTAAGTAACTACTCTACTATACTATACTAGTAGTAACTAGTAATATGCTAGTAAACTAGTATACTAGTAACTAGTAATATACTAGTAGTAAACTAGTATACTAGTAGTACTAGTAGTAACTAGTATACTAGTAGTAACTAATACTATACTAGTAACATATTAATATGTAATGTCAATATATAACATACTACATACTAATATGACACTACATATTAATATGTAGTGTCAATATATAACATACTATGTAGTATCAATATTAATATATAACATACTACATACTAATATGACACTACATATTAATATGTAGTGTCAATATATAACATATTGCTACTAGTAACATATGTTACTACATACTACATTTGTTCTATATATATGTTACTACATACTACATATTAATGCTAGTATACTACTAGTTACTAGTATTAATACTAGTATGTTACTACATACTACATTTGTTCTATATATGTTACTACATATTTTACTACATACTACATATTAATACTAGTATACTACTAGTTACTAGTATACTACTAGTAAACTAGTATTAATACTAGTATATATGTTGCTACATATTACATATGTTACTAATAACATACATAGTATATTATATGTTAGGGTTAGTAGGGTAATTTTACTTTTTTCAATTTTTTTTTGGGCTAGGGAGTAAATGTTGTTTCCCGCTGGACTAGCCACTAATCCGGATCGGGTTTAGTGGACTAAACAGGAAATCTCTCTATACCTACGGCTCCAACAGGGGGACTTACAAGAAAGCATAAAATCCCATCAAGCCCTAATATCAAAGAAAAAATACCCTAGGCAATAAAGATCGTCATTGTTGGCCGCTCGTAACTTCGCAATTCAACACCACATAAATATGAAAACGATAGTCTTTCTTGAGATGCACTGTTAAAGCAATGCTCGGTTGAACCCATAAGTTTTGATATCTTAAGCTTGTTGTCAATGTTAGATGGTCAAAACTATATCTTGATTTCTAATCTACTAAGTCAAGTCTCGAACTAAGTTAGAATTTGGTAGTTGAACATCAGACATCACCTTTGAAGACCGAAGATCAGCGAAGACATTTGTAGAACTTACGTATAAGGTATTTGAAGAGTGAACCATGATATTTTACTCATTATCTTACCATTCAATCTGTTGAGGCGATGTCGTATGACTTGTATTAAATTTACAAAGAAGAAGTTTAGAGTTAAAGCTTCTTTTGTTAAAAATCTTGAAATATGATTTTAACAAAGATGTTCAATGGTCCTTAACAATATTAGTTTTAAGCAATTTATTGTTTGAATTAAATTTTGGATCACTTGAAATTGCCATGCAAATGATTTTATCACTTGGGAATGTTTCAAACATCATAAGAGAGAAATTAGTGCGAGATTTACGATCGGGGTAGGTTGGCGAACTAGTTAGCCAACCGTGAGTCCGATTGGGAACAGTTCCACGACCCATTGTGAAATGAATTCTTGAAGTTGGTATTTTAAGCTAGCGATTATCGAACCCGGTTCACGAACCCTAGTCAACTGAGTTCGGTAGTCTTATAGGGCTGGTGAACCCGTTTAACGAACCATTGCACCACGACTCATAAACAAGCTTTACAGTTCCTAACTGTTGTACCAACTGTCCCGTGATTTTAGCAGATGTTTAAAGACTTATTTTTTAAAATATGTTTAACATTGCTAGAACTCTCTTAAACACATCTAAGAATTTATTGATCACTCAAACACTTATGTGTGTGCATCATGATTAAATCTTAGGTGTTTAAACGAACAACAAATTGTTTTTAGTTCTTTGGCATACTTGCCAAACCGAACAATCATTATACATGGTTCTAGACCCGGTCCCATAATGTATATTTTTCTATTGTATTTTCAAGAGCTAAAAGTATTTGCTTGATTCCCAGGTTATTTTAGCTTGAATTCTAAGCAACCCGTGGTCTTTGAAAACTATAAACACGGATGCTCTTTTAACTGGGAATTCAATCCCTGACACTTTGTGTCCTAGTTGATTCTAAAGTCCTCCTATATAGACCTAGGTTTCCTCTGAGAAAAATAATTAGGTTTACGACTAAAAGACTTCGTTTTAGGGATTCGTGAAGCCATGTACGACTATCTTTACCTTGATAGTTCGTGTATCCTGATCTTGCTTTTTTGTTATCGAGGTTTTCGTAATTTCGTTCAGGCAAGATAGATAGTAATCGCAAAGTTCTCTTCGTCTCAGACTTTGTGATTCCTTAAGATAGATTTTTGAAACTTATCTTAATTGATATTTTGAAGATTGTTCTTGAAAGGTGGTTAAGAATCTAGGCTGCTCTCCGGGAGTCGTAAGTTCCAGATTTGTGAGGCTTGCTAGCTTTGTTTATTGCAAACAGATTCCTCATCTTGATGTTTGGTCTAAATGGAAATCAAATAGGTTTATCTGTTAAAGGAAGATTGGTATCAAAAGGCTTCACTTCGGCTGAAGCAACTCTTAGGATGTAAAGGACGTCAGCTAAGGGAATCAATTGCGTAAAGCCTTGCGAGATTCAAGAGACTTAAGGAGCGCGACTTTAACCGAATCGTTTGAAAGGTGGATTCGTTTCTACTACATTCGATCTGAAATCGATAATAGTCCAGTAATCTCATAGCGCCTTAATAAAGTTTGGTGTTCAAATCGGGCGAGGTATCGAGGTTTTCCGAGTTGCGGTTTCATAGTTAACAAAACTTTTGTTGTCTTGTGTTTTTATTCTCCGCATTATATTGTTTATCTTTATAATTGGATTTATGCAAGTTGTACGCATTCAATCTTATCAGAAAAGTCCATCCAATTGTGATCGATTACGAGACTCGTTTCTTGTAAAATTTGTATCTTGAAAGTTAGATAACAAGTTTAATTATTAGGCGGAATTTTGATTGGATTATTTTGATATGACTAGATTGATCTTGGATATTGATTTATGAGATTGTCTAAGTACTCTTCTTAACAATCAGGTTCACGGAATCTTTGTATATATACATATTGATTGAGAAGAGGTGGACATATAAACTCTATATACATATTGTCAAGGATCATTTAGTTGGTCTACTTGCAATTGTATTAGGTTTTTTCCATACAGGTTGCCGAACGAAAAAGATGGTGGTGTATTTGGTACCCCTGCGTTTTTAATTGGTATTAGAGCAGGCAAACTTTGTTATACCTAATAAGTCTATGTTTCAAGCAGTCTGTATTATGGACAGGATTGCAATCTCTATTAACGTACCACCATCCTTCAATGGCACAAATTACTTATGTTTGAAAACTGTTATGCGTTCATTCTTACAAGTTCGTGACTTTCAGACATAGGTTCTTGTTGTAAGAGGATACAATACTCCAATGGTCGGAGAAGCAACTAATTTTGTTCCTAAAGGCATATAAACATATAGCGAGATTGAAATTAATGGTGCTAAACACAACTTTGATGGACTAAATGCTATTATCCACACCATAAGCCAATATCTTAAACATCATATGTCTACGTGCACTAAATCAAAGATGCTTGGGATATCTAAGAAACCGTATTTGAAGGGAGGAAGCATGGCTTCAAAACCTAACTTCTTACTTGGAAAATCTTTGTATGGATGATGAAGATTCATTTAAGGAATTTAATCACAAATTGTCGGAAATAGTGAACGCTTGTCATTCAATAGGAAAGACTGTTCCTGAACAGGATATTTTGATAAAAATTTTGAAATCTTTACCAACTTTATACAAGTTTAAGAAACATGTCATCACTGGAGGAAGCGATCTTACTACACTTTAGAAGCGGTCTTATTGGAAAGTTAAAGATCTTTGACCATGAACGAGTAATAAAGTGATAAAAATATTGCATTCAAAGCACTTAAAAATACTGATATACTTGAAAAAGTGATAGTGTTTGTAACTCTGAGAAAGATCTTGTTCACGAATTATCAGATGAAGATCTTGAATATTCGGTTTCTCTTATTACAAGACAGTTTAGATATTTTCTCAAGAAGAGAAATAAACGATTCTCAAGAGAACGTTCGTCATCATCAGTCAAACCACATGATCGTGTTTTTTCTAAAAAAAATGGGATATTTTGACTTAGGTGCCCATAAAATGGTATGCCTTTGCGTTTGGTGCCTAACTTTGTCCAACTTTGAGTTAGGTGCCCAGTGGGTCCCAGTCAAACGGTTGACTTAACAGATGACCAGTTAGTAGTCAAGAATTTAATTTTAATTTTAATTAATAAAAAAAATACTTAACGCCGTTAATGGCCGTCAAACACGTGGCAACGTGTTTTCCCAAAAATCCTTGAAATCCTAAGCTTATAGATCCAACCGTCCTGATTATCTGATTTCTATCAAATTCATCCTTACAATAAAGAACCAATTTTCTAGCTCCTGCACAAGAAATATCAAGTTCTCGGTATCCAAAGAAATTTCGTATCATTTCAATCTCATAGAGTTAACTAAAACATAAATGTTTGAAACCTCCTAGCATAAACATTTAACTGACAATATTTATCCAAGGGTACTGTTAAAAATAAAACCTAAAAAACCCATGACGTCGGCTCAGTTAAACATATCAAAGCTCAAAAAAAAAAAAAACTGACTCGGAGAATTTCATTCATCATTTGCCCACTGTTCAGGTGTGCCGAGAAAATACACCATCACCTCTCATAAAAGCTCCGCCACCTCTTTGAACCCCACCGCCTCTACGAACCCCACCACCTCTCGCAGCTGGATTTAGTACCTACACCAAACAATTTTCTAATTTACGTATATTTTCTTACATACCCTAATAAGTAAAAGTATAATAGAACAAGTGAAGTATGTGAATTTGCAGTTGGCATTCAACAAAACAAGTCAAAGAAGTACAAGGGTATTCTTCTTACCTGAGATTGTGCACTTCGAGTTGGAAATTGAACTGGTTCTCTAACTAGCCTCGGCTCCTCGGGATACATGATACCAATACCAACGATTTGACCTCCTCTTTTATGCACTGTTTTTCCTTTTGCATATCCCCTTGAACCTCTACCCCTTAAAGGCCTTCCTCTGCGCTTTCAGGAACCTCGGTGGTAGTTGTTCTACCAAAAGCAACTGTTGTGGTGGCAGTGGAAGATGTAGTTGCATGTTCATTTACAGGTGCAGCTGCTTCATTTGACATTTCAGATGTAGTTGCAGGTGCAGTGGCTTCATTTGGCATTTCTGATATAGTTGCAGTAATAATTGTTCTACCACCTCTAAATCCTCTTACACCTCTTCCACCTCTACTTCCCCTACCTGTTCCACCTCTAGTTGTTGTTGGAGTTGAAAATTCTGAAGCTTCCTCGTGTGCAGATGTAGTTGTGGCAGCACCACCACCTCTTTTCCTTTTAGTACCCCTGGTTCTTGTTGCACTTGGACTTGCAGTTGATGCTTCAGTTGTGACACTTGCAGGTGGTGGTGGTGGTGGCCTTGTAGCTGGAGGTGGCCTCATATGAGGACCTGTGAAGGTATCTGGAGCTGCAGATACACAAAAACATACTTTCGTAACTACTTACTAAAGATTAACATGTTGAAGTATGAACACACACAAACTAAAGTACGCACATAAAACGAAAGTTAAGTACACTTTTACCTTGATCCAAATTCTCAATGAGTTGCACCGGTGAAGTTGCCTGTTATGACCATAAGTATAACACTTGCCACACATATACCGTCTAGAATTCCTACCATGTATCTCATCATTGTCCCCTTCTTCTTTGACTTCTAGGCCTACCTGTGGGTCTAGTAACTTTAAAAAGGCTTACACTTTACCACTTTACCTTGTTCGTCAAGTCTGCTTTCCCATAAAGCTTTGTCCTTGAGTGGCTTGATTGATGGAAGATACAACTGTCTGTAATTATCCACCTTCATGTATGGATGGACATACCTACCATGGAAAAAAACAAGTTGTTCGTAAATATGAACTGCATATACAAGTGGCAAGTAATAAAAACCAAAATATATGCAAGGAAAGACAACTTCTTGCTCAACATTTACGGGCCTAATATGCACGCTTGCACAAATGCATGAACACATGGAATTCCACTAATCTTGCCATGCATTGTGTACAAGTATGCTCCAATAAATCAACAATCCAGTGATATCTTTCTTAGTGTCTAATATTGTCCACACAAACTCAGTAGATGGCTGCCTTGAGAACTCATGGCTGAAGTAAAGGTGCTTGTTAATTACTGTAGTCACTCTAGATACCACACCACCATCAACTAATGTCTTGCCCACTTGTTCTCTATCAAATAAAATCCTCATCATTAGAAGACGATATTTCTGCACCAACTTTGTAATCGGCATGAACCTCAATTCCAGAATCCAGGCATTAAAAGCTTCACAGAAGTTTGATGTGATATGATCACATTTTGAGGACTTATCAAAGTAAGCCCTTGCCCACTGCTCAACTGGTTTATCATTGAACCATTCTACTGCAGATACCTTAGCTTCTTTCAGCCTTTCCATCCAAATCTTGTGGCCCACCTCACTATAAGACCTTGCTGCCCTCCATACTATGAACTCTAAATTCTTTCCGGGGTGCTTAGCTTTAAAATTCTTGTACAAATGTCTAAAACAGAACCTATGGTAGTGATTCACATCGTTAAAATTTCTTGCAATACCTTCAACCAATCCCTTTTGTCTGTCACTTATGAAAGTTAGTGCCCTTTTATGTTGCTTCAACTTCTGGTGCTAATATACTAAGAAAGTCTATCCAACTCTCTTTGCATTGACTTACAAATGTAAATAGCAATGGGGAAAATACCATTGTTGGCATCAAGTCCAACTATTGCCAACAATGTACCACCATATTTTCCCTTCAAGTGAGTTCCATCTAACCCTAGTATAGGTCTGCATATAAGTTTAAATCCATCAAGTGAGACTCTATATGCAATACAAAGTGATTCGAACCTTCAGGTTTCGGGATTTATCTTACATTTAGCAATATTCCTAGGGTTCTCATCTAGAATCTGTTTACACAGTCTGCAGAAAGCATCCTATATCATTCCTCATAATTACCCATTATCTTTTCTAAAGTTAAATGATACCCATGCCAAAGCAGTATAGTAAGAAATGTCAACTCCACGTTCCTTTTTACCTCGGTTATGAAATCATTAGGCTTGAAGTTTGGATGAGCTTTGAAGGACTCCAACATGACCTTTGATACCCATTTTGCATTTGCCAAAGGATGCTTTAACCCATGAAATGATTCACAAGTATGTGTGAAATGACCTGAAACATACATGTCAAAACAAGTTAGTTACACAAATTTGAATATACTTAAAATTTTGTATTTTACTTGATAGATTGCACAATGCAGGTTGTTTAGATAAACAGAGAAATGATTCACAAGTATGTATGAAATGACTCACCAGATTTCCATTGCATAGTTTGCCCATCGGGAAGAACGGCACAATAAATTTTCCATGGACAATCAGAAAACTTGCATTTGTATTGCTGCTTTTCTCTAAAGTTCTTCACTTTAGTCATGCCATATTTCATTTCTATTGCAAGTTCCTTCAAATAGTGTCTGCATTCATCCATATTCTTCCATTCTTGGCCAACAAATAACTTTTCAACTTCAACAATCTTTTCACCCATCTCATACTCACCACTAATACTCTGAGTATCCACAACATACTCCTTGAACTCGTCATTTGAAGCAAGTGTTGATTGGATTTGACAAGTCACCCTAATCTCTTCATCAACATCAATATCTGGTTCAACCATTTCTTCTTCTTCACTGTCACAATTAACCTCATACAATTCTATTGACTGATCATTTTGGTACATAGTTTCAAATAACACTTCATCATCTACCGGAACGACATTATCATTACCATCGTTATTACTAACCACGGGGTCATCGACAATTAAAACCTTACTTGACTTCCCTTGAATTCCCTGTTGAACAACTTTCTTAGGGTTTAAAAGAGGAAGAAAGTCTAGGTCTTCTTCAGGGTTGTAGTCTGGTAGTTTCTCAATGTTCGGATGCTCAGTCTTGTTACTTTTACCAACCACATAACCACCTTTAGTTGGAAAATATTTAATCAAATCATCCATGGTACCTACAATTTAATACACCAAATAAGACACATTAGTAGAAGACAACTGCTACATGAAATCAAATTCAATAAGAACATACTAATTCTTTGTTTTTTTAGTAAATATGGACCACACTAACAGGTCTTATGCAAGATATTTATAAAAAGCACTATTGTGACATCAACAGCAGGACCACTAAAAATTAACAAATCAATCAACATCTTCAAGATCTGCATCTAAGTATTAAACAAACCTTAAAGCATTTTTGGAAGAATACAAATCCTAGAGTACAACAAATAACAACAAAATTAAGTCCTTAAACTATCAATCACATGATGAAACACTATGGGTATTCATCATAAAGAACTAATTTAAGAAAATCCCCAATTTTTATCAAAAATTAAAATTTTCTCTTTACATACTTTTATGACCTAAAAACTAAACAATTAAACTATCACTCATACAATTAAATAGCATGGGTATTGACCATAACCAACTAATTTAACAAGATCTCCATTTACTATAAGCCAATTCAAAACATCAAAGTACTGTCACGTACCTTTTGACATAAAATCTTCACCAAATCTAACTCCACCTTCAATAGTACTTGTCCTTCTTTGATTTGTCTATTCACACTACCAATTTGTAAAAAAAAACCCACCAAATTGTACGATCGATTTAACTAACCATCTTTACTCTCAGACTTCGTTTCTTTCCTCTCGATTTTCAGGTGACAACGATAGAAACAATGATACGGAGAAGATTAGGGTATATAACCCACGTAACCTAAGAGATCCTAGCCACTAATTATCGGACGACCCGTATGAACCCACGTGCCTAACTTGGTAAAGTTAGTAAATAAAACGAAAGTCTAATTTTCGTTGGTCATTTCACAATTTTAACTGTGAATTCGACGGTCAACACGGTCAAACACGGTCAATCGTTGGCCGGGACCCACCGGGCACCTAACTCAAAGTTGGACAAAGTTAGGCACCAAACGCAAAGGCATACCATTTTATGGGCACCTAAGTCAAAATATCCCAAAAATTGGATGAAGAAATTGATGATGAGGATATATATGCCACAGTGCTTCAAGTGTAGAGCTTTCGGTCACTTTGCTAATGGGTGTCCAAATCGAAGGAAATACACTTTGTCAACAAGGGTCTTGCTGTAACTCTTGATGAAACTGCGGTCATTATGATTTAGAAGAAGAAGATTGTTCAAGTATAGCAATTCTAGATGAAACACTAATCATGATGATAGTAGTGATACTTACATCAATCTTGACAAGTTGTTTGAAGATCTCTTATCCATATCTTTTGAGGATATAATGGGTTTTTCTCTTTCTCATGAAAAAATCATTCTTGATGTTCCGGGAACATCCCAAGTATGTCTCTCAGCTGAAATCAGAAGTGTAACTGAGCCCCTTCTCAACCGAACATGTCCTTACTGTACTATTGAAGGCCACAAACTCAAACAGTGAGTCAAGTACAAGCAGAAAGTAAGGAATGTCAATAAACTGCAATTGAGGGATAGTCATTTGACAAATGTGCTCAAACTCTTCCAGAAGCTAAACTCGTCTAAGGTATGTAACTCTGTTTCTCTTTCTTCTCTCAAAAGTGTGATTGTCTCTAAGGAAAAAGGATAAGTCAAAAGGAAAGAAGAGATCAAGATCTAAACAATCGGTTAAAATGGAAATTGACAAACCCATGCAGGAATCAAGTAGTGAGCCTATTGATGCTTAGAAAGGTGTCTTCTTGTCTCATGTGCGTTGAGAAGAGACAAAAACTGTGCACCTCCAAGGGCATTAGGACAAACTCTCTAGCTTGTGTCCCTGAATCTTATTACTTGAATTTCCATGTTTTTCACGGACTCGAGGATAAAATTCCTTTGCTTCATGCCATTACAAAATGAGAATAACAATAGTTCATATTGAGCCTTGCTCATTTGAATCTTGTCAATTATTTCTGGTTTTTTACTTGAATGATCCAAAATTTTTCTCACTTTATCCGCAAGGAAATCGAAACTTTGGCATGATTATTCAAAGAATTTTACTTTTTGAAACTATTGCTTACGCTCTCTTCAATCTATTTAGCAAGTAATGATTGTAAAGATTTAACCATGTATAAACTTTAAGAAAGGGTAAAATTGTATTTCACCTTTTAGTTTAATATTTGGTTAGTGAACGAACTTCTTTTCTTAAGAAGTCGGTCAGTTCTGACCCGATGGTTGTTAGTCTTCCTTTTTAATAATTCACTATTTTTGGAATTCTTCCAAAATCAAAATAGTCTTGAAGATCTATATATTTGTATTTTAAACAAATTACATACTCAAAATTTATATTTCTGAACTATGGTTTCTTCAAGTGTGATCTCTTCCTAAGTGAACCCTTTGCACCTATGGTTGTTGACTCCAACAAGTGTTGAGAATTCATATCCTAAGGATAAGGATTCACTTTTAAGAGGAAAAGGAAGAACATGAGGAAACCTAGAGCACACTGCTCAAATTAACAAAGGTTTGCTAATATTCTTGAAAATCTTAAGAAGACCAAGATGGAAGTGCAAGATGTCAAGGACATTCTGCAGAATCTCTCGAGATTCAAGAAGCACTTGTCAAACAAAAGCCGAGCAGTTTTGAAGAAGTTAACACCATTATTCATAAACCTTATGTTCCGATGTCAGTAGATGATGATGAGTCGATGATGATAAAGTTTTCTTCAAAGATATTTTTACTAGTTAACTTCTTATAGGAATTTTATTATTATTGTTTAAGGAGGAACACTAGCTTTTGGAGTAGTCATAGTCAACTGAGTTCGATAGTCTTGTAGGGATGGTGAACCCGGTTCACGAACCATTGCACCCTGACTCATAAACAAGCTTTACGGTTGATGAACTGTTGTACCAACTGTCCCAGCAGATTTTAGCAGATGTGTAAAGACTTATTTTTTTTAAATATGTTTAGCATTGCTAGAAGTCTCTCAAACACTTCTAAGACTTTATTGATCACTCAAACACTTGTGTGTGTGCATGATGATTAAACTCGTAGGTGTTTAAATGAACAACAAATTGCTTTTAGTTCTTTGGGATACTTGCAAAACCGAACAGCCATTATACATGTTTCAAGACCCAGTCCATAGTGTATATTCTTCTATTGTATTTTCAAGACCTAAAAGTCTTTTCTTGATTCCCAAGTTATCTTAGCTTGAATTCTAAGCAACCCCTGGTCTTTGAAAATAATAAACAAATATGCTCTTTCAATTGGAAAATTCAATCCCTGACATTTTGTGTCCTAGTTGATTCTAGAATCGTCCTCCATAGACCTAGGTCTCCCCTGGGAAACATAATTAGGTTTACGACTAAAAGACTTCATTTTGGGGATTCGTGAAGCCAGGTCTGGCTATCTTTGCCTTGATAGTTCGTGTATCCTAATCTTGTTTTTCTGTTATAAAGCTTTCTTTCCAAGCCACGCGCCAAAATGATGTTTCAGCATCATATTGGCCAAGCTATGAATCTTTAGGCACATCTCCGCTATATGCATCTTCAACCAACTAATGCTCCCTATATATGTTTTATTGGAAATTATACAAATCAAGCTGGGGATCACTTTGACATGTTTGTTGCACACTATTCATGGTTGTCGCCATGTACCTATGAATAACCTGCTATGATGGTTGTGTTTCCGTTCTGGCCCATAGGCGTACTTCAGTATTGTGTTATGATAGCGCAATGTTATCTCGGCCAGCCTGATGCACCATTGTGGTGCAATATTGTCCATATGCAATGACCTGCTAATGCGCTACTTTGCTCAAGGCCATCCTCCCTACTGGCCTGATGCACCATGATGGTGCGACATTGGCCCTTGGCCAGTGTAACTTGTGTGTTGCGCCATAGTGGCGCGTTATTGGATCTAGGCCAATATAACCTTTGTAATGCACCGTGATGGTGAAATATTGGCCCTTGGCCAATATGCCCAACATAATGCGTCATTTTGCACCATGTTGGCTAGGACGATGTTCCTCTTAACACGCAACGAAAGCTTGAGATGAAGCTTCATCTCAGACCATGGTGCATCTTTGAGCATGCACCATATGAAAAATGCTAGATGTTACAATTTTAGAATAAGTTTTTTTAACGATCTCAGCTGGAATTTTTTGTAACCCTCTTAAATCAGTTTTTGGTCTCATACACGTGTCACAAATGATTTTAGAATAATGTGTACTCATGGTGTCCGAAAGTGTAGTGCATATAGATCATTACATTGGTTTTTTTCTTGATACTAAACTGAGTTTTTCTTGATACTAAACTGAGAAATATTATTATATTACTAAGAATTGATAACAATGTTTTCTGCATCCTCCAAAATTGCAAATACAATGAAAGGTGGAGGATGTGCATACCAAACTTGTGAAATTCTATGAGTTCTAGCGTTCCTAGCCACTCTATCATTTGGATTGTTTATTTTTCCACTTATAAACATGCAAAGCCATGAAGGATGATCATCTAGAATAGATTTAATCTCTAAAATTAAAACTTGATTCTCCCATACTGGTATTTGGAAATCCCCGTTGACTGCATCGATCACCAATTTTGCATCCATCTTGAAACAAATACTTTGTAGTCCTAGTTCATCCGCACTCTGCATAGAATGTAGTAGTCCTCCACACTCCGCAGTTTCCGCATTCAAGAGTTCATTGGCATAGGTACAAGTTTCTTGGATAAATTGTCTAACAAAAAAATGACAAATTAGTCCCATCATCATATTAGCACATAATGTGCATGTCATTCATTCATAATTATTTTGATTATCAACAAATTATCAGTATTATTTAGTACGAAATATAATTGATGTCATGACGATTACACCCTAATTTTTGAGGTTCTAAACAAACTGTGTAAAATACAATGCCAAAACCGTTCAATCCTAAATATACCCCTAAAAGGGGAAATGAGAATCCTTTTTTTGGGAAGTAGTGGGACTCAAACTGAATACCACAATTGGATACAAAAGTTAAGTGAGAGGTAGTTTTAGTGTTGTTCATTTGCATGGTTCATCAAGTATTTTTTGGAGAAATTATGGCTTCTTCTTATCTTCACATCATGTTGTGTCCGCATAGTTTTATACGCATCATAATCAATTCTCGACCAAAAGAATTTGAGTTCCTCTCTCAATCAAGATTGATAGTACTAATCTTGACTTCACAATAACCTCATACAAGCGTTAATGCATTTTTAATGGAACTAATGACTAGCCATCCTTTCACTCGGTTCTCTTTTAAGATTTTCGATTCATTATAAGTCTTGATCGAGGTGACATATCTTTCTCTCGCAAACAACATCATCAACACCTTCACATGTTGATTTATACGAGTGTTAAAATCCTAATATTGTATCACAACTTCAACTCCATTATATACTTGAAGAAAGAATCATAAGACCTAATTGGTATGCGAATCGGACGGTGAACTCGACAAGTTGTTTCTCAATTTAGTTGTTTCTACATTTAAGCAAAGTTGTACTCTTTTAATTACCTTAGTTAAATCAGTCTAGTTTGTAACCCTTCTTGTATTTTTTTAGTTTTCAGTTTTAGTACTTGTAGTAAGTTTTGTATTAGTAGTGTTTATTAGCTTCACTTTAGTAGTAGTAGTGTCTATTAGCTTCATCCTTTGAGGGCGAGAGATTGGATTCTACTTCAACACACACAATCAAATCTAAAAACGCGGTTTGAAGTCATGGATAAAGCCGTTAAACAAGAAGATTGGCAGCAATCAATTGAGCAGTACTCCTCGACATATGGAGACAAAGGCCTAACCAGCATCTCAGATCAATTGCAACGAACCACAGCACCAACAACCAAGTTCCCCTGGACACAACGTCCGTCAAAAACACAGCTTTTCTTGTGGAAAGCATTCGTCATAACTTTTAAAATCATTAACAAGAATGCTACTGCAAAGCCTTGACAAACTCATCCTTGCCAATTCCAACTACAACCGCTGCAATTTGAATTTGAAGAATGCTACCTGCATTATGATTCAATACCATGTTATTATTATTTCTCGGCTTATTTGTCCAACTGTATTCGATCTTACGGGTATCATGTACCACTTTGTAATAGCCCTTTAGTAGTTAATAAAATTTCATGCTTCCAAAAAAAAAAAAATGTTGTGTCCGCATCTGGTATCCTATGCTTCGCGGCAAATACTGGTCCTTGTAAAAGGACCTAATTTTCGTTGTTTATTGACTCTGGGGTTAGGAGTCTCTATTGTTAGGTCCCCAAAGTAAGACCCATTTTATCGAGTAAAAATTATACATACCACCGTGCTTCCTTTTCTAACGCTGATATGTGGCTGGCACTATTTAGATATTTGTTTCCCACTTGGCAAATGTTAAGTCAAAAATGTCTTACTTTGTTATCACTTTTTGTAAGTGCTTTCTGATGTGGATTGTGGAGTGTAAGGTTGACATTCTACTCTAGTTAGATAGCTTTGACTATGGGTGACCAAACAGTGGACGATGAAGTATTTTAATCAAGATTTGAGAATCGATGATTCAGAAACAAAACATTTTATTGTCAAAGATTCATTAAACTCTTTGTTAAGCAAAGTTGGTGATTTTCCTAATCATTGTTAGAGGATGTCAATCAGTTGTTTACACCAACTGGATTAGCAGAATAATCATCAAACTAACAAAAGTGTCTCCAAAAGACAGTAGTGTTTGTAGAGAACTAGAGATAAAGGGAAGCAAAAGTTTAGTTTGTCAGGTATTTGGGGTCCGGGCGGATCTTCACTTCCTAGAATGCATTTGTTTGGGCGTTGAGCCATTCGAACATTTGTTTGGCCATTACAAATTAGACAATGACTTCTCTGACTCAGTTATTCCCCCTAGATTCTCTAATGTTGTAGCTTGTCCCTTGTGGGAATTAGGACAAACAAGACTTTAGAATGTATAACATTTGCAAGAAAGGATGCAGTCATTAGTTTCACCCGCGTAGTAGATTGCCAAAAGCTTCCGGTGTAACTCCGGACCGTCATGAGCGCCATATTGGCTGGGAACTTCTACAACTTCCAAAGTTTAGCAACTTCTTGTTGGACGAGTCACATAATCCATCTTTAAGTTCATGTGCATAACGCATGTCTTAGAAAAAAAATAAGACCCGACCTCGTAACGGCTTCCCTCAAAATTTATATATTGTTGGGGGCAATTATGAAGGTAGTTTCATTTGCAGTATAGCATGATGTCAAATAGGTTGATTCCACTTGACATCAAATGATAATTACAGTATATGTTTCCATTAGAAGTTCAACAAAGCAAAGTTTAGCCAATGCCTGTGCTTCCTTTTCCTTTTCGAAAATGGAAGTTATAGTCATTCATTTTTAATTACGTTAATCCCTATGATAAAATAATCAAAAGTCCAGTTTTACCCTCCTCGTGCATCATTTCAACGAGTCTCTATACAAAATTCTGGAAATAACTAGGAAAATTTGTAACTAAGCAACTTTAATGGAGACTCCCCTGTAATTTCCTTGACTGAGAATGAAAACAAAGAAGTTAAAACGTGTTTCATTCTTTTTCTTGAGCAAGTAACCAAAAGCATTTGCAATACATATCCTCTTGTTCAAGTAAAATACCGCCATGATAATTCAAATTACTCAACTTGCTTCAAATAAGTTCGGCAACAATGCATTGACAGAGAGAGATTCAATCTTAGTTCATACTTTATCCGTAAAGTCAACCCTTTTACCCATTTACCCATTCTTTCTTTTTTTTGTTTAAATATCTCAAGAGTTTCTCATTCATTGTCAAATTATTTATTTTTCCTATCATAGCAATTCCACTTGTCTCTTGAGATCCATTAATGGTGGCAGGATTTAGGGTTTAGCTTCAAATAAGGCGTTTCGGTCGTGCAAACTATTAAGGTACTATAGAGTAGAGTACACATCTCACTCGTTTTCTGCTCATTAATTCTTCTGCATTTTTTGTAGTTTCGAGTCTCTTATTATGGCTTTGTATTATTGGTTATCGGGATATGGTTCTTAATTATATAGTAGACAAGTAAGTACTTATAAGAGTTCTTGGAGATCTGGGTTTCAGACTTTCAGTGAGCTTTTGGAGTATTAAATTAGGATTTTGGAAGTTATGATTCCTTACTCTGTTTCTTGGGTTCCAATGACATTGTTCTCTTCTTGAATTAACTAGAATAATCATGGATTCTGGCTGTCGGTTCCAATTAATCAATTCATTTTCAGAGATTCAAGTCAGCCTAACATTCAATTTTAGACTTCTAGTGATATTTTAATTCGAAGAAAAAATATCAATTTTCAACCTTGAGATTAGTAATCGGATTTTTGTAACGTTTTTTTTTTTAAAGAAATTTATATCAAAACAAACAAATACTACTAGTAGTTAATTTACTCTGTAATTAACAGCGAGGGCAAAAAAGTAATGAACAGAAAAAACGGTGTATGAGAAAAAACGCAAGGCTTGGCCATTTTTCCCGCCATTAAAATCGGCTTTATAATGGTGTCGGAAATGTATGAAAGAAGTATCGAGAATAACGCTTTTAGTTTTAGTCCAAGAAATAAATTTACTTGATTTTTTAATTTGAATTTAGTGTCAACCCCCATGTGAACTTTGATGCATTCTTCATGGGTCACTTGTTGTTGCTTCACAAGTTTACACATATAATACTACCTTTAGCTGCACATCATTGTTCTTCAAATTTTGCAACTCCATTTTCTTTCTACTCTTTGTTATCTCATTTGGGTTCCTTATAATTCCTTCTTTTTGCTCACAGTACATTAGAATTCATCCCAAGTTTTTTGATATCCGTGAATTCCTATCGGAACTTGTGTTATATAGATTCTACAAAATTCTTGTACTTTCATCTGCTTTTTTTAGTAAATATTTTGGACGGTTTCCTCAATATGCTTATGTTGGTTGAATTCATTGTAGATTTCTTTTTGTTTGAATTCAAGTTCGGGTTGGTTTTGAATCTAGAATCCATGTTTTGAAAGAATAGTTTTTTACTGAATCTTTATAATTTCTATTGGTCTGTAGATTGGAGTTTTTCTGTGTTCGAATTTGTAGTATGGGTATGGCTCGAACACCAAGTTTGAGAAATGGTGAATACTTGGAAGGGATGATAAATGAATATG
This sequence comes from Papaver armeniacum, assembly GCA_023531295.1. Classification (NCBI taxonomy): domain Eukaryota; kingdom Viridiplantae; phylum Streptophyta; class Magnoliopsida; order Ranunculales; family Papaveraceae; genus Papaver; species Papaver armeniacum. The sequence goes on along the minus strand of JAJJWW010008128.1, from coordinate 156,872 downwards.
TCAATGGCAAGGGCAAGTCTAGCAGAGGTCACAAGAGTACTAAACTTGTTGCAGCTCTTACATGTTTACAGTTTGCATTTGCAATTTATGCAACATTCCTTCTGTACTATATGAGTCCTACTGTGGATTTGCGTATAGGGGCTACTAAGATTGCACAACACTGGAAACAGTTTATTGTCCCTCCTAACGTGGCTGGACGGTACCAAGAAGCTTCTTCTGTTCTTGTAGAAGAAACTCCGGCCTTGGGAGTAACAGAAGTATGCGAGCATGAGAAAATCGATTTCGAGCAGAAGAAATCAAATGATGCACAAATGATCAAGTTGAAGAGAGAATTATACGACCAGGTGTTGGATTTTCAGAGCAAATCCGTTGGTACAGAAACTCTCAAAGAGCTTATGGCAATGAAGTCGATGTGGAGTGCACGAGGTCTTAAAATCCCGAAGATCACCGTGATTTTAAACCATTTCAAGAGGAAGACACTATGTTCGCAGTTAGAGTCCCTTCTCCATCAAACCCTTCCATTCCACAATGTATGGGTGCTCTCATTCGGAAGTCCTAACGAGCTTTCATTGAAAAGAATTGTTGACAGTTACAATGATTCCAGGATAAGTTTCATCAGTTCTAGTTATGATTTCAAGTATTATGGAAGGTTTCAGATGGCTTTACAAACGGATGCAGATCTTGTATACCTTCTTGACGATGATATGATCCCTGGGACAAAGATGTTAGAGATTCTATCTCATGTTGCAGGAACTGAGAAGTATAAGAACTCGGTACTGGGAAGTATCGGAAGGATCTTACCTTTTAGACAAAAGGATTTTACATTCCCGAGTTACAGAAAGTTTCGATCCAAGGAAGCTGGACTTTATTTGCCTGATCCTGCTTATGACATCACCGTCGACAAGATCGTTCAAGTGGATTTCTTATCGAGTTCTTGGTTTTTATCAGCCGAGCTTGTCAAAACACTCTTCATTGAAACTCCTGCCACCTTCATGACTGGAGAAGATTTACATCTCAGGTATAACTTTAAAATTTGATTCATTAATCAAACAATACTAAGTTTAAATTTAACCAACTGCAAAATTTAGTTATAGAATCAATTGTTCATATATTGTGTTGCTGAGAAATATATCTGTTCTTAGACTTATAAGCTGACAACTTGTTTTTCGCATTTACGGAAATTTACATGTATTTGGCTAGTCATTTAGGATTGTTATGCGGTTAGAAATTTGTGTTCTTTGTTTCATTATTGTAACAATTTCAATGATGCATATTGCAATGCAGTTATCAGCTTCAGAAGTATAGAGGGGCTGGTTCTTTTGTACTGCCGGTTGATCCACTTGACAAGGAAACTTGGGGTGACAGTGAACATAGGCTCGCTTATGTGTCTGAGACCACGGTAATTTTCAAAGATATTGTTCAAGTTCGGGATGATCAATGGTGGCGAGCACTCGCTACGGGTTATGTGACACAATGGGCTGCAATGCACCCACAAAAGATCGATGCTCTTTTCTATGCTCATACTCTGGAAGAAGTGAAAGCACTCGAGCCCCTTCTCGAGAAATTCAGAACCACTGTTGGTAGGAAGGCTTACATTGCCATTCCAGGTGGAAAGTTCTGTCCTTGTGAAGAAGCTGCAAGTTCTATGAAATGGCCCAAGTCAGTTTGCCGAGAGAGAAGATTTAAAATTTTCGACTTGGGAATTGGGGCTCTTTCGGAGTTATCAGATTCTGAAGTTCCTGTTTTACAAGCGGTTTATTCTAGCATGAAAGGTTTGATTAAAATTCATAACCCAACTGTGCTAATTACTGTGTCTGACATTGATCCAAATATCAAGAAAGCTCTGAAAATGGCATCAGAGACCAACTCAAACCAAACAACATATATTCTTCTACCAAGGTCCTCAGTGTCCAGGGTTCTTTGGATGGCTGATCTACGACCAACTGCTTTGCCAAGTAAGAAAAGCTTTACTTGATATACTTTTTCATGCTTCATTTAAATAGACTGCGCATGTTTTTTTCGGCTACTGATCAAGAATTCCATGTGCAGATTGGAACAAAATGAGAATTTCTGTGAACATAATCACCCAAAACCGTGCTACATCACTCTTAAGACTCCTCAATTCTCTTAAGAACGCCTACTATCTTGGAGATGACATCCCTATCAGCTTCAACATGGATAGCAAAGTTGATGCGGAGACTATAAGGCTTGTGAACTCATTTGAATGGCCTCACGGTACAAAGACATTCCGGAGAAGAATCATTCAAGGAGGACTGATTCGAGCTGTCAGCGAAAGTTGGTACCCAGCATCAGATGACGATTTTGGTCTTTTACTTGAAGATGACATTGAAGTCTCACCGTACTACTACTTATGGATTAAATACGTCCTATTAGCTTACCATTACGACCCGCAAGTGTCTCTACCTGAGCTTTCCTCCATCTCGCTCTACACCCCGCGGTTGGTCGAAGTGGTCAAAGAGAGACCCAAGTGGAATGCAACTGAATTCTTCAAAAATATCCATCCAAATACACCTTATCTCCATCAATTGCCTTGCAGTTGGGGAGCAGTTTTCTTCCCCAAGCAATGGAGAGAATTCTACGTCTACATGAACATGAGATTCACCGAAGACGCAAAGACAAACCCAGTTCAGATTCCAAAGTCTAGAACAAATGGATGGCAAGCGTCATGGAAGAAATTCTTAATCGATATGATGTACCTTAGAGGGTATGTGAGCCTTTATCCGAATTTCCCAAATCAAGCTAGCTTCTCAACCAATCATATGGAGCCGGGAGCTCATATTAGTGCAAAGGATAATGTTCTTAAACACAAGATAGAAGATTTTGAAGTTCCATTGTTGAAGGACGATTTTCGTGGGTTTCTACCAGGAGGTAAATTACCTCCAGCTTCAAGACTACCATCTATAAATCTCTTCAACCAAGCAGTCTCTTTGAAAGGGCTGAAAGCTGCAGGGGCTAAGCTTAAACAAGACGTGATCGGTTGCTCTCCAGCCGATGTCGTTGTTGTGGATCATGACACCGGTTTGCCTAGCCGTTGTGCTAAATTCTGATAATTAGATTGTTGTTTATTATTATCATTAATTCTTTGCTTTCAATTATAGTTGTCAGCACAAAATCTATTTTTTTTTTTTTTGGTTTTTGTTGAGAAAGCATCAAGTAATAGTAGTAGTACTGGAACGAGAGAAACGGGAAGAAAACAGTGGGACTTCAAAATGGGTGAGAACTGTTACTTCTCAGTGAATTCCAAATTTTAAGGGCAAGTAGAAATTATTGTTGGTATAAAAATTGTAATTTTCCTTCATTCAAATCAATGTACGTAGCCATAACTCAAAAGTGGTTCAATAATATGTCTCTCTCCTCTCTACATATTGAATCCAGAACCTGTAGAATCATTGAAGAACAATAGACGGCTAACATCTACCATACCATAATGTCCGTCTGATGGCCTATAACCAAGGGCAGAACTAGGATTAGGGACTAGGAGGAGTGGCTTGCAGGCTTGGTGCATAACATGTAATTTGCTACCCTGGCTTCATAACAATTTAAGTTGGGCTTGAATTGGAGTGGGCTAAGCTCCACTACCTATTTAAAGAACCATATTTTGGGGACTACTCAAAAAAGGTGGGGACTACTTTGTGATACAAATGTCCACCCTACATTATAAGGGGTGTCCTAAAAGATTAGGGAAGACTAATCTGCCCTTATTCTAATTAAGGTTATAACTAATCCTAATAACCCACTCCCCACTAATATAACCCACTAATTAAAACCTAAATAAAAACTTAAAATCAGTTTTGAAACTGATTATTTTTTTTCTTCTTCTTCATCTTCTTCTTCTTCTCTTCTTTTCCTCTTCTTCTTCTTCTTCTTCGTAGACATCTACGTTAATCGTCGATTCGAAAAAATTTCATCGACGATTAATCAATCTTTATAAATAATGCGTTCTAAGCAGACACCAAGAATTCTAGGATTGAGTCCTGGACTTGCAAGCATAGCGAATCTCCCAAGTCAATTTCAAATTGATAAACAACTTCAAGCAAAGTTGAGAGACCAAATCAAGCATCCAACAGGGAAAAAGAAGTCCGATTCGAGTGAAATGCAAATCCGTGGGTAATTTCCTTCATACCCATTCTTTTTAATTTGTTAGTTGTTGAAGAAATCGAGTAGAAATCATCAAAACCCATTGAAAATGGTAGTTACATTAGATATTTCGGCTAGGAGAATTTTTTGTGTAACCCTAGAATTTCTAACCGAACTTCCAAAAATAAAAACAGTTCGGTGTGCTCGCAAAAAAATAGACTAATATCTCAGTGACCGAACTACATAGTTCGATCTGCTCTCAAAAAATCCTCGAATCGCAACTCAATTTTTCTTTGAAAGAATGAGTTCGGTTTTGTCGATAATTTCTCTTGCTAACCGAACTTTTGAAATATTTAGTTCGATGTGCTCGCAAAAAAACCTCTCGTAACCGAACTAAATTTTTCAAAAGTTAAGAATGAGTTCGGTTTTGTCGATAATTTTTATGGCTAACCGAACCTTTGAAATATGTAGTTCGGTTACCTCGCAATTTTTTTTGGCTAACCGAACTATGGTCTGTTAACTTCAAGTGTTGTGTTTACTTTATTCTTTAGTTCTATTTGATTTGATAACACAATATTCTCTTATGTTTACCTAATACTTTGGTTTTTGTTCATTAGGAACAAAGGAAAAAGATTGAGACTACAACTAGATGAGGATTTGAAAACTCCCACCCCTCGTGGAGCAAAACATTTAGATTTCCGAAAACGTGGTGCCACAAATGCTAAACATGGAGGGGGCTCGTTACCGGAAGTCAACCAAGAGAATGTTCGATGTAATCCAAGATGTCAATGAAGAGGTGATGGAGAATACAATTGGTAATGTTATTGAAGAAGAGAATGATGATGAAGAATAGCAAGGAAATGAAGAGGTTGAACAACAACATGTTGGAAATGTAGAAGAAGAAGAACTAGAACCCGGCAAAGAAGGAGAAGGACAAGAGGAGGAAGAGGAGGGAGACGATGAAGAGGAGGAATAGGATGGAGAAGAGAGAGAGGATGATGATGAAGAAGAAGAGGAAGAGGATGGAGAAGACAGAGAGGATGGAGAAGAGGGAGAGGATGATGATGAAGAAGAGCAAGAAATTGTTCCTGCTAAAGAGAAAAAGAAGTCGCATCCGTCTAGCAAAAGATACTCACACATTCCCCATGCTGATTTGTGTTTGCCACCAGTGGACCCAACTTATGGTACTCCAAATGATGGAGGGGCAACATTGTTTGGCTACAAACACTCATGGGCTGCGAAGATCTATGCGACAAAGGTATTCTTTAAGTTCATAGTGTTACATTCTTTTCGTATTAATAGTGTTTCGTCAAGTATTAATAGTGTTATGTTCTTTTCGTAGGATCATAACGATGTTGTTCATCTTATTAAACGTCAAAAGGCGTCCACATGGGATCTTTCTTTGGAGTGTGACAAGTTTGTAGCCAAGATTAAAGAATGTGTGTAATGGAGAGCTATTGAGTTAGCACATGTGGAATTTGACACTGTTGCCGTATCCGCATTTCTCGAGAGGCATTATCCCGAGACATATACTATGCATCTTCTATTCGGTGAGATGGGAATTACTCCAGATGATTGCCATAATATCACCGGCTTACCAGTGGAAGGTAAATGTCTTCGAGAAGGCTACAACCCCTCAATGAGTTATGAAGCTCTTGAAGATTTGGCTCTAAAATGTCTAGGATGGGATGCAAGAAAGTCTCAATGTGAGTTTAGACGTGCTGTGAGGTCCCCTAAACGTGGAGATGAGTATAATCCAAGAGAGGCAGATGGATCATTGAAGAAGAAGGTCAAGAAATTCAAGTTGGTAAAGTTGAAGGCAGCATTTGGAGAGACAAAAAGTTGGTGATGGACAGGGAGACCCTTAGGCGTCATGTCACCGCTTATTGGTTATATATGCTAGGAACTGTCATTTTACCCGACACTTCTGGAAATAGGGTGGATGCACATTATCTACAGCTTTTGGATAATCTCGATGAGATGAACAATTACTCTTGGGCCACTGGTGTGCTTGCTTTTGTTTTGGAAGAGATGAACAAAGGGTCGAGGATTAAGTGTAATCAAATTGGAGGTTACTTAACTCTTGTTCAGGTGAGTTTTTCTACATTGTTAATTAGCAAATTATTCGCTAAATTTTTCTGCTTCCAATTCAATTTTCATGTACGTGGATATTTTCATATTTTCGCATAGGTTTGGATTTACGACCACTTCCCTAAATTGGGATTGGCTAGGGAAAAAGACCCTTATCCCTATGACCAACCTACAGCAGGAAAATGGTTGTTTTTGGATGCACAAAAGAAGTCTAAAGAAGAGCAGTTGACTTCGTTGAGGGAGAGATTGGATGCACTTACGGTGAACGATGTGGTATTTCACCCATACGCCGTACCCGATGATGTAGATGAAGAAGACTTGAATGGTTTCTCTATTGTCTCGCCTTACTATAGACCAATTTGGTATCCTGACGGCTAGGCAATATATAATCCAAGGAGAGTACTAAGACAGCTTTGTTGCGTCCAAATGGATCCCGACGTGGAGAATGAAAATTTCAATTTTTGTTACAAAATTTTCAAAAAATGGCAGCTACTAGTCCTAAATTTACTCTAAATGAAGATCTTTCTCTTTGCAGAAACTACATATTATACTATCCAAAGAGGGGTGAAGAACGAAGAATGAATGGTATTATGAGTCAAAGTTATTGGGGGGGAAATTCATGAGAAATTCTGCTCCGACACAACAAACCCATATAACCGTGATCATATATCTTTGTTCATTCGATTTGAAAAGATTAGAGATAGGGTTGTGGAATTTATGGCTTTATTTCGTATTTTAAGGCGGTATCGACTTAGGGGTGAATGATTCGACGAAATCATTTTAACATCAAAAAACGAATGGCGAAGATGGAAGAGAATGGATTTCAAATATGAATATCATTTCCGCCTCCTTAAAGACTATTTCATAACGCGTTTCGGATATTAGAATTTATGTAATTTTATTTTCGAAAGTCCTGTATTAGTTCGGTATGGTCCTGTAATGTTATTTCCTAACCGAACTTCTGTCTCGTATAGTTCAGCATTTAACTGTAATTTTTTTTCCTTACCGAACTTCAAAGTCAAATTCAGCAGTTAATATTTTAGACTTTTGAACTACAGTTCGGTAACCTGGTATTATTCATCAACCTAACCGAACAACATGTTCGGTTCCCTGTATTATTTGGGCAGCTAACCGAATAGTGTTTCGGCGATCTCGATAAAAATAATTCCTAACCGAACTAGTATCTGGAAAATCCATAAAATACTAACATTTACTCAATAATTAATACCACTCTTCAAAAAACACAGTATTTCATTGATAAGCATACTTAGTTACATTACATGTTTCATTTAATCATCCTCAAGTGAAATTTGACCTTCATGTACAATTTCTTCCGAGTTCTTCAAAGCATTCCACATCTCCATGTTAGGCTCATACATGATACACCAACCTAACATTCTCTCCGGGTTAAATGCAGGCCAATAAGAGGTTCCACATATGGGAGGCAATGGACAATCGGGTTTTAACCAGAGGCCTATAAAGTGGTTGTTGTTAATCAATGCCATCACACATCTCCTTCGTTTGAGTTGCTCGACACATACGGTTGTTTTCGGGGTGAAGGTGAAACTAACATATTTTGTGAAATAATGAACCACACAATTGAATGCCTCGGCGATTAAGTGTCCACATATATATATGCATGCTCATCTAATAATCCGATGTCATCGGATGGCCCCCATGAAGACGAAGTTGATACCTAACAAATTGCTCATTGAGACTACCTTCCCCATCGCACAACATTGTCTTGTAAAAGGCCGGATTCTCCTTTAGTTTGGACAACAACCTTTGCCTTATATGAGTGATTGCACACCCATTATTTCGCTTCGCACCTTCGATGAAAGGCCCAAGTTGTTGATTCACAACATGAAAACCACAATTACCATCCGGAGGAACGTCGTCGGTGGAAATAATGTATTCTCTAATGTATAGCGGTAGCTCATTCAAATAGTCTTTATTTGGAGCCTCAAGCTTCACGTCTAGGGAAGATGGTTTGATGGGGCACATTGGAGACTTAAGCTTCACGTCGACGGAAGATGTTTGGCTTGGTTGTGATGGATACATCGGACCTTTTTTCTTCAAATCTCGCTCACTTGTTTCGCCTTTCTCCTCAATACTCCTACCCCGTTTCTTGGTCTTCTCCAAGTACATTGCCTGGGTATACTCATGGCCACAAGGATCTCTAGTATTTGCGGTTTGCTCACTTTTCTTCTTACGTAACACCTTTGCATATTCTCTTAGTTGCTTTTTAGTTTCTTTTTTGCTTGGTCTACCTTTGAGTTTGCCTTTTGACGGTTCATAAACATTCTCCGAAGTTTGTAGATATATGATTTTCCTCATGTCATCCCAAAAGATTTGTTTTTGGAGCTTGTTCATGCCACGATACATCTCTAGTACGGTTCTACCCATTTCGTTGTCACCAAACTCTTCCCCCGGATTCTTCTCCCTTTGGAGGAGGGATGAAACTTAGATGCTTCCAAAATGGATCAATTTCGCTTAAAGGGATTACGCCATGCTCGTAGTTGATTATCATATGGCGACAAGGTAGTCCCATAGACTTCTTCATGTTACATACACACACCTCATCCGGCTTGGTTTACCACTTCTCAATCAACTTGACTTCTATAATCAACAACTTCATACATTGCCGAGATAAGTTGTAATGGATTCCCTTGAACAATGGGTTGTCGGCATATTTTCCATTCATTTTGAATATACGGCTTTTTTTAGAACTTCTCTTTAATTCTATCAATGTCGCGCTTGAAGTAATTTTCCATAGCATTCCACACGGTTACGAAATTATCAACACATCCAAAGAGATTCTTCTTCAACCGATGGTGAGCCGACTCTACTAAACTTGTCGCTTATTTTCCAAAGTGTTTATATTGGTTAGTATAAGCATTAACAAACCTCTCTTTGTATGGTTCCAACAATTGGCGAAGAACATACGACACAACACCGGGGTAATCTGGAGTATCCCAATGGGCGATGAACTCTGCAAGATTTAGATGATACTCTTCCACGGTAAGAGACCAACACAATGATTCCCATTCACCGTTGAAAGCAACCCATTTAGCGTAATTTACTTCGTATTGTTTTTCAACTTCCTCTTTTGCATCCGCTCGTTCATGTTCCGGTAGCATCTTAATCTCTTCATATCCCTTTTTCTTGGGTGGACAAATTATTGACTTGCACCTATTTATCAAATTACACCATATATGGAACGTACAAAGCATATTATGTGCTTGTGGGAACACTTCCTCTATTGTATTCATCAATGCGACATCATTATGTGTCACTATAACCCCGGGAATATCATCACCTCGGAAGATTGCCTTAACTTGGTTTAGTGCCCAAATGTAACTAGGTTCTTGCTCATCCCTTAAGAAACAAAATGCCACGGTAAACGGTGACTTCGTCGAAGTACGCCCAACAATATTCAACAATGGCATCTCGTACTTGTTCGTCTTATAAGTGCAATCCATTATTAGAACTTCATGAAAGCATTGAGCCAATTGAACACTCGTCGGATGCGCAATAAAAAGTTGTGTTATCTCTCTTTCCGAATCTACATCCCTTTGAACCGCTTAGTTTTTCTCTTGGGCCAAAAAAAACAATTGTTGCATTACTTGTCTATCTCTCCATTCCTTCCTTCTAATTGTCTCAATTGCATTGTAAATTGTGGACAAAGATGAGTGGTTATCCTTGTTATCCTCCTTTAGTATTTGGAGCATTTGAACCGGTGAAATACCCATTGTCCTCATTTTAGATACCTTGTCCATCTCTTTAGGAGTTAGCTTTGCCGCCATGAAATGTCCTTCAAGATGCTCCGGACGAGGATGATTATGACAACCTTGCATAACCCTATAGAGAACCCATCCACCCAAATCTTCGTTCAAATTAAATGCAAGCTTGAATGGGCAATGAATCTTCTTTGAGAAAGTTTTGTTCTTCCTATTTGTCTTTCCTTTATAAACATAACCCTTCCTCTTGTGGCTTTTATGGGGATCACCGCTTCTATCAGAAACCATTTCAAAGCGAGTTTTGCTTTCTCTCCCATTCAATACTAATACGCACATGTCTTTTTGTGCATGTTGTCTAGCCCAACTCTTTGCATCTTCTGCATTTTTGAATACCAAGTCATTCATGTAGTGATGGGATGTGTCATCGTACAAAATACCAACTGGGGAAGGTTGGTTTTCCATTGGTTCTATTGGATCACATGGAACCTACAAGTAATAGCACAACGTCGATACCATAAAAAAATTTCTTACAAGTTCGGTAATGTAAATTTTGTATAGACCCTACCGAACATACAGTTCGGTTATGTAGTTTCCAGAAATAAATTTGGGCCTTACCGAACTCGATCTTTAGATTTTCTATGTATAAGTTCGGCAATGAAACTGAAAAAATCGACTAAATCGAACTCGAAGGTTCGGTTAGAAACGCTGTATTTATATTTTCTGCGACATTACCGAACATAAAGTTCGGTAACAAAAGTGCTGATATCGACTCAACCGAAAAATGCACTGTAAACTCTATAAAAATAGTTCGGTTACATGTTCTGGAAAAACATAACCGAACTCTAAAAAACCACCATTAACATGTAGTTCGGTTACCTGCGTCTGCTAAATTTCAACCGAACCACACATTAAGAACGGTTCGGTTACCTCGCAAGCTAAATCTGGTAACCGAACTAGGTTGACCTAACCGAATTTTTTCCAGAAATTTTGAGTTTGGCCAAATTTTTGCACAATTCAAGCTACATTAACTAAATATGAGGCATACCTGAGTACCCATAGCTTCGTCTTCGGGTTGTGGCTGATAAAATCCATCATTTGTTTGGTTAGCTTGAGTTTGGGGCAAAAATCTTTCATCATCTAACAAATAACTCATTTCCGGATCATTAGAAGTATTGACAAATACACTATGAGGTGAAGGGGGTTCTGATTCTGAGGATGATGTATCATCACATGAATCACTCAAATCATAATTACTAAACTCAAAAAAAGATTTTTTGGGTACACCCATCTTCTTCTTTTTATCTCTCAATAATAATGTTATAACAAAACAATCCCACTAATATAACTCACTAATCACTAACTAATCAGTTACTAATCATAACACTAACACTAATTAATCATCACACTAATTAAGTTTATCATTAAGGGTAAAGTAGGTATTTAAAAAAAATTCAGATAAGGGGTGATTGGAAATTACTACCAATAACCACCCCAAAAACTTTAGAGTAGTCCCCCCCATTTTTTGAGTAGTCCCCAAAAAACGGTTTCTATTTAAAACTTTTGGGGGTGGCTTAAGCCAGGTCAAGCCTGGGTGTAGATCCGCCCCTGCTAGTATTAACCATTAGTTTACCTACCACCATAAGTTCAATTGGGACCCCAAAAAAGAATTAGGGGCCTCAGACATTTTATACCCACCCCAAATATTTTAGGGGCGTACCAAAATATAGTGAAAATACTATTTTTCCCATGACTATTAATAAATCTTAAAATTCTATTGACCCTTAATTCTAAGCTCCCAATTCATTTCCATTTCTAAACAAAAAAAATCGTACTCCCTCCCCTCTAACTCTCTCGTCCCTTCTCTTCTCCTCCGTTAACGACTCCAAGAAGAAAAAAAAGAAAATTCACCCGAAAAAATTATGTTACAGTAAGAGGATCGTCAACCCGACATGCTTAAAGCCTAACGATTTTTCACATGCATGTAAAGACCATAAAAAATCGTTAAGGTATATGATGAGGAAGATAACGACTCTCTATTTCTGGTTTTTCATATTTATTGCCATAGATTAGAGTCGTTAACATAATATAGAAACTTATGACGATCCTCTATGAAAGACCTATTTTTAAACGTCAACGTCCCTAGATGAAAAAAAAATAGCCTCTCTGTCCCAAAACTTTCAGAGTCGTCTTGGTATAAACACACAAAATAACGACGCTTCCTACCCAAGCTACTAAGAGTCGTCAGGGTGTATCATATTACCCTGACGATTTTTCATAACCTGGAAAGTTGCAGGTTTGAGTCGTCATTTTTGGTGTCAATACATTGGCGACTTTATAGAGTCGTTAGGGTATACACCCCTCGACATTGACGACTCTTTCTCTGTGTTGTGACATATATCCAATCCATAGGAGAATTTAAGATAATCTTACCATTAACACAATCATCTTTGTTGCTTGAACCTTCCCCAACATCATTTCCTCTACTTGAATCACTCATTTCTAAAAGCCCTAAGTTTTCCTCTAAAACCTCATCTTCTTCTTCTCAACTCACCAAAAAAAAAAATTTTAATTAATTAAAAAAAATCCAATTTTAATTTTAAAATCTGATTTTAATCTAACATAATCTAATCACACTAATTAACTTAACTTAATTAATTATTATTAACACTAATCATTCAACGACAGTTTAGCCATTTAAAAAAAATTTGGATAAGGGATTACTCAAATTAAGTTTTAGTGACCTTTTTTTGTCCTATAGTGGGAGGCCCCTAATTAGTTTCTAGGCCCCCAATTATACGAGGATATCTATCTGCATCATTTCCTGTTGGAAAATTTTTTCAACATATTCTCTTATTTCTAAGAACAAAGACAATGGAGTGAGTATTAAATCCAGTGAGAGGTTACGAGAAGGAGTCAGTTTCTAACCGAGGCAATTAATGGATACTAAGAGGCTGCTACATATTTTTATTTTAATAATGAAATTATTATGGGACCCATGTCAACAATTTAAAATTAAATAAAAAACTAAAAAAATGCTTGCGTATTGAACATGTTTTTTCTCTTCCAAGCAGCTGATGATCAGCCTCTTAGCCTTCATTGTTGGATGAAGGAGTGTCTGAACGAGTTTGGGTGAAATTGAACATTTCCACTGCCCATAATATCACCTAATTTGACAAAATATGATCAAACTCTTTCATTTTGAGTGAGAGTTCTCACCCCACAGCCCTTGCTCTAATGGAAAAGTAAAATCATAAAACTAAGAATTGTTTTGCTATAAAAAGGAATACCCAATACACGAAGAGAAGAGAGCAACCACCCGTTAGATACCTGATTGTTTTTTTAGCAAACTTAGCCAGAGTGTGCGCAGTTGTATTGCCACTCTTCTGAACATAGTGAAAGTGTCCCTTCTGAATCTTCTTTACGAGCTGGTTGAACTGCATAATTTGAGATTTTATTCTCCAAGGAGTCTTAGTATGTTTGTTAGGATATTCACAATGATTTGAGCATCCCCTCCAATGACAATATGGTCGAACCTTTTCTCAGTCCTCATATATGAAGACCAAGCACAAGATCTTTGGCTTCGACTTCAATATGAGAGTGACCGGTGAAGTACTCAGTGCATCATCTATCAAGTCTAGCTCGATAGTTTATAAGAAACAAAAATACTTTTATCAAAAGCCCCATCAACAGTAATTTGTTTACTATACATTTTATTACGGAGGAATCCACTCTCTTCTTGGATCACTCATTTGAGCATTGCCAGTTTATTTGTTGTCAGCCAATCCAAATATTTTCAAGAATAACAAGTGTAGTAGTGAGCAAGGGACTGTTCATATAGAGAGCATAAATTTGTTGTCTGTTGTCAAAATCTTTCGTCACAAGGGGATTTTGTGGGTTATTAAACTAAAACAAAAATATTTACTTGAAAGCAGAAAGATTCAATTTATACATGTTCATCAATGAATAAGAATCAACATTCAACCTCTTCTCATATCCATAACCTTAATTAAAGCTTCCCATTGTGGGATTACCTTTCTCAGTAACTAACCTGACGCAAGAGTCACTTAAGTTTAATCCAGTGGTAGCAGTGGTCTTTGTGAATTGAGGTTAATTTGAGCAATTTGGCGCAAAAGCCAGATTAATCGAACAAAGATCAAACTTTTACCTACAACTAACCCATGAACCGAAATTCCAAAAAATAATATGTTGTATATTAAACAACGAGTGAAATCGTTTAAATTTTGATATCATATGATATCTAATCTTTAGTTGTGGAGACGATGAAGGTCGATGAATTCAATTAATATATAGAGTCATGTTATCACGTTTGTGTTTGCATGACAACACAAATGAACCCGCGACTGGAGTCCGTTGGATTCATATGATACATTTTAGATGTAGGTATACACATGTTATTATTTGATACGAATTTAATTAATTAATCATTTTTACACTTTTCTTTTATTTTAATTGAACCCTCCATAGTATTTATTACTTTGTTGAAAAGTTCATTTGCCCATCATCTTCTCCTATTTGCATTTTTGTTCAACTTCGTCAGCTCATCCCCACCCACATTACCAGTAGCTGAATATAACTGAATTAAAATGACAAGAAGATAACAGATGCCGCGTAAATCAAATAGGAATATCTAATTTGATTTTTTACTGATGGCATAACTAAATAATATTGGTTTTCTTATTTAGGTTTTATTGATGATGCTGATAACAAAAAAGTGGAATTTGGGTTTTACTTCTTGTGTACAGTATCATATATTTAATCACATGTATCATGTTTGATCTAATTATTTTTAAGGATTGAGATTCGTTAGAAACTAAATTGACAATGGTTTATGAGGTAAACCTAACTTTATCACTATGATTAATATTAGACCAGATAAATTGCATATAAGTTCATCACACATTTGTTCATAATATCACTTCTATTGATCATGGTGTTACTCCGACCACCACCCACTCTCTCCCCGGTCAAATTCCCGAAGTAGACAAGAATTCTCCAGATCCACCAAGTTTGATGGAAACCGCTCAAAGGGGGAGGGGGGTCATCACCTTTCTCGAAGCTCTCATGGAGAAATTGACTCATGAGCAAAGCCCTCACCATATGGATCCAACCTATGCTCCTAATACTACCAAAGTTGGCACATCCGAAAGAAACATTATTGGCGATGACAAGATCCTCATTTAAATAAAGCAACCAAGGAGCCAACAATCCAATTTCGTCATGCATGAAGACCTGGAGAGACTATTATAATTTCGAGGCAAAAGGTCCAGTGTCACTTTATCATCACCAGCCTCTATATCCTCTAACCATCCAAAAGTACCCTTCCCTAATGGAATATATCTTTCTTCGTTCTAACTCTATGACGGGACTATGAATTCTCATGAGTATGTCTTGCGTTTCTTGGAGTCATTAGGAGAGCATGAATACAATCAGAGCTTTTTAAAGAAAGTATTTTTTTAGGCTGAGTTTGGTAATGCTTTTATTTTTCCAAAAGCACTTTCAAAACCTATATATGTCAATAATTTTTGAAATTGGTGTTTGGTAAAAAAAAATAAAAGTGCTTTTTAACCAAAGCACTTCCCAAATTCCTCAATTTTCATAAGCTGGGGAGGAGGAGCTTTTAAAAGCTACAAAAGCATAAGCTTTGGTCCCACCTAAATTTAATGATTGATTTATATTTTTTGTCCCTATTTTATTTTATAAATGACAAAAGTTACCCTTAAAAATATAAAATCAACCAAAAGCTCTGCATGAGTTTTGTAATTATTTTTTGTTATTATTATTATCATATGAAACCAAAATATGATGCAATGAATTTTTATTTTTATTTTGTCTTTAAATATTATTATTTTTTATTTTCAAACTATTTCATTTCATTTTTCAATAATAAAAAAAATATATATAAATAATAATTTAATTAATTTTAGTTTGATTTTTTGTTTGAAAATTATATATATATATATATCAAAAAGTGTTAAGTAAAATGATTTTTTTAACAATCATAATGATAGTAACAATTAGTAAATTATGTTGTGAAACTAGAAAATAGAGAAAGAGACACAAAGTAGAGGGAGAGAAGAAGAGAGAATTTCTTATTTATGTGTACAATAGACATACATTAGAGCCTCTATTTATAGGGCTAGACACAAGGGCATCCCAGTAATAAACGGAATTTGCCCTAGATATTCTTAAAATAATTACACGTTTATAACACTCCCCCTGATGACATTGTGTCTAAGCTATTTACCTCGTTAAAACCTTGTTAGGAAATTCCAAAAGGAGAAAACTTGATCGAAGGAAAAAGAGTACAATTGAGAAAACTTAGAAAAAATTTGGACACGCAAATGTTGCCTCATTAAAACCTTGACAAGGAAAACCCAATGGGAAAAACCTTGATGAAGGAAAAAGAGTACAACGTGATAGTCCAGTAAAATACATTCTAATTTGATACTCCCCCTGATAAGTACTTTAGTTAAATCTTGGCTTGCAAATTTTTGAGTCGAGCCAATTTCGGTAAACGAATTTCTTGTACTACACCAAATTCCCGGATTCGTAACAGCAATTCGTAACGGCTTATGGGCCGTTACGAATTTCCGATTACAAATGGTCGTTACAAAAAATTCGTATGCAATGTGAGCGAGTTACTAATTTTTTTAAAATTCGTAACGGGTGAAGCCAAATTCTGAAAAATTTTTTTAGGCGTGCCACACGCTTGGTCACACCAGGTGGTAACACTTGTAATTTTGCGTGTGCCATTCACATGGGTGCCATTATTTTTTCCACCCAAGATGAGTAAAACTAGGGATATTTCCTCCCCTGCGTGTGTCATTCACATGCGTGCCCCTCTTCATCCCATGCCTTAATGAGAATCGACATATCGATTTTTCATTTTTCATTTCTCTTCCCTTTTTTGCTCCTGGTGTCTTGCCTCTCTTCTTTGAAACCCTAATGAAACTTCATCTTCAATAATCGACAAATGAGAAACTATCTCGAAACCTCTCAATTATCTCAATCATCAACTTAAGTTCTCATTTTTCATTTTCTTTTCTCTATTTTTCTCCTCCTCCCCGCCTCTCCTTCTCTTCCCTCTCGAGTTTAGGGTTTTGATTTGGTTATTCATCTGTTTCGATTGGGTTAACAGATCTTCAATCAATCATCAGTTTCGATGGGTAAGTGTTTTATCATCATCACTTCATCAATTTCGATTGGGTTTTTTATCATCTCTGTTTTTAGGGTTTCATCTCGTGAATCTGTTTTTCTAATACGATTTCGATTTCATCATCTACTAATCGAGTTTAGGGTTTCAATTTCATGATCTCGTATTTCGTCATCTCGTAAGTATTTCATCATCTGTTTTAGGGTTTGAGTTTTTCTATTTCTGGGTTTGTTATTGTTTATTTTTCACATAATCTTGTTACAATTCCTCCTCCTTGTTGGGTTAATACTGCTCATACTCATGGTGTTAAGGTACCCAGAGATGTTTTTGATCAAATTTGTTTTGGAATTTTGTTAATTTTTGGAATGTGGCAGTGAGCAACAATTTGAACTACTGACCTCAAGGTGTTTGATTTTGGGTGTGGTGTGATTTTTTTTGTTTTTATAGGTACTGGGAACATTTATAGCTGAATGGGATGAAGGGAAACTAGTTTGTAATGAGCTTTTGGCAACGAAAGAATCGGCTCGAATGTATGCTGAGCGTTTATCAGAACTTGCAGTTGCTTTGGGCTTCACTACTTCTAGTTTGCAGTGATGTCCTTCCAGAAGCTGAAGCTGCTGAAAGGGAGGAGGCGATCATGAGACTTGTCAATCTACTCAGGTTTTCTTCTTCTTTTTTCAACCCAAATTTTCAAACTGTGAATAATAGTTAAATTGCTTTGTTACAAATAAATTTCTTGATTGAATATTATTGTTTTTTCGTAGATGAGTTTGGGATTGGGAAGTAAGCCTTAGATCGGGAAGAAATGTAAGTTGTTTCATTGTTGTATCATGTTGTTTGTTTTAGACCATTTTCGTATAATGGTTTCAAAATCTTATAGTCAAGCAGTCGGGGCTTTTTGTACCACCATTTCTCGTAAAATTGTAAAGCCATTATTGCTACTAGCCCTTCTTTTACGGATAACCGAGTTTACTTCGTTGACGGGACCGCAATTACATTGTATGCGCTTATTTTTAAAACCAACCATTATTTACAACAAGATGAGATAACATACAAGGAAGTCTTACAAGGGTACAATTTTATTTCATTGTCGACCTCGGAAGATATTGTTACTAATTGTGACTTTGATGTTGTTTAACCTGCTTTCTTGTTCCAGGTGACATCACTTAACCTTGAAATTGTAAGAGCTCTAGCCAGAGGTGGGGACTTTTTTCTTCAAGTCTTTGTAATTTGTACTCTAGTAGACTAATTTAAGAGAAAAAGTTATTAGCAATGTGCCTCTACTTTGTTTCTTAATTTTAAAAACATAGACATCATTAAGTGTTACGTTCTTTCGTTGCTCATGTCTTACAAGATCATTTTTTCCTTGCATTCTTACGAGGGGATCCCATCTGTTGGAATGTAACACAGACAGTTTCTTTCCTTTTCTAGGTTCTGCACGGAGATGCGGTGTATGATGACTTACAGGTTCCGTTTCTCTAAGTAAAGTTGTCATATGAGATTCTGAAATTCAATGTTTAGTTGTTTACTAACACCGCAATTACTTAAATCGGTCGGGACTGCACTATATTAAGTGGTGATGTCATTATACGCCATCTTCTTGAGGTCTCGAAGCTTTGAATATGTTGTTTTCCTCGTATCCTTTTGATATTTGAGTTTTTCTTTCACATGTCTTTTGTCTCATACACATGCATTTACCTTCGATGGCAAACTGTCGAGATGTTTGAATTTAGTGTGTCCAAGGTATTCCTATCTTTGTTGCCACATGTTCATAGCATGTTAAACCTCGAAAACAAGTACCTATCTATATTTTATGCAAGTCTTCTACATGATTTTCCTATTGGTGAACATGTACGGATGTGTTGGGGGTATACGACCGTCCACCCACGCAGACTCCGTCTTTGTACTTCTCGGGGAGATAGGTGAATTATCCACTTAGAATTCCTTTTTATCACTTGGTCGGCCTCTACTTTGTTTTTTTTTCCTTTACAAGATTGTCAAGTTGATTGAGGAATTTGTGATTGGAATTTCATTATATTGAAATTTGTCCTTTTGACATTTTCATTATTTTGAGCCCAATACTGGTTTTGTTTAACCTCGCCCCTTTTGTTGATGAGGATGGAAACTGGTCCATCGTAGCCGTAGAGAACATGAATAAGCAAGGTTAGTGGGAGATGGTATCCAAGCACGTCCACATTACAAAATCGGTGCGACTATCATTCATAGAGGCCAATTCGATTTATATTCTTTTTTGATGGATAGTTGAAATTACGGTCGCTGCGCATGATACAACCGGAGGAATGGTAACCAAAATAACGAAGTCTGCGCTGATAGCAAAACTTGGCATTGATGTTTATATTGTAAAGGTGATTACCTCTCTTCCATTTTACAGTTTTTCGAACTTCTAAACAATAAGTTTGTGAATGAGCTTCTTTCTCTTTTCCAGTCGCTACAAACCATTCATTTCGAGCTCTAAATGGGGAAATCGAGGTGATATTCCCGACGATTGGCTTGGGACCGTCATTAGATCTTGAAACAGAAGCGAAAATCATCCCGACCTGTCCACCAAAGACAAAGCATTTGTCATAGTATTAACGACCACGAAGTTGGTCATTTATGATTCCTATAATCCTATTCCTCGACGCTTAATCTAGAGTCTATCTCGGAGAGCCGTAGTCGTGTTATAGACCATGCCAGGATGCCTATTGCCTTGTGCCTCACATTGTTAGGGCCCAAAATTGGGAGCAGTAGAATGCCGTTTGTTATGTTTGATTGTTTCTTTCGCCCTAGTATAAATTTTTATTTGAATGTGATAAGAATTGATTGAATGTGAGATGAATTTGATTGAAGAAAATATTGTTGATTGTGGAGGATGAAATGAAAGGTGTATGCGAGTAGTTTTTTGGAATTCCTACTTATTTCCGTGAGAAAATGAACCTAGCAGGTCAGCCTTGACCAGTCAAAATTGGTCAAGATGACCAATTTTGACCAGGTCAAGGTTGACCGGCGATAATTTTTTTGCAGTTACAAAAAAGTTCGTAACGGCCCCGAGCTGTTACAACATCCCTGTTGCAAAAAAATTAGTAACGGCCCCGAGTCATTACCACGTGGCAAATTAAAGTGCTTGGCTCAACTCGTTACGAGGGCCGTTACAAAAATAATTCGTAACGGCCACAAAGCCGTTACAAAAAAAATGTAACACCCACTTTTGCAACAGGCGAGGGCCGTTACAACCCGTTTTTGTAACGGCCTGGTTCTGTTTCTAATCCCAGAATTTGGTGTAGTGTTGAATGCTGGAGATAACAATATTTTCGTGAGAAATTTCCAAGTTGATGAAGTCTTCTTTTGTGTTAGTCTTCTAATGGTAGTTTTCTCGAGTCTTCACGCTTCTTTAAGTACATTGAGGACTTGCTTCTTGGATTCCTAGCTTCTCGGAGATGATTTGCAAAAGCAGTTGATGTGGTTTCTTCACCAAAGTGCCAATATGCAGTTATAGTACCATAGGTGAGTAAAGTTTGTGATCATACCATACATGGATCAGAATGATATCCAAATTCCTAAGGGTTCTTATGTTGATGTGGTCTAACGAAACAGAATGACCTAGTTAATGGTGGGAATCCACCAAATAACCAAAATTATACAACTCCCCCTTGGATGACCACCATGTTGAATAAATTGCCTCACTAAAACCTTTCAAATAAAACCCAGTGGGAAAAAATTTGGACGAAGGAAAAAGAGCACAAATATCAACATTTTTGAAAGAAAATCAAACGTCAACGAGATGTTGCCTCGTTAAAACCTTGTCGGGGAAAACCACATGGGATAAAACTGAAATAAAGGGAAAAGAGTACAACTTTTGACGTAAATATGGATGCTAACCCAACTATATGAGTTTTACAAAAGAAAAGCATCAAAATAATAACTCTAGTCTATTTCAAAGACGAGTTTAAGCTAGCATAATTCCAACTCTGCAGTTTTGAGAAAAAAAAAATAGAATTCATCTTTGCTAAAGCGTGGATTTTTGTGTTTTTAAGGACTCCTTAAGAGACCCATAAAGTTGATAGCATCAACTAATTAATCTGGATTTTTGGTTTTATACCAAATTTCTAAAAACACATAAAGGATTGTTAAACCTTATGTAAGCAAATAAGGTGGCTGCCTAAATAGAATTTGAATCCTCAAAAGAATACAAATTCAATATGTTCTTCGACCACATTTCTTGTGTCAATGCAATATGAGTCCTTCAAAGACTACCACGCCAAGTGCATTGTATAAATTGAACAATTAATGAATCAATCCTAAGGTCTGAGCAAAAATATAACCCTTAAAATCGTTTTTACAACGAAAAATTTCTCGTATAACGCATTATGACTACACTAGCCTCCTAATTAATATAGGCTTGGCATTTTTAAGTGTTAAGTTTTGGATCCAAGAATTGCTCAATCGAGAAATTAATCCAATCTAATTTGAATTGTATGCCAACCAATCCATATGTCGATTTTCGGTAGCTACTTTATATGGATATTCGACAACATATTAATGACGATCTTACACAATTCTCAAGTGTATGCATATCTTGAAAAACATTCAAAGAGTTGCTGGTACCAGCGCCCACGGGCGTTATAATCTCATATTATTCAAATGAAGAGATATGAATTGGAGAATGTGAATCGTATTATCATAGACTCCGTTGGAGAATATTTTTAGCATATATAAAAATACTACATACTTGCTAGATGTGATTGGATTTGCCTTTTCAAATGGCATAAGCTTATTGGAAAGCTAAATGAGATTTTTCACGCCTAGTAGACAGCCTTTTTCGATTTGATCAAAATGGGAGAGAAACGTCTGGTAATGTATAGTCTCTCCCTGATTATGGCGGAAATATAATCTCATATACGAAAAATAAATATATATTCGTAGAGTATTATCCGATTAAATCAAGGACATATACTCATAATAATTTCCGGATTTTAATGATACCAGTTGGACGGTAAATAATGACTTCAAAAGCCATAAGAAATTGTCCTAAAAATAAAAATAAAATTGTAGTCTTTTTGACATACAAATTTAAAATCAACCATGGATTCGTTGGTTAGAGCAAGAAAACATAAATCTCCAATGACCTATAGGGCTGACAATATATTCATTCACCTAAGAATGAAATTATAGACACTTTATTTCATTCAAAAATAATAATAATACTTAGATCAATATAGTCACTACAAGGACTAATTAATGATTTAGGCTAACAAGCCGGGTGCGCACCCTTTGATCTTCAGTGTCCAATTCCAACTACAAGTGGAATTATTTTAAAATTTTGGAGATATACCATGAGAAAAAAAATGCTCAATATCCCTAAAGAATGCAACAATTCCTCTAGGTGTTTGCAATTGTGAATATCATAATAACGATACTTTATATATCCTCTTAGCACCGATAGGGAAAAACCAAATCAATTGGCTTATATGATTCTTTTTAAGAAAATAAAGAGATCATTTTCGTTATTAAGGAATCCATGGTTTTCCCGTAAGAAATGGAAATCAATGGTTTATTAGTAGAAAAATAAAACCATAATTGGTAATGGTTTGTTTAAACGATTATCGTCAAACTACGAGAGAGAGAAAAATAGTGGCTAAAATTTCTTAGAATGCCAATTTTAACATCTCCTTCCTCAGAATTGATGGAGAAAACCAATACTGGTTGGTATATACGATACATCAAAATTGCATCGACTAAAAGAAAAAGAAATGCCGACTTAGTCATCACATAGGGAAAAGCCACTTCGTGGTTGATAGATGGTTTCTTTGAAAAATAAAATAAAATAATAGAAACCGATCATAAATATCACATGATCTTCATCAAATAGACGAAAATACCAAAATTAATTGGCCGTAGGTTTTTCAACCATGCATATGATTAACTACCGTAAAGGTAGCTAGATCGCGATGACACCAATTTTTGGTGATTACAGTTTCATGAAAGAATAGAAACTGTATACCATATATCAATGGATTTTATTTTTCTCTCTATGAAAAGGGATATAAGAAAAGAAAGGACAACCAGAATTTTTGCTTAAAGTTGGTTACCCATGGCATACATATAATAAAAATAAAATAAATAAATCAATTACGGTATATGAAAAAGAAAAATAAATCTTTAGTATCTTACTTGTATAATATGACCATGTCACTTAAACTTCATTATACCCATTTAGTAGTGGAACGATAATTTTGATAATGTTCGATAATGACTTAGAAAATCATCTTTAATGTTTTGATACCCATAAGCTAGGATCATTATGTGGTCCTTGACATAAAAGAGAACTATATGGAGCTGGTGTACGAAGGGTTAGTGCTTAAGCAAACCCTACTTTTTGTTGATGACGATTTCTTTAAAGGAATAGAAATCACTAACCAATATTGGCTAAAAGTTGAATGCCAATTTTTTTTTTTTATCTCGTTAAGGAGAATTGGTGGGGAAAAACCAACATCAATTGGTTTGTACAATTAATAAAATTGTGTCGACAAATTAAAAAAAATATTGTCGCTTTTGATATCGCATAGTTAGGTGATGAGATGGTTTCTTGCACAAAAAAAAATAAAAAAATAAATAGAAACCATTAATCACATGATCTTTGTCTAATGGACAAAGATACCAATTAAATTGGTCCGAGGTTCCATGAACCATGCATGTCATTAGTTACCGTAAAGATAATGAAATCTACAACGATACCAATTTTCGGTGATTATAGTTTCATTAGGGAAATAGAAACTATAAACCATCTTACGATGGATTTTTTTTCTTTTCTTTCGTTCTCTATAAGAAAGTTTAGAGAAGAAAGAAAAACCTTTAACTTATTCCGTAAAGTTGATCTAACGCATCCCATGAATTGATAGGGACCATGTCTTTTAGAATTAATCAACAACATTTCAATAGCACTCTAAAAAAATAAAACATGGTGCATGGAAGATATGAAATCATTGTGGATTCATAGACATAAGTTCTGTTGCTTGCACAGCCAAACTGACTTATCATTTATCAACCGTGATATATGGAATCAATGGTACGTCCCTACCACCAACCCTAACGCCAATTTTTGTTGGTAGAATATTAGATTCCGTATAGGTTATAGCCCAAACCTATAAATAACCAATAGAAGAAAACCAGTTAGAATCTGATAAACAAATCAAAGAATAGAAGAAGAAAATAAAAATAAAAAGGTTAGATATAGGTGTGATTAGTCTCCCGTGATTTTTTTTCGAGCAAACGCGCTGATAACGTGTTGTGAAACTAGAAAATAGAGAAAGAGACACAAAGTAGAGGGAGAGAAGAAGAGAGAATTTCTTATTTATGTGTACAATAGACATACATTAGAGCCTCTATTTATAGGGCTAGACACAAGGGCATCCCAGTAATAAACGGAATTTGCCCTAGATATTCTTAACATAATTACATGTTTATAACAAATTATAAATATTTATATTGAATAGTAAATTTAATTAATTATTTTTAAACCCAATAAAATCGAATAAAACTATTTTCAAAGATATGTCTGTTTTTGTCATTTGCTATAACAACAACAGTTGAATTTGATATTTTACCAAACACACTTTGACTGCTTTTTTAATCAGCTTTAACTTTAGTTAATATTTTACCAAACGTCAAAATGCTTTTTTCTCACGGCACGGCACAAAGACAAAGAACGCACAAAGAGAAAAGTGCTTTTACAAAAGCTGCAGCAATACCAAACTAAGCCTTAGTCTCTAAGAAAATCACCTTATCAGATCTGGGAAGATTATTACAGAAAGACGAAGAATATCATGATGACTTCTTACACCGACAACTAGTGGAACCCTGCATCGAGTCTATCATGCTTTGCTGAGGAATCTGTGCTTTCATACATATTGTTTTCACTAGGCTTGACACTAATCAGACTAGTATACTTAACCACGTAGTGAACTGTGTAACTTTCCTCACTAATTTAGCAGGTTATTGTCTTAGCTTAACCAAAAATAATATTAATATATGACTCCACTATTTTCTACGAGACATCAAATATGTCATATAGGGGGATCCTCATTGGGGTATGGGTTTGCCGGTTTATAACAATGTGCGGCATGTCAACATACCGATGATAAGAAAGTAACAGGTTATGTGAATGGTTAAGAACAAATAAGAGAAGGAGGGAGTAGTGATTAACTAATGGTCTTCCCCGACATAACCGACACGACTGCACCACCACCTCCACGACCTCCACTCCTTGGACAATTTTAAAATTTAGGAGGAATCATTATGTTAACTACAAATAGATGACTTCATCTAATCTCAAACTTACATTCACAAGTTTAGCCTTCACACGGTAGTTCAATAACTCCGTACCGTAAATACAATCACACAGTGATTTCTTAACTTTCTCCGCTTCTTTCCCCTAAGATCAACCCATGTCCTTCCTTTGTGACCAAATGTAATGTGAACGAAAATTTCTTAGTTTAAGCTCGACCTCTACGATTTTGACATCTCGAATCTAATTACTTTTACAGTTGATGATCTCATGGTATTCTTTAAAGGTGATATTAGTTCCGCTACTACCTTTTATGATGTTTATCAAAGAATTTTAGATACAAGATCTCATCTCATATATTATATCTCATCTCGTTGATTGAGCATTCTAGCAGTCAATAATGAGCTCTATCACTGTAACAACTCTTATTCCATGTTTAAATAATCAAGCTAATACAACTACATATACTCCCTCCGTCCCAAATTAGTTGAGTCAATTGGTTTTAAATTTTGTCCTACAAATAGTCAAGGGAATATTTAAAAACTACCCTTTTAATTGATTATTGTTACTATAAGAAATATGTATAATTTGATAGCCATGTTTATATTCGTTACGTAGGTGTTTTAAAATGCTTTTTAACGGTATAAAGTTTACAAAAAATCGTGGTATAGTTTAAGAGATAAATCATTTCTAAATTTTCCAAGTTATTATCCATAAGGGCATACTTGTAAAAAATATTTAAACATACTCCCCTTTTCTCCTTGCCTTAATAATTGTGCAAACTACAAATGGCTCAACTAATTTGGGAGTATAATTTATTTTTTTTCAACTGAGTTTTAGTTTTCCATTGAACTTTTTAGCAACAACAAACAACCTTAGGTCAGTACTCAAGAAGAGTATTACAAAGTCTCAAGTGATATAATTATCAAATGAGCAGCTTAAGCTCAGTTGACATGGGGCTATTTTAACTCACTTGACGCCAACAAGTTTTCTTTTAGTTGCTAGCAAGCTATCATAGCATCAAACATAACAACTTTACATGTGCTGGTCCGTGGCAGAAGAAATCTTGTATATGGGTGGTTTTTTTTATCAGGCAATTTCAAAGACGTCCAGCAGTAACATCTCAAAAGGTCACATATGCATGTATCACTTTCACCAGACATTATTAACATATTGTGCTGGAAAAACTTTAAGGTAAATCACAGAGTTATCACAAGTTATTTTCGTTTTCTCGCTGATGTAATTTAGTGAAGCTATTGGCCGGTTACCGAAGGTGTCCTCATCACTAGTGCCTGCCTTTAGCACTTCGGATTTTAGGGTATCCAAGTGTAAAAGTTATTGCATCACATGTACATATCCACAGTGTCTCCACCAATGTAGTTAATCTCAGCCGAGATGGCCGAGATATTGCAGATAATATCGGTTTCGGTGTTTATCCGAGATGATGATATTCACCGATATTTCACTGACATCCATCGAAATATAGTGTCTCGGTCGCTGGATGACATTCACCGAAATTCGATATTGACCACGTTGGTCTCAACTGTTTTGTGAGCTGTGTGACTATTTGCCTCGTTTCCATTTCAGTTGAAAGTCATGTTGCAAAGAGCCGAAGACCGTTTATATCATGGGCTCAAACGAGGCACGGGACTAACTACCGTTACAGTTCCATCCAAACACACTACATAGACACTACAGAGATATCTAAAGTCTTCCACAGTCGGTCTCTCTTGGCTAATTCAGAAGCGGCAACAATGGAAGGTCTTCCAAAACTTCGAGTTGCCCTAGTTTTCTCCATTTTACTCATCTTCCTCTCTTCCTCGATCTCATCTTCTTCTCTTCAAGATATTCAGATCGTTAACGCAGAAAGAAGAGTAAGTCTTACCAACCGATCCCGTTTTCTTCTTTTTTTAATATTGCATTTTTTTACAAGATATTTTAGTCGACTTGATAAATTATACCCAAATCGCAATTAGGGTTTATTATCTGATAATTTGAACCAAATCTTCTCAATTTCATCAACGATCGAACTGAAAATTGTAGATCTTATTTTTTTAACCTGCTTAGAGTTTCAACATCTCACTATTGATATATTGGTTAAATGATGCAGATCGATTTGAGTTCTCATATCATCAGGGTTTACTTAACTTTAAAGGTATCTTTTCCTTTTGAATTTTGAGATTGTAATCAAGTTGTAGTTCTATTTTTATATGTATTCAGCAAACTCTTATACGCTGATTAAAATGAGTATTCAAGGCAATTCAATTCTATGAGTAATATGTTCTACAATATTAGAACTGGGTGTTCATATCATATGAGATAATTTGATTGTTGTAGGTTGAAAATGCTGGAGCATCTCCTGTTTCGGAAATTCTCGTTGCTTTTCCACCTACTCAAGTTGAAAATATCGCAACAGTGAAAGGAGCTGCAACCGCAGGGAAACGGAAAAAGAAAACTTATGTGCCACTTACTGTAACCCCTACAACGTTACCTGATGCACCAGATGGAGTTCAGTTCTACTCTGTTGCGCTGCTTAATCCATTAAAACCTGCTGAAACCGCCACTGTCGAAGTGCTTTATGTACTAACACGTTCGTTAGAACCATTTCCTGAAGAGATCAGTCAATCAGAACCACAGTTGGTGTATTTCCGTGATAGTGCGATTATTTTATCACCTTATCATGTTAAGGAACAGACAACGTTTGTTAAAACTCCAAGCAATAAGGTTGAATCTTTTACGAGAGTTGAACCTACTAATCGTGCTGGTGCAGAGATCAAGTATGGGCAATATGATAACCGTACTCCTTATTCATATTCTCCTATACTTGTTCACTTTGAGAATAATAGTCCATTTTCGGTTGTTGAGGAACTTGTACGTGAGGTTGAAATATCTCACTGGGGAAGCCTACAGATTACAGAGCACTATACTCTGGCCCATGCTGGTGCGCGTCATAAGGGCGTCTTCTCAAGGTTAGTTGTTAGTTTATAAAAAGGTTTTCATATCATTTCTCATGTAAGTATTGGTGGAATTATTGCACTGGAAATCGTTTTATGGCATGTTTACTTCATGAAACCAGATAATCTGACATCCTATGAAGTTTTCTAATGTTTTGAAAGAAATTCAGTTTACTTTTGTTACATTGTTGGTTTGCGGCTGTTTGTATTGTTTCTACTTCTAAATTGTTATCTATCCTAAATCCTCTGAACACTTCGTTCTTCCAGGGTTGAATATCAATCTAGGCCATCAATTAGTGGCGTATCTTCATTTAAGCAGCTAATTGCAAGACTACCCCCTCGAGTGCACTCCGCCTACTATCGCGATGGGATTGGAAACATCTCAACATCACACTTGCGTACTAGTAATTCAAAGGTTTTTTAAACATCTTGCACTTCTGTACTGCACAAATTTCTTACTAAGAAATTGCTTCATTGGATTCTTTAATAAATTACTCTAACTGGAATTTTCTGTTACAGTCCGAGCTTGAAATAGAGCCACGTTATCCGTTGTTTGGAGGATGGAAAGCCACTTTTGTTATTGGGTATGGGCTACCATTGGAGGACTTCCTTTTCGAGTCAGCTGATGGCAAGCGTTACCTTAACTTCACTTTTGGATGTCCCCTTGTTAATACCGTGGTTGACAAATTTACCATGAAGGTACAAAATAATACTCATATTTGTGTTAGACTCTTAATTTTATTCTTGTTGGTTCCTTTCATCCATGATCTATTAAGTGATATGGAAATGAAAGACGTACATTTACCTGTTCTACATACCGGTTGATTGTATAAACATTATGCATCAGGTGGTGCTTCCAGAGGGATCAAAAGATCCATCTGCTATCGTTCCTTTTCCTATTGAGCAACATCTCGAGGTATGTCTTCTCTTACACAGTATTACTGACTTACTGTTTAGAGCAGCTAGGAATAAGCGTATTTTTGTCGACTCTAACATGAAAAATGTACTCAATCACCCATATCTGAAACATTATATCTTTGTGGAATTCTTGCAGACAAGTTACTCGTACCTTGATGTTGTTGGAAGGACAGTGGTGGTTCTTGAGAAGAAAAATGTAGTTCCTGAACACGGTATTCCTTTCCAGGTAATTATCCAACCTATCAAATGGACCAAGGGGGGAAATTAGCAACTGAATACCAATCCTAGTGTCTAGTGTACTTTCTTTTGCAACTTATTCTTCAATGTGACCATCATCGGAGTTCAAACCTGATCTTATGATACATTTTTCGAAAACTTGCTCTTTGGAAGAAATTAGCTTCTGTAACAGTCTGAGGGGGTTTAGATTTCGAGATTAGGGCAATGGGAAAGATGTGATAGTTCAATTTACATGCAATTAGAATCTTCTAAGGCACATATGCTACTCAAAACACTCACAATAGCATGGTTCTCCCCCCAATTTAATTCTCAGAACACTAGTCTCACTTTTGAGCTTAATTATCACCATCATTACAGTTTTGAGGTGTTGCTTTCTGGAGTTCCTTCTCATTTTAAGTCAATTTTGTTTGTTTTGCAGGTTTATTACAACTTCAACCCAATTTTCATGCTTGCGGAGCCATTTATGTTGGTGTCTGTATTTTTCCTGTTTTTCGTTGCTTGTGTTACCTACTTACACATGGATATCTCAATCCATGAAGTCGTAAAAAGTTTCGCCGAAGGTAAAGTTTGGAGAAACTATATTTAAGTACATTTATCTGGGAAACACTAGTGGAACAGTGTCGCTTTGTATAATGGCGCATCCCTCTGTAGCTCTCATTTAGGATTAAATCGCAATTTCTGTAGAAACGCCAGATGAGTCTAGATTTTGTAAGGTACCATTTTTGGTCAACTTTTTCCAAATGTTTTGAGATCTATTATAGCAAAAATGATAGGTGGTGGTGGTTCTTTAGTTCTTCTCTACTCTGATATCACTTTCTGGCTTTTCAATTCTGTTATGAAGAATTGTGCCTCAGACTCGATCTGAAATTGAAAAGAGTAATTGTAGCACTATCTGAATACAAGTATCATGAATTGGTTGTAGTTTTAACCGCACTTGTAAACCTTGCAATAGCGTGAGGAGCTGAAGAAGTCCTTGCGAACTTGTACTTGGAATCTGACCAAGTTCCTTGAACCGATAACACCTTTTTGTATTTGAGAATCGGTTGTGAAAACAATTGCTCATGGCCATGGGGTTTCTGTTTCATAGACAACAATCACTGTTGCCTAAATCTGATGTCTGAGAATGAAACGATATCTCATTAAATGTGTTTTATCTTGCATCCCTTGTTGCAGAGACAATAAATACTGAATGGATCATGAGCGTTTATTATGTCTTTTTTTTTGCCTTGCATTTCACCATCTTCCTTTTCAAACAGTAAAGGGAATTCTCCACGCATGTACACTTATGAATGCAGTTTTTTTTTACTGATTTTATACACTGATCAAGTTGGGATCCATGAGCACCAGCTTATAAACCAGTAGTATAACAAAACCAAACCTAAGTGGTTTTCCAGATTGCATCAAGCAAATGATTTCCGAGTTATCAAGAATTATGCGGGGAACATTACATTAGGTTATCTTTCTAAGGATAAAAAAGGAAAACATTAAAAATGCAAACTTGAGAAAGTGCAGACGTATGGTTGGATACAAATATTTGAATTATGCGGGGAACATTTTTACATTAGGTTATCTTTCTAAGGATTTTATCCCCCGCCCAGAAAAAAAAAAACAAAAAAACAAAATAGGAAAATAATGTCATTAAAAATGCAAACTTGAGAAAAAAAAAAAAAAAAATGTGCAGACGTAAACTTTAAGTGGTTTTCAGGAACATATATGCAGGGTTTAGTCTTTGAAAATATTTGAGTGAGATTTGGTCGAGCAACCTGGGTGTAGTCGCCCACTGCAGTTGCTCTTAGGCGACTAACCCGGGAAAAACAGACAAGCCGCCGATGGGGTTATTTTAGTCCTTAACAACAATAAATTAATTCGACCGTAATAAATTTTTCAGACAAAACGCCTTTGAGTTGGAAAACGGTGGAGTAGGTTATGGTAATCGAGCTTTGAATGTATAGGGAACTGAAAACATACTCCCAATGGCGTACGTTATTGGTGTCCGCGCGTTAGTCATTTACCAATTTAACCCCTAGGAAAGAGCAGCAGCATTATTGGTAGTCGTCCTCTCACATGAACTTGTCTTTCTCTGTTTTTTCTGTTATAGTAGTGCAGTGGAATTAAGGTTTCGATTTAACGGTAGAAATTTAGATTTTTTTGTTTTTTTTTTAGGGTTTTTGTGTAATGTAGAGAGATAAAAGAATGGGATTATAATCTTCGAACTGTGGCTGTGGACCCTATAAAGAGCGAGTTTGTCAGGCAGAATTCCAACAATTTTGGTGGGATTTATGAACACGAGATCTAGAAAGAGGAGAGGTAGGGGAAAACCAATACTTATTGAATTTCGTTCTTTTTCTGTCTCTTAATCTTTGTCTCTCTGCTTCACTTATCACTCTTAGGGTTTTTCCGGTGAATTCTTTGAGACTTCAAAATTTAGCATCTTTTTTAGGTGGGTTATCTCGGTTTCTATTGAAAATGGGTGTAATCTTATACTGATGTTGGTACTGTTTTATTCCAGGGGAGTATATGGCTTCTATTCGAAATTTGGCGCTACTGGTAATGCTTCTGGCATTGGGTATGTGTATTTTCCTTTGTTGCATCTTCATTTTTCTCTACAGTGTGTTATGGGTCTGTGGTTAAGTTATCCTGGCATTGGTGTGAATGAGGATATACTGTTCCTAAATCTTTCCTCAATGTGTATTGTGTCTATATGCTTGATTTCGTTGAAGTTGTTTTTAAGTTGACATGTGTTCTGTCTTTTCGGTTTTCTTTTTTCCTTTCCTTTTCCGCCTATGGAATATTGAAAACCTTATCTCTTACTACTACTATAGTAACTACTGCAATTGGTGCCATCTCCACGGAGGAAGATTTTGTGCGTTGCCAAGATACTGTCAGGAAGTGGGCAGCTTCTTCAAATGACGAAGTCAAAGAAGACAAACACACGCTGCAGGACTTGCTTTTCTTTCTTCATGTTCCTAGGACTGGAGGACGCACCTATTTCCACTGGTACATTTCTTACATAATCAGCAAAGCTCTAGCTCTATATCTGTTTAAAGGTTACTTCTTTAATGAATTTGCTTTCCCTTTTTGTGACTCAGCTTTTGAGGAAACTGTATGCCAGTGCTCATGAATGTCCTCGCTCTTATGACAAACTGCGCTTTGACCCAAGGTAAACCCAGTTTATTTACTTCTGATTGTTACCTCAGGACTGATAAAAAAACTTATTTACTGCCAATAACTAGAAGTGTCGATTGTGCAAGTGAAATGGTAATGCATCTAGGAAGTCTATCAGTTGCATCATAAGGAATTCTTAGTGATGTTACTTAATTGTCTCTATGCAGCAAGCCAGATTGCAGGTTAATGGTCACTCATGATGACTATAGCATGATGTCAAAGCTCCCGAAGGAGAGAACATCAGTGGTTACAATACTGCGAAACCCCATTGATCGTGTCTTTAGTACTTACGAATTCTCAGTAGAGGTTGCAGCTAGGTTTCTAGTCCATCCAAACTTAACTTCTGCAACACAATTGACAGGACGAATACGTCCAAAGAACAATGGTGTGAGTACATTGGATATATGGCCATGGAAGTATTTGGTTCCCTGGATGAGGGAAGATCTGTTTAGACGGGTAAGTTTCTTCGTCTAAGTGATGCACTTAGTAACGATTGTGTTTCAATGGTAAATGTTGTTTATAAGCCAGCATAGAATTTTGGTTTTCAAAGAGCTACCTTATATCTTTATTCCTGTCTTCCATATAGGGCATCCAATATCTTTTTGTGAACAATCATTTTCACTGTTGCAAGGATACTTGCAACTTGCTTTCTCTATTCTGCTTGTCATGTGCACTCACATTGTCCTCACTATCAGTAAAGTTTACAGGGTGCAACTGTGTGTTAATTCGTGTAACATTCAAAATGCATACATCTTCGAACTCATCCTCGCATGCTATGGCTATCGAGTTTGCATTAATAAACTAGGCTAATGAAAGATATTGAGTAGAAGAAAGGTAGTATGTTAGATCAAAGTTTGCACTCTCCAGTCTAAACCCTAAAATACCTGTTTGTTTGATCTATCTGTCTTTTTGTTGGACATCATCAAAATGGCAGTCTTTGCATGTCATGTACTTAAATTGATGTGTTAATTCTAAAACTATAACAATTAAATTTATTGCTCAGAGAGATGCTAGAAAACAGAGGTTTTATAAAGATGTCAAAGAAAGCTACGATTCTTACAACATGGAAGAGACCGTCATGCCATTACATGACTTCATCAACCACCCTGTAGCTCATGACATCATACACAATGGAGCCACTTTTCAGGTATTTTAGCCTTCTGAATCACCATCTTGTGTCACGATGTGGACCACAATGAGGAAGTATAGTTAGTTTATTATCTATGTTATGGTTGTGTGTGTTCAAAATACGAAACCTAACATCTGGCTCAGAAATGTCGGCTTAGTTGTGATAATGCTGACAAAATGGCATTTTATTAACAGGTTGCTGGACTGACAAACAACTCTTGTTTATCAGAATCACATGAAGTGCGTCACTGTGTCAGAAAGTATCAGACTCTAGGAACTTATGTGCTGGACATAGCAAAGGTAACCCAGAATGGTCCAGTCCATTAGCTTGCTAGTGAATCATGTGTTTCTGTACTTCTTAAAATTGGCAATCAATGTAGTGTTCCCTGTGAAACTTGCAGAAGAGGCTCAGTGATATGCTGTATGTTGGTCTCACTGAGGATCATAAAGAATCAGCCACAATGTTCGCAAATGTGGTTGGGACACAGATTCTGTCCCAGTTTGAAGCATTAAACTCCAATAGTGACAAAACTGCTAATAGCAAAACAGGTAAGGCTCAGTAAGTAGTTTAGTTTCTGGTTATGAAGATCTCCTTGTTGGTATTCAACAGGAGCACTGGTCCTGTTGATTTGATACAAGCGGAAGCTTTGTTTTAAAATTGTGGTTTTCACATATATTTATTTCATTTGCTACAGAACTGAGCTCTTCATTTCCAGATTCCGAGCATGACACTAATCACCTTCAGGTGAAAGAGTTAGACTTGAATACTGTATAGTGGCCATATAATAACTTCATCGTTTGAATTCAAATGTTTGATTTCTCACCACAACATTTTGCCTTCTTTGTAGAATAGCACAGATGACCAAAAAGAAAGTGAAACATCTTCATTAGGAGCTGTTGATACGACAAATGGAACTGTGAGACCACTGTTTACCCTTTAAAATAATATTACCTCCGTTTCTGGAAAAGTGTTATTTCACTTTTTCGATTTAGCCTAGAGGGAGTATTTAGTTCTGATATAATAACTATAATATTTCCTCCTCTGTTGTTGATGTTATGAAAATCTGTATCACTATCATGTCAGATGACTGTTGGGAAATTAATGGATGCTTATGAAGTGTGCATTTCTAGTTTAAGAAAAGCCCAAGGACGCCGGCGCATTGCTTCTCTTAAAAGAATCTCCCCTGCTAACTTCTCCAAAGACGTAAGAATTATTGAAAAAATCTGGAAGTTTTTATCTTACTTGCACAGTACTCTTCTTATTGTCGCTGGATTAAATTTACAGGCACGGCGTCAGGTTCCTGATGTGATCCTTCAAGAAATAAACTCGCTGAACAGACTTGATGTAGAATTGTATAAGCATGCAAAAGAGATTTTCTCACAAGAAAGGAAACATCTTGCAGAAAAGTTGGTTGAAGCAGTAAGTTCTCCAACTACCAAGACACATTCTGACATATGTACATACTTCGACATAGTTGCTAGTTTCGTCTTGATTCTTCTCATTCTTGCATTTAACTCAGTATCTTGACATGTTTATGAGTTTTTTCAGGTACATTTTCTCTTTATTTAGTCCAATACTTAAGTGATTTTATGTTGTGTTAAATACTAGGTGGAGCAAAAGAATGCCTTGGGCAGTTTGTATGGGACTAGTACATGGAGGCCATTTTTATTAGCCATTGCTGTGCTTCTCCTCCTTTTGCTCACATTTTTCATTGTAAAGGCAAGAAAACAAACATCAAAACTCAAAGTGTGATTAATTTAAATCTAACATATAATTTAGATATGCAAAGTTCATTTTTGTTTGGAAATGGATGGAAAAAATCGGAATTAAATAACCCGAATATCTTTGAACCTGTATCTTCTCACATGCACAACCTATGCGCAACTAAAAGATTCAGAGCTGGTTCTAAAAAATGATCTTAGAATCATGCGAGTTATCTGCACTGTTCTTAATTTTTTAAAGTCGCCACAAAACGAGTGCAATTTAGGTTGTAGGATTCATTCATTGAGCTGCATGTCGGGTAAGTTATAGAAAAGTGTTACAGTATCTTTTTGTGATTGAGCACGATCTATGACGCAAGAGCTCATCAACGAAAGAATATTACTTGGATAGTTCCAACTTCCAAGTATGCACGAAAATTGTGAGCACGTTTTTCTGTACTTGAACTACAGCAAAGGCTTCTTAAAACTGTTTCTTTTTAAATTTTGGTTCACTCGGGAGACTAATTATAAGTCCCAATTCAAACATGGCGAAAATTCTATGGGCGGAAAAAATAACACCCAATATCTGTCATTCAGGAGATGTAGTTAAAGACTTTTCTTTACGCCTTTATAATCGGTACTTTATCTCTCCGGTTAGCAGGACCTAAATATTGGAGATGCTTTTTTACCAGTTCGGGTCTAAAATCCTATATCATTGAAGATAATATTTTCACTCTCGGGTGTAAATGCTCAAATATTCTCCAAACACAGTTCTTTGTTTTCTTCGTCCCCGGCAGGGACGGTATTAGGGGGTGGCTTATCCAGGTTGAAGGCCACCCCAAAATTTCTAAAAAGATGTTTTGTTAGTGTAATTTTTAACATTCGTAAAATTTAGCCCAGGTGTAAATTTTAATTAGCCCATTAATTGTTAAGATATGATTCTGCATGGAAGAAATCAGAAGATTTTGGAACCCGGTCCCGCATGGATTAATTTTTGTTTAGCATCTCCACCGTTCAAAGGCTATAGGGAAAAACAAGTATTCTCAACCGTTCAAAGGCTATAGGGAAAAACAAGTATTCACGATGTTTCTTAAAATCAGGTATTGAATGGGCTCAGCTGTTACGTGTCAGTTTGATAAAATAAAATTGTGTGTCAAATGGGGATGTCTTGTCCTTAACTAAGCAAGCGTTTGTCCACCTTTAAAAAAGAAAAAAAAGTGTGTTTGTCCAAAAATTCATTTTTCTTCTATGAAGTGACCACAATTTTATGTATATCTATGTATAATAAAAAAACACGTGTATTCATGAGACAAAAATACAATATGTCATGACTTATTATGCGTATATGTACAAACTCCAAATATTTTTGCATCCCTATAATAACCTTTAAAACTAGAAAAAAAAAAAAAATTCAGGCAGCTAAATAATCGGGATTATTATTTTCGATACGCAAAATTATTCCTCCCTAATATTAGTTACAAGGTGAAAAAATTGATTCAAAGCTTTATACTCCAAGGAAAAGAGATCGTGTGGCATATCCATACTTAGCTTTAAGTATATTACCGCAGTTGTCATTTTTGTAGTTAAGATAAATTAAGTTGAGAGTTCGAGAAAAAAAATAATTAGCCCACCCAAACATAAATTCCTGGTTCCCTCCCTGGTCCCCGGAACGTTATTGTTAAGAAAAAAAAAAAAAAAAAAAAAAAAAAAAAAAAAAGGAAAGGGACTTGTGATACGTTAGGTGATGTAGCCATCGACAGCTTGAGCGAGTCCATATCGCTGTTGACCCTCCCTTGAAGAATGTGGTGTGCTATGTACGATCCAAACATTCAACAGACAGCCCCACCCCGATGGGTAAATTGCAACCTACTTATATATCGTACTTACTACTCATCGCCTAATCAACTGTTGTAAAATATTTTCGTGTTAGTCTCGATCTCCATTTCAAAGTCCTAGTATTATAGTAATAATTAATGACACAGTCACTGAGTTATGTAGTGGTGTAGGATAGAATTATTGTGGTGCAGGATAACTGTTTTTCTGTCAGTTATTCATGTGTGTGTTTGACATTTTTTTTTTGCTAAGTCCAATGTGTGTTTGACACACTTCTAGTGGTCCGTACACTTTTCTTCTCAGTGAATATTGTCCACTGATTTCACTGCCAGTCTGCCATGTTCTGTTATTAGTGTAGTATATAAACACTAATACTGTAAGTCATGTATTGAGTTACTTTGATTATCTCTGTAATATCAAGAACCTGATTAACCTAATTCAAGGTTATCATGGTATCAGACTCAGAGTTCATGATACTCTGAGGGTTTTTCGATCCAATCTATCATTCTGCTGCAGATCTTGTTGTTCTTATATGATCTTCTGCAAGTGAAGATTTTCAATCAAGTTTGTGATTGTTCTTGCTTAGTTCTTGCTTTTAATTCTCAGGTTCTTGACAATTTTTTCTCGATCTTTGATCTTTAATCTCCTTCTTTACTCGATTTCTAGGATCTGATTATGGATTCTATTCGTATTTCAAATTTTCCTCTCAACACCATAGCCAACATCATCCCTCTCAAGCTTAAAGATGATAATTTTCTAACTGTGGAAATCTCTGATGTTACCTTTGTTTCGAAAATTTCAAGTCCTCAAATATGTTTATGGTACATTTCCATGTACTTCGATGTATACCAATCGCACAAGAGCAACTGATGATGTGATACACACTCTGGCAAGCTGAGGATTCTACCCTAATTCTATGGATTCAGTCGACCATTTCTGATTCTGTGATTTGTTATGTTGCTGGTGCTGATACTTCAGCTGGTTTATGGAAAACAATTAATGCTCGATTTTCTCAAACTTCTGCAACACATGTTATTCAGTTGAGGACCAAACTTCAAACATTGAAGATGACTGGATCTGTTTCTACTTTTGTTGTTGAGATCAAGAAACTTCAAGATCAACTTGCTGCTGCTGGTTGTCTTGTATCTGATAATGAGTTGGTAGTAAGCATTCTATCTAGTTTGTCTTTTGATTATGCATCATTTGCTACCTCAATTAGGATCAGAACTCCACCAGTTACAACTCAGGAATTACACAATTTGCTTCTTCGTGAAGAGATAGTTATTTCTACTAATAAATCTGCTTATGAAGCAAAAGCTTTTGCTGTTAACTCAAATTACTATCCTAGAGGAGGATTTAAAGGTGGAAACTTTTCAAGAGGTAATTCTTCAAGAAGCAATAGAGGAGGATTTAGAGGTGGAAGATTTCCTAATCTCGCAATCTTCTCAAGAAGTGGTTACGGTAGAGGATATAGCAATCCCGATGAACAACCATGTCGGTTGTGCAACATCAAAGGACATCTAGCACCAACCTGCACTAAAAGATTGAATTTTCATACCTAGGAAGGCATACCCATCAAATATTAGCGCAATGCTAGGCTGCTGCCAGATATTTTTGATGATGAATGGTATGCGAGATAGTGGTGCAAATCAACACTAATGTACAAGGTATGCCTATTACACATCTAGCTACTTCTAGTAAACATGCTAATGATCAATCCTTCAATCTAAATAATATCCTTCTAGTTCCAAATGCATCTCACAATTTACTTTTTGTGCACAAATTCACCTCTGACAATAATTGTGAGATAACTTTCGCTTCCAAAGGTTGTGAAGGAATTGAACTCTGGGAGGATTCTTTTGTAAGGTCCACATAGAAATGGTCTTTAACTTATCAAATTCACTTCAACCTCACAAGCACTCTCTGCTCAAGCTCCTGACATTCTAATTCTTCATAGGAGACTTGGACATCCATCTTTTTAAACCATCCAGAAACTCAAACAACAACTCAACATTTGCAAGTTCTCTAGCAAACCTTTCTTTTGTAATGAATGTAAAACTTGTAGAAGTCATAAATTACCATTTCAAATGTCATGTAACTCTGCATCTCAGCCTCTAGAATTGTTACATATGGATGTTTGGGGTCCTTGTTCAGTTGCTTCTGTTTCAGGGTCTTATTACTATGCCAGCATTGTAGATGACTACTCTAAGTTTTGTTGGATCTTTCCATTAACCAATAAATCTGACTTCAAATCTGTTTTTATTTCATTTGTTGCTAATGTTGAAAATTATTTCTCTCTACCTATGAAATGCATAAGAACTGATGGAGGAGGAGAGTTTGTTAATAATTTGCTAGCAGAATATCTTTTATCAAAAGGCATCATTATGAAATGACTTGTGAAAAGACGAGGTACCCAAATATACCTCAATCTAAAACTTTTCCACCTATAATTCATTTCTCAGAAAGTGATTGTCTATGGACCGTCGAGACAATACAACTATTCTGGTTCACACTTCGTGTGATCGTCTATGGATACGAGATCGAA
The DNA here is from genome assembly GCA_023531295.1 of Papaver armeniacum. NCBI lineage: Eukaryota > Viridiplantae > Streptophyta > Magnoliopsida > Ranunculales > Papaveraceae > Papaver > Papaver armeniacum. The sequence continues at coordinate 117,004 of JAJJWW010008128.1, read as the reverse complement.
ACAATACGACAACAAGATAACTTGTGTGATTGACTATGGATACAAGATCGAGACAATACAACAACGAAGTATGTTTACTTGATAAAGGTTCGGACTTAACCAAACACAATAGGATTACTATCAATTAAATAGGAATTAACGTTTGTGTAATTTACTTTAAATTATAATAACAAACAATTATAATTGCGGAAAATAAAAGTAAATGACACATCAAGATTTTGTTAACGAGAAAACTGCAAATGCAGAAAAACCCCGGGACCTTGTCCAGAATTGAATACTCTCAGGATTAGCCGCTATACAAAATCTAAACCAACTTCGTATAGTTTAGACCAAGCAACTAAACCTATAGTTCATCTAGTTCCGTTTGTATCCCTGCGCCTCCAACTTGCTAATAAGTCACGCACTTGGAACAATTCCTTTGGTTCGTATTCCAAAACGGTAAAGGAACAAAAAATTTGTTCTGTAACAACTCTTTTCAATCAAGTGATATGAGCTCGACAAAAGGCTCTTCCGTTTATCCCAATAAACTCCTTTGTCAGGTCCTTAGATTTATCCAATAACAACTACCAAAGTAATTGTGAAGATTTTGCAATCAATACTTTGAATCACAAAGAATTGTATGACGCCGATCTACTCAACTAATCAATCAAATATATCACAAAGATAAACCAATTATAGTTGGATCCTTTTCCAAATTAGAAACAAGTATTGTGCACACCCAAGATTATGAACCCAAATCAGATATCTTCTTCGTCTTCAAATCTTCTTAGATCTTCAATAAACACCTGCACACAATCAACTTGAATCTCTTGTGATAAATCACACACAGAACGGAGTTTGTTAACAATGAATTATCACAAGATATCTTTAGATCTATAAACAAATAAAAGATCCCGTGAAACTTCGATCTAGTTTGAGTGAATCTTATATCGGAGAGAGATTCTCAAGCATAAACAAACTAGGTGCAATCAAAGTTCAAAAACCGTTAGTCAATCAAATCAATCGAAAACTAATAATAAACCACAATTATCTAGTTTCCCACCAACGGTACTAATAGAGATTCTCAATCCCAAAGAAGTCTTTAAACCGAAGCGGCCGTAAGAGATTTCGCCTAATTAGGTTACTTTCCTCTCCCGAATAGGCGGCTCCACCCGAAAACACAACTAGGTAGTTTGCTGGCTCTGAGGATTAGTTTGCTTGAAATGCAAACTTCAATATTTATAGACCAAGGAAGTTTGGACACCAAGGAATTTCCGAAACCGAAAATATTCTCAAGATATGCAATTTATTTCCAAATTCGGTTTCCATAATTCCTGGAAATGCTTTGTCCAAATAATGACCCAAAATCTCATTAGAAAATGCACATTACCAATTTTTTAATTTATAAGGATATGCATTTTAATTGCTGGAAATTAAAAGCATATAAAACTAAAAACCTTAATTAAAAGATTCTCAATTTATTTCGATCCGGATTCTCCTTTAGTCATTAATGAATATCTTTGAACAACAAAAGATAAGCGTTCCGCACATGTTCAAAGTATGTCGACATCTTAACTTAGTAAATCATCTTTCATATTTACTATCTTGGAATCGATTTGCCACACTTCCAAAACGAGTTTTAGAATTGGTTCACCCGACTTCCAAGAACTATGTGATTGATTATCCTATCAAATCACCAAACATCGGTTTTGACGGTTCTACCAAAACAAGTTTGGTTCTACCTCCATGTGGGTACTAGAATTAGTCACGCTAGTTACCAAAAGTTGGTTGACTAGGTACTAGGATCGGTTCCCACATATATATAGTATCTAACTTGTATTTGTTGCACATGTACATAGGATCGGTTCCCAATAACTAAAACGTGTTGCACATGTTCATAGGATCGGTTCCCAATAACTAGAAACTTGTTGCACCTCTTACAAGGATCGATTCCCCTTTGTGATCGGTTGCACCTCTTACTAGGATCGGTTCCCCAATGACTAGAGTTGGTCATACCAATTACAATAAATCGATCATATCATCTCAGGTGATTACTTAAGATCGGTTTCACTAATAAAATTCATACCAATACAAAAGTCAGGCCTTGTGAATATTTTTACCAAGAACATAAGCAAGTCATGAGCGGTTATACTAATCACACATATTGGTAGTTCAAAAAGATATGCAATGAATAACAATACCAATAAGCTTAGCGATTTCCCTTTCGATTCACAAAACAAGTTCATGAATGTACTTCCTTTAAACGAATGTAAAACATTGTTTCCTAGGATGAAATATTCACCTCATACCCATACATAATCACAATAGCATTCAAACGATTATGTCGATGTCTTATATACGAAGTTCAAAAGATAAGCGTTATACTTCGTATTGTATTCCTTAATACTACGTCTAACCGTATAATCATTCATAGCTTCGCGATTATGTTTTCAATGTGCACAACTTGAAAGATACGTTAGGGAATGAAACAGTTCAAGTCAAATATTACTAACCTCAAGTGGAAGGATGATGTCGTCGTTGTAGCTCCTTACTTCTTCACATTCTTCAAGTCTTCACGTAATACTTGTAATGTCTCATATCCTAATACTTTCAAGCTAACCTATACTAAGTTGATTCTAGTAAATAATCAAGCGACTCTTTAAATGAGTTTTGTTTCACTAAAATATGACAACCAAACTTGACATACCAACGCTTGGTGGGTTCAACCGAGCTATGCGCTCTAACAACTTGTCATAATACTCGAGAACAAAATGGAGTTCTTTGAAGTTAAGCATAAGCACATACTAGGAGTTGCTAGAACTCTTCTCAAACAATGCGTCTTCCACACAAATTTTGGGTTAATGTTTTCACACGACTAACTATCTTATCAATAGACTTCTGCAAGATCAATTGGTTTTGTTTCACCCTTTGAGTTCTTATTCCACAAAACGCCATATTACTCTTTTCTAAAAGTGAAAAGACGAGGGTACCCAAATCTACCTCAATTAAAAAAAAATCCACCTATAAGTCCTTTCTCCGAAAGTGATTGTCACTACACCAAAACATCCGATTTGGGACGGATATACGCGTTGCAATGAATTTCACCAACGCATATATCCGTTGGAAATATGGCGTAGCAAATTTGTGTGCAACGCGAAAATCCGTTGGGAAAATTAATTTTTCCAACGCATAAAAACGTTGGTCAATCAGTTTACCAACATTTGTTGTGCAACGGATTCTTTAATTTGTGCAACGCTTACAATAATTTAGGCAACGTATTACTCTAATTTGAGCAACACTTATACACGTTGCAAACCCATGCAGTGTAAAAAAAAAATCCGACGATAATTCCGGGTATAATAAATAAATTAGAACGATAATTTCTAGATTTTTTGCACCTTCACATACCATTGTACAAGGCAATTATAATCCAACCAAAGTTGATACATAAGCCTCGTAGTTTATTGATTGAAACCAAAATGTTGATACTTCAATTCAATTTGGCATATGCATCATCACCGCCAGGACCAGCTTTGTTTCTTGGCATCATATGAAGACAGTGACACATTACAACGAATGATATCTGGAAATGAGTTTGTACTCCTCTTTTGCTCATTCTGCAAAGTAATTTTACAAATATTGTCATAAATGAGAGCATAGTTCATTTTTAAACCATAGAAGGTCGGGAAATGGTCTATCATCTAAACTAGTGGACAATAGAGTTTGAGATAAAACCAAAATGAGTTTAACATCCTCATTGTGGGAACTATCACAGGTGACCCATAACGTTATCGTTAGTCTTTCATCCTCAAAAGTCTGTTATGCAATGAGAAACAACCAGACAAAACATAACGCTCTAAATTAATGTGGTAATGCACACAATACATGAGAGATACCTACCTCATCTACAGAGTGGATATCACAACTGCCACCAAGTCCTGAAAGCAAGTAATCGAATAAGTTAGATCGGCTAAGTATATATCGAACAGAGTTATTTGAACTGGAGAAATAAAATAACTTACAATCAGTGTTGTATTATAACTTACAGCATTTTTAAGTTGTGCACCCAAACCAAAGCTTGAGTTCCCAATTTGGAATAGGTAGAACACGAGAATCACTAATGGGATTAGGGACATGATCCGTCGGGTTGTCACCAAATTGGTTCACGAAGAATGGCATTGAACATGGCCATATACGGTCTACCCACACCTTTGTTCCATTACACGCACACATACACGAAAAAAAAATAATTTACGTCAAAATATGGGTGTCAAATGCTATTCCCCATCCTTTAGTACCAGTCAAAAATTCCTAGTTCTTATCAAGTCCAATCATGTCACCAAGGAGTACAAAGAGGGATATACAATGTACACATCGCAAGACAAATATAAACCAGCACCAATAAGTCCAGTTTCCATGACCATGTACCTTGCTAATTATCTAGGGAAATAGGTCTTGGGCCTGACTCAGTTATAGACAGATAATTGGAGTTCATAATTATAGGCAGAACATGCACGCAAACACACTCGTTCCCACCAGCTCGTACTGGAGTAAGTCTCTCGTAGGCATCCTTGAATGCATTTCTCCACTGAGTCCAATGAATAGTTTACACCTTTCGTCACCTCTACTTGGCATCATTTCATAATAAACCTTATTTTGTTCTTTGATTGGCTTCTTGGGAGCAGATTGCGTAAATGATGTAAAGATCCGGAGATAGCAAAATGGGAGAGAAGTTAAAGAAAGAATTTTGTTAATGCAAATAAGAGAGGTTAAGAATAATTAATAGAAGTTTGACCTGCCACCATAAAGACTCGATAATTCGAGAGAAAATCCAAGCTTCAATCTTTTCCAATGCATTTACAAATGTTTTTGAGTTCTCCCAGTCATCAAACTTCTTAGTAGAAACATTTTGTCCTTGTTGAAAGGACTGGACTCTCTCGAATTTGTTGGAAAGCTTTTACCGCATCCTTTTCCACCTCTATTATTTTCAACACACATTGAGGCAGAAGTCAGTGATCTTTCCTGTCTTTTCGGATATTATAGCGAAGTTCCAAGTGGATTCCATAAATGATTGAGAGACTGTAAAATGCACACCATGAGATTCAAGATACAAGAATGAGTTTCTATATGTCCTACAACCCCAAGTATGCTAAAATGATCAACAACTTTGTTTTTGGGTTAATAACCTGTAACAACATGAGAAATGAGGCTGCTATACCCAGTAATGACAAGCAAAATAGCTACGTCAGATGGCTCATGCCATTCATCTCAGCAATACCTCCAGCATTGTCACTGATGGGACCATAGGCATCAATGGCCAATCCAGTAGCAATAGTGCTGAGCATGCCAAGAGCAGCTACACCAATTCCATACATGGCAGCTAGGCTAAAACTGACAAAGATATTGATGGAAATAGCGAAGATCAGAACGATAACATATTTGTGTCCCAAGGCAGGGCCAAAGATAACATTAGTAGCAGCTCCGGTTCACGGGAATCAACGACATCTTGCAGGGCTACAACATAAATATAAAAGTAAGGTTTCAAACGAACCCAATTAAGCATCGAACAACGACGAATAAAAATCTTTACGAAAAAAATACCATATGCATTGCTAGTGTAACATTCGATAATAAAATCCAATGACCCACCAAGCCCAAAGGCCAATGGCAACACGAGAGGAGCGGTTCCTGCAGCCCACAAAGGAGGAATTTATTACTTGCACGATATGTGAACACTTGCTTCTCTAACACTCAAAAAATGACAAGTAAAACTATATAAAATTAAATATATCCAAACACAATGACACATCAATAGAGTTATCGGTGAACTATCACTCCCACTTAGTGAACTATCAACGAGTGTTTTATTTCTCATAGGAATTTTCACAAAAGAAATCAGTTCTACATAAAATCCAAGATAGAATTGAAATTATAATTAAAAAATAATAAAAGGCACCCAATTGATAAATGAAAAACCAACCTTCAATATTTAATAAGCTTCCTAAAGAGCGACACAAGCACCAATTAACATCTATATATGACCTGACCAATATATAACAAATATTGAATGCAGAACTTTGGTTGAATCACTTATTAAACAGGCATAAGAACTTTTTTTTTTCTGCTAAAACAACGAATAAATAGTTCAATAGCTTCTTACCAATCATAGAAGCAAAATAAATATCCGCACAACTATGCCTTTTCGATGTACCATGTTCCTTTTCCCACCATGAAGTTCAGTGCCATCCATGAGAGAGTTTCACGAACACCTTCCATCGCCTAGATTGAAAAGACCTTGCATCGGCTATATTGAAAAGACAATTCGATGTCCGTATGTGAGATATATGAAACTAATAAAAGAACAAGAGATACAAACAAAGTGAAAGCTCCAAGTAGTTTAAATAAAGTGAATTACTCAAGTAACTAAAAATACCAAACCATAATATGGTTGTACTTGTTACCAACCCTTCAAGCCTTGTAGTTTGTGAAAAGATTCCCTCGTAATCTCGCCAAAAGGGAAATCAAAACAAACTAGAAAATCAAAACAATGACTAATTGATAAAATCTTGTAAAAAGCAAACCCATTACACAAAATCGACAAACCCTTTACTAATTTGAACACTATGAATCAATCAACACAAATCAAATATCTAGTGCACAAAACTTAACTTGTAAAACTTAACTTTCGAAGATATAACCTTTCATGAAGACATACACAACCAATCTAAAGTTCTAACACAGCTTATAAACATACACATCTTGCAATCTATACTTAATAGTGAACCATGTGCTTAAACAAAACATATTGAAATAGAAATCAAAGCAAAACATCAACAATAAGCCTGTAACAAATCATATTTCAAGTGAAACCATATGGTTTTACGAACACAAAGCACGCAGATGAAGAAAATCACCAAACTTTAATTAAATCCTAATGAAGAAGATAACCAAATTGAAATAATGAGATAACAAGAGAATAAATAGATGAATAAGATCCGAAATCATCAAACAACGTTTCAATCAACCAAAATAAAATAAAAAGAAGATTAAAATCAAACAGAAATTCGGGTTTATACCTTCTTCTGAAAATTAGGGTTAGTAGTCGATAGATCGAACTTTCCGATTTAGGGGTTTTGATTAGGATACATATCTAAAAAAAAATGGGTTTTGATTTGAGGTTTTAAAGCCGAATTCTGGGGTTTCTTCTCTGGTTGGAAATATGGTTTTTCAGCTACTTTGAATCTTCAATTGAACTTGCCATTTCTTTTCATCTGAAATCTGCCTGAGAGAGTTGATGATAGAATTTGATGATAGAATTAGAATTTGATAATAGAATGGAATTTGTCTAAGAGAGTTGATAGAGAGAAAAGAGAGTTGATATGAAGAGTAGAGTCTGTATAAATAAGAGAGAGTTCGATCGAGATAAGAGAGAAAAAAACAAGATGTAAATAAATAAAACCCTTTCACATAAAAAGATAAATAAATAAAAACTCTTGAAAATAATACCATTTATCCTAACCGTAGGATGGTAACCTATATCAACGGTGCAAAAATTACTCTCAATTATTATGAATTAATATATAACTTTTGCAACGGATGTTTTATTGTGCAACGTATATTACTTGGTCGATCTGCAACTTTTATATCCGTTGCGCATCTAAAATGTCTGGCGTTGCAAAAACCAGGATATGGTGTAGTGTGTCTATGGACTGAGTCGAGACAATACAACTAATTGGTTCACACTTCGTGTGATCGTCTATGGATACAAGATCGAGACAAACAACAACGAAGTATGATTACTTGATAATAAGTTTTGAACTTAACCAAACACAATAGGATTGCTATCAAGTAATTAGGAATTAACGTTTGTGTATTTTACTTCTAATTATAATAAAAACAATTATAATTGCGGAAATAGAAAAGTAAAAGACACAGCAAGATTTTGTTAACGAGGAAACCGCAAATGCAGAAACCCCGGGACCTTGTCCAGAATTGAATACTCTCATGTTAACCCGATATACAAAATCTAAACCAACTTCATATAATTGAGACCAAGCAACTAAATATATAGTTCACTTAGTTCCGTTTGTATCCCTGCGCCTCCAACTTGCAATAAGTCACGCACTTGGAACAATTCCTTAGGTTCGTATTCCAAACATTAAAGGAACAAAAAATCTGTTCGGTAACAACTCTTTTCAAACAACGTGATATGAGTTTGACAAAAGGCTCTTCCGTTTATCCCAATAAAATCCTTTGTCGTGTTCTTAGATCAATCTACCAACAACTACCAAAGTTTGTTTAGACTATGCAATCAATACTATGAATCACAAAGAAATGTATTCATGCCGATCTACTTTCAACTAATCAATCCAATCTATCAAAAGATAAACCGACATAGTTGGATCCCCAAATTTCATCAAGTTTTGTGCACACCAAAGATTATGAACTCAAATAAGAAATATTTTTTGTCTTCAAATCTTCTTAGATCTTCAATAAACACCTGCAGACAATCAACTTGAATCTCTTGTGATCAATCATACACAGAACGGAGTCTGTTAACAATAGATTATCACAAGACATATTTAGATCTACAAACAGTCTAAAGATCCCCGCAAACTTCGATCTAGTTTCAGTGAATCTTATATCAGAAGAGAAGATTCTCAACCATAAACAAACTAGGTGCAATAAAAGTTCAACAACCATTAGTCAATCAAATCAATTGAAAACTAATAATAAACTGCAATTATCTAGTTTCCCACCAATGGTACTCGTAGAGCTTCCCAATACCAAAGAAGTCTTTACAACGAGCGGTCGTAAGAGATTTCGCCTAATTATGGAACTTTCCTCTCCGAATAGACGACTCCACCAGTAACAACACAACAAGGTAGTTTTATTGGCTCTGAGGATTAGTTTGCTTGAAATGCAAACTTCAATATTTATAGACCAAGGAAGTTTGGACACCAAGGAATTTCCAATTGCTGGAAATTAAAAGCACATAAAACTAAAAACCTTAATTAAAATATTCTCAATTTATTTCGATCCGGGATTCTCCTTTAGCTATTAAGGAATATCTTTGAACAATAATAGATAAGAATTATTGCACGTGTTCAAAGTATGTCGACATCTTTACTTTGTAAATCCTTTTTCATATTTACAATCTTGGAACCGATTTACCACACTTCAAACGAGTTTAGAATTAGTTCATCTGATTTCCAAGAACTATGTGATTGATCAAAACATTCAATCACCATTCATGGGTTTAACGGTTCTGCCAAAACAAGTTTCGGTTCTACCCTCCAAGTGGCTACAAGGATCGGTCACACTAGTTTCCATAAAATGGCTAACTAAGTACCAGGATCGGTTACCACTATTTATGGTACTTACTTGTGATCGGTTGCACAAGTTATAGGATCGGTTACACCAATAACTAAAGCTTGTTAACCTACTACAAGGATCGATTACACATCTTGTGATTAGTCCCACCAAGTACTAGGATCGGTTACCCAATGACTAAAATTGATCACACCCGTTACAAATATCGATCATACCATCTCAGGTGATTACTTAAGATTGGTTTCACTAATAAAAGTCATACCGATACATAAGTCGGGCATTGTAAATAGTTTTACCAAGATACATAAACAAGTTATGAGTGGTTATACTAAACACACATATTGGTAATCCAAAGATTTGCAATGAATAAAAATACCAATAAGCCTAGCGATTTCCCTTTCGATTCACAAAACAAGTTTATGAATGTACTTCCTTTAAACGAATGTAAAACATTGTTTCCCAGGACGAAATATTCACCCATACCCATACATAATCACAATATCATTCATGCGATTATGTCGATGTCTTATATACGAAGTTCAAAAGATAGGCGTTATACTTCGTATTATAATTCCTTAATACTACGTTTAATTAGAGTATAATCATTCACAAACTTCAGATTATGTTTTCAATATAGCACGACTTGAAAGATACGTTAGGAATGAAACAGTTCAAGTCAAAATATTACTAACCTCAAGAGGAAGGATGATGTCGTCGTTGTAGCTCTTTACTTCTTCACATTCTTCAAGTCTTCGAGTAATACTTGTATGTCTCATATCCTAATAACTTTCTAGCTAACATATACGAAGTTGATTCTAGTAAATAATCAAGCAACTCTTTAAATGAGTTTTGGTTTACTAAAATATGACAACCAAACTCGACATACCAACGCTTGGTGGGTTCAACCGAGCTATGCTCTAACAATCTCCCACTTTGTCAATTTTAGTGACAAAACTCTTACATCATATGGATAAACAAATTACAAGAATTCATTATACATACGCTTGATTCCAAATTTCAATAGCACAATAACCTGTATACATTCAATCCACAAATGCCGTTGTTGACATTATAATAACAAAGCTAATACTCCCCCTAAAGGTAAGATAGGTATATTTTCAATCCGCACGTCTTTGTTGTTCCCTTTGTAGTTAAGATAACCACAAGTGTCAATATGATATGTTACTCCCCATTAGTCTATGTTTTACTCTTTCATTAGATATAACGTTTAAGCACCATTGTCCTTTCTCCATATATTTTTCCCCTTTTTGTCACAAAATGACAAAGGTACGAGCAAATAAAGGACAAACCGAAAGGATCTTACAAATCTCAAAAGACTTGCAACCTATAAGAGTTAAGCACGAGGGTTCCACACGCCATTTTTTATAACCAATATCAAAACAGAAACTACAAAGTAATTTTGTTTTGATATGTTACCAAGGAAACAATTGCCCGAAGCAATTTTCATTAATAGTTTAGAAAATTATAAATTGACTAAGCACCTTAGTTCTTTTGCTAAATCGGTTGTACAAATACAATCACTTGTTTGATAAGACCAAAATAAAGATCAAAATTAACTCTATTTTTCTCATCAAAGTTCTAATTATTCGAACAATAACTTAGACCTTTCACTTTAAACTAGACGAGTACTAGGTTAGTTAACTAGTATTTCTTGTTAAGACATTCGATTAGACTTGAATAACTGAATCCTACACTTTGATAAGTCTAACTAAGATCGAATTAACTTAGTTTCTCTTATCCTAATCGAATTGACTAAATAAATGATCCCGAAAACTTTTGTTAAGCCATAAACAATTCATACAAACCAAATAAATCAACTTGCATAATCATTTATCTCAACCGGAAGCAATTGAAACAAACATAAACATTAAAGCACCGCAATTGCGCCGTAATTTCGTTAAGCCTAAACAATTGATACCAAACAATAAAGAAAGATAACAATAGTTTTTCTTAACCGAAAACAATTGAATCACACAATACATCCATACACAAATAATGGAATAAACATCAATTGTAATTCGAAATTTTGTTAAGCAAAAGCAAAATATATGCAATAAAATCAGGCTTTTCTTAAACAGAAAATGATTAACTAACAAATTTGTTACCTCAAATTCCGCATCCTCTTCTCCCCAGAAAGATATATCATTAAGCGCAAGTTCAAGTTAGAACTCTCCCTATTAATGTTGTCATCCTCTCGCAAGAACAAAAGAACAACATCAACATCAACCTTTACTAGAGAAAGGTTGAAGTTGAAAACCCGAAACACATATGCTTTTATGCTAAACCAAATGATTCGACATATTGCGACTTTTTCACACATGAGTTTCAATCGAACCCCTTATGATCCTTTGATAAAGCCTACCAACATGGGCTAGAACTGAATCCCGCTAAACCAAAAAGTCACCCAAACCATAAGGGTTCACACATATGAGATCGAATATCAAGGTTATGAAAACCAAAATCAAACATCCTATAAACACATAGCAATAATATAAAGCATTCAAGCACATGCTATGTAATCGAAAAACTATCACAAGAAAAATTATAAAATAATAATTTTATTCATAAATAAGATAGTTTTATTCAAAATAGATCTTATACAATTATTGAAAGAAATCAAAAATTGATGTTTATGTTCCTGGATTAATCCTTCATCTCAATGCTAGAGGAAGGTAGATTATTACTCTCAGTCTTCAGCTTGGGAAATTCTTCAAGTAGATAACCTTGTTGTTTGACCAGAATTTATTGCAATTGAGAAATTTTCGTGAAGGATTCTGCAAGAACATGTAATTCTTTCTTTGATTGAACATAGAAGTGTGTCAATGCTTCAATACACTGATCTTTCTTCAGAATATTCTTTCTTTCCTTCTTGCTAAGCCAATCTCTCTTTTTGATTTTACTCTTTGATTTCTCAATATGAAGAGAATATGCAGACTTATTCTTAAAGTGATCTTTCTGATCTAGCATCTTATAAAGAGAAGACATTGGATCCAGACCCAGAGTTCGGACAAGGAATGATCAAAGAAAGAGAAGTATCTTTTTATAATTTTCATACTTCCGAAAATATAATATTCCTATAAATACGAATATCTCAAATATTTTCAATTACTAGATTTTATTTTCATAATCTACACATAAGTTCCTTGATCTTTCTTCTTCCTCACACAATTTTTGGCACACGTGTGTGAGGAAAGAATTCTAATACCGATCAGGTGGTATTAGTATGAGATTTTCTCTCATTATGGAATTTTGAACAACCAGAGTGTCCTTGATCTAGTATCGTATGAGAAAGTCACTTTTTGTTACCTCGAACTAACGAAGTATCTTGAGATTGACTGGGGTTGCATATGCAACTTTTAGCAATTCGGTTTTTGAGATAGTTTTTTGCATCTTGTCTTATCTTCCCTTTACCATTAGATGATTTAATAACATCGGAAGACATGTCCATTCTTAAAATGGTTAAATCACTAATGGAGGAGGAAGGAATAAGATTGACAACTAATGCAATATTAGTTGTTTCCTCTTCTTCAGAATCATATGAATCAGAGGTCTCATCTAGAGTTACAGACAGAGCCTTGCTTCCAGTGTATTTCTTAAGATTGGGACAGTCTTTAGCTATATGACCAAACCATTTACACTTAAAGCATCACGCTTTGATATTCATCATCTTCTTCCCGATCTTTTTTGACAGAACTCGATCATGTGGACGAGAAGATCGATGAGTATCCTTTATGAATCTATTATTTCTTTTCTTTAAGAGATCTCGAGCTGTGTAGTAATCAATGATAATGATTGTTCAATTTCATCATCAAAATTTTCTGCAATCTGTTTATCCGAATCATCCATCTGTCAATTTCTCTCCATTGGAGCTTTTGGAATTTTTGCAGCTTTAAAATCAATTCCTTTACTTTGAATAGATTGCGATTTATGATCAAAGATCTTTAACTTTCCAACGTGTGTGCTTCGTAAGAGTGTTGAAAGATCATTTTCTTCTATGATTGCATACTTCTTAGAATCGTATCTAGATGGCAACGATCTGAGAATTTTGCACACTATATCCTTTTCAGAAATAGTCTTTCCAAGTGAGAAAGAAGCATTAATTATATCAGAGAGTTTAATATGAAACTCTTCAAAAGTGTCGTTGTCATCCATTCGAAGGCTTTCCCAATCGGACGTGAGAGTTTGAAGTCTAGCTTCTTTCTCTGATGTATTCCCTTCAAATAAGATCTGAAGATTATCCCAAGCTTCTTTCGAAGTTTGACATGTTGATACATGATGTTGTAGATCACAACTTACAGCATGTATAATAACATTCAAACCATCTGAATTCTTCTTAGCAAAAGCCTTTTCTTCGTTTGAAAAATCCACTAAGCGTTTAAACTCATTTTCCGAATTTTTACTTTCTAAGCATTATAACCATCGACGAGTAATAGCCATGTATTAAAGTCTCGTGACTGAAGAAAAGATCTCATAGCAGATTTCCACCATAGATAGTTTGTTCCATCAAATCTTGGCGGTACGTTAATTGAAGTCAATTCATGAGAAGTCGAGTTCATTTCTTATAGGTTGGATCACACCAAACACAGATTGTTAGATCTTTTCGTATTTGCTCTGCTCGATACCAATTGAAAAGACGAGGGTACCCAAATATACCTCAATCTAAAACTTTTCCACCTATAAGGCGCTTTCTCCGAAAGTGATTGTTTATGTACTGAGTCGAGACAATACAACTAATCGGTTTACACTTCGTGTGATCGTCTATGGATACAAGATCGAGACAATACAACAACGAAGTATGATTACTTGATAATAGGTTCGGACTTAACCGAACACAATAGGATTGCTATCAAGTAATTAGGAATTAACCTTTGTGTATTTTACTTCTAATTATAATAAAAATAATTATAATTGCGGAAATAGAAAAGTAAAAGACACAGCAAGATTTTGTTAACGAGGAAACCGCAAATGCAGAAAAACTCCGGGACATTGTCCAGAATTGAATACTCTCAGGATTAAGCCGCTATACAAAATCTAAATCAACTTCGTATAGTTGAGACCAAGCAACTAAGTCTATAATTCACCTACTTTCGTTTGTATCCCTGCGCCTCAAACTTGCAATAAGTCACGCACTTGGAACAATTCCTTTGGTTCGTATTCCAAGCAGTAAAGGAACAACAAATTTGTTCGGTAACAACTCTTATCAAACAACGTGATATGAGTTTGATAAAAGGCTCTTCCGTTTATCCCAATAAACTCATTTGTCGGGATCTTAGATCAATCTACCAACAACTACCAAAGTAATTGTTTAGACTATGCAATCAATACTATGAATCATAAAGAAATGTATTGATGCCGATCTACTCAACTAATCAATCCAATCTATCAAAAGATAAACCTATTATAGTTGGATCCCGGTAGATCAAATTTTGTGCACACCAAAGATTATGAACTCAAATAAGAAATCTTCTTTGTCTTCAAATATTCTTAGATCTTCAATAAACACTGCACACAATCAACTTGAATCTCTTATGATCAATCACACACGTAAACGAGTGCAGTAACAATGAATTATCACAAGACGTCTTTAGATCTATAAACAGTCTAAAGATCCCCGTCGAAACTTCGATCTGTTTGAGTGAATCTTATATCAGGAGAGAAGATTCTCAAGCACAAACAAACTAGGTGCAATCAAAGTTCAACAACCGTTAGTCAATCAAATCAATCGACAACTAATAAAAACTACAATTATCTAGTTTCCCACCAACGGTACTCGTAGAGCTTCCCAATCCCAAAGAAGTCTTTAAAACGAGCGGTCGAAAGAGATTTCGCCTAATTAGGGTACTTTCCTCTCCCAATAGATTTACTCCACCGGAATAACACAACAAGGTAGTTTTGCTGGCTCTGAGGATTAGTTTGCTTGAAATGCAAACTTCAATATTTATAGACCAAGGAAGTTTGGACACCAAGGAATTTCCAAAACCGAATATTCTCAAAGATATGCAATAAACACAAAATCGGTTTTCATAATTCCTGGATGCTGCATCCAAATATTGACCAAATCTCAAAGAGAAAATCTCCAATTAGTAAATACACATTACCAATTTTTATTTTCTAAAGATATGCATTTAATTCTTTGGAAATTAAAAGCATATAAAACTAAAAACCTTAATTAAAAGATTCTCAATTTATTTCGATCCGAGATTCTCCTTTAGCTATTAAGGAATATCTTTGAACAATAATAGATAAGAATTACTGCACGTGTTCAAAGTATGTCGACATCTTTACTTTGTAAATCCTCTTTCATATTTATAATCTTGGAACTGATTTGCCACACTTCCAAACGAGTTTAGAATTGGTTCATCTGATTTCTAAGAACTATGTGATTGATCAAAAACATTCAATCACCATTCATGGGTTTAATGGTTCTGCCAAAACAAGTTTCGGTTCTACCCACCAAGTGGCTACTAGGATCGGTCACACTAGTTTCCATAAAATGGCTAACTAAGTACCAGGATCGGTTACCACTATTTATGGTACTCACTTGTGATCGGTTGCACAAGTTATAGGATCGGTTACACCAATAACTAAAACTTGTTAACCTACTACAAGGATCGATTACACATCTTGTGATTAGTCCCACCAAGTACTAGGATTGGTTACCCAATGACTAGAATTGATCACACCAATTACAAATATCGATCATACCATCTCATGTGATTACTTAAGATTGGTTTCACTAATAAAAGTCATACCGATACATAAGTCGGGCACTGTGAATAGTTTTACCAAGATACATAAACAAGTTATGAGCGGTTATACTAAACACACATATTGGCAATCCAAACATTTGCAATGAATAACGATACCAATAAGCCTAGCGATTTCCCTTCGATTCACAAAACAAGTTTATGAATGTACTTCCTTTAAACGAATGTAAAACATTGTTTCCTAGGACGAAATCTTCACTCATACCCATACATAATCACAATAGCATTCATACGATTATGTCTATGTCTTATATACAAATTCAAAAGATAGGCGTTATACTTCGTATTATAATTCCTTAATACTACGTCTAACTAGAGTATAATCATTCCTTGTTTTCTTAGCGATTATGTTTTCAATATAACACGACTTTAAATACACGTTAGGAATGAAACAGTTCAAGTCAAAATATTACTAACCTCAAGAGGAAGGATGATGTCGTCGTTGTAGCTCTTTACTTCTTCACATTCTTCAAGTCTTCGAGTAATACTTGTATGTCTTATATCCTAATAACTTTCTAGCTAACCTATACGAAGTTGACTCTAGTAAATAATCAAGCAACTCTTTAAATGAGTTTTGGTTCACTAAAATATAACAACCAAACTTGACATACCAACGCTTGGTTGGTTCAACCGAGCTATGCTCTAACAAAAAGTTTTTGGTTGTGCTTGTTATCCATGGTTAAAACCTTACAACAAAAATAAGCTTGAACCTAGAAGAAAACAATGTGTCTTTCTAGGATGTAGTCAATCTCATAAGGGGTATAAATGTCTTGATCCAACTCACTGGTAAAGTCTATATTTATAGACATGTTCGATTAATGAGTCCGCTTTTCCATATCATTATTAAATCCCTCTACTTCTTCAAGCAATTGCATACACTTCAATCAAGATTTTAATTTTCCATCTACCATTCCAAGAAGCAATGTTCACACTTCGTATCTCCCTGCAGTTCCACATTCTGTTCCTATCTCTCATGCAATGCCACATTCCATTCCTGTTAATGGTCATAGCATGGTTACTAGAGGTAAAAATGGTATACTGAAACCAAAATCATATTATGCAACTAAACATCCTATTTCAGCTGCATTACTATGTGATACTTCTATTCCAACTAATGTGAGACAAGCAAAGAAGAGTATAGTATGGCTTCTTGCACTCAATAATGAGTATAAAGCATAGCAAGATGCTGGTAATTGGTCCCTTGTTGACCCTTCTCCAGACCAAAATGTGGTTGGCTGTAAGTGGGTATTCAAAGTCAATCAAAATCCAGATGGTACTCTAGACAAGCACAAAGCAAGACTTGTTGCTAAAGGTTTTTATTAACATGAAGGAATTGACTTTGCTGATACTTTTAGTCCAGTGGCAAAACCTACAACTATCAGAATTTTTCTTTCAATGGTTGTTCAGTACAACTAGAATATACACCAATTGGATGTGAGTAATGCTTTTCTTCATGGTGATCTCAAGGAGTAGGTTTTTATGAGTCAGTCACCAGGGTTTGTGGATCCAGATAAACCACATCATGTGTGTTTATTACATAAATCCATATATGGATTGAAACAAGCACCTAGAGCCTGGTATGAAAAACTCAAGACTACTCTTACTGATTTACAGTTTATCTATTCAATAGCAGATACTTCATTATTTGTGCACAAAATGGGTGGTCAGATTTCAGTGGCTCTAGTCTATGTTGATGACATTTTTCTCAATGGTTCAAACTCAGAGTTTCTTCAAAATGTTATTTCTAGTCTGCAAAAGAAATTTTCAGTTAAGGATCTAGAAGTTGTTCACTACTTCTTGGGTCTTGAGGTACAAAGAACAGATTCAGTCTTGTTTCTTAGTCTGACTAAATATGCCATTGGTCTTATCAAAAGAACTAATATGGATGGAGCAAAACCTTGTAGCACATCTATTGTTGTAATTGTCAAACTTTCTAAATCAGATAGAACTTTGCTTGATAATCCCACAGAATACAGGTCCATTGCTGGTGCTTTACATTATCTCACTTGGACAAGGCCAGAGATATCATATGCATTTAATCTAGTATGTCAACATATGCAGCATCCAAAAACTGTTCACCTTGCAACTGCTAAAAGAATCTTGAGATACATCGAAGACACAATTAGTCATGGCATTGAATTTAGTAAATGTTCTTCTTTTCTACTAGGCTTTTCAGATGCTGACTGGGCTGGTATTATTGATGATAGAAGGTTTACTGGAGGCTACTGCATCTTTTTGGACAATAATCCAATTTCCTGGTCCTCAAAGAAGCAAACAACAGTTGCCAGAAGGCTGAATACAGAATACTAGCTCATAGTGCTTCTGAAGTTGTGTGGATATACTACTTGTTGAATGATCTACACTTCTCACTTCCAGCAATTCCAAGACTTGGTTGTGATAATATCAATTACATCTCCCTGGCCTCAAATCCAGTACTATATTTTAAGATGAAACATGTTCATCTGGATTATCACTTTATCAGAGAACTTGTGCAGAATAAGGCTCTTGATGTATTTTATGTTTCTACTTTGGATCATCTAGCTGATATTTTCAAAAAAGTATTGCATGGTCCAAGGTTCTCTCTTCTCAGGTCCAAGCTCAAAGTAGTCTCTCCTACCATGTGCTTGAGGGAGGAGGGTGTGTGTGTGTGTGGGGGGGGGGGTAATGACACAGTCACTGAGTTATGTAGTGGTTTAGGATAGAACTATTCAATGGTGCAGGATAATTGTTTTTCTGTCAGTTATTGATACGTGTGTTTGACACACTTCTAGTGGTCCGTACTCTTTTCTTCTCAGTGAATATTGTTCACTGGTTTCACTGCCAATCTGTCATGTTCTGTTATTAGTGTAGTATATAAACACTAATACAGTAAGTCATGTATTGAGTTACTTTGATTATCTCTGTAATATCAAGAACTTGATTAACCTTATTCAAGGTTATCAATAATATCATCAGTATGTCACAAAAACTTACTCCCTTGTTTTTTGAGAGATTATAATGGGAAAGTTTCATTTTTTGATGTGATTCTTGTGGGAATACTCTGCTATTTTCCCTTCCTACAGCTACACAACCATCAAAATCCAATTGGTTATATAAATGTGTCTAATTCATTTAACTAGGAAAAAATTCTTGAATATTGATAATGGTTTCAGCAGGGGGGGTTTGGAAAGGTCTGATTATGGAGTTCTCGATAATGTCAGCACATTCAGTGGCGGCGAAAGAGACATACATGATCTAACTGGTAAAGGAACGAAGGAAAGAGTGGCCAAAAGTGCAGCAAAGGATGGCGCAAAAAGGGGACTTTTCAAGAATTCTGATTATGAAAAACGGAGTTTGAGCAAAACTGTGGGAAACATGAATTCTATGAATACCAACAATGTTAACACTAGGTATAATCCTCAAGATAATAGCCAATTTGGGCACGTAACTATGTGTTGATGGGTGAAAACTACTCCGTGCGGAATTTGGTAATTTGGGGTGTGGATGAGGAATGAATCTAAACCTTCAACAAATGCACTGCGCGGTGAGTGCTTGTAGATTCGAGAGATCAATGCGTGCAAGTCCCGCCTAAACCAAGAAATGGCCGTTCCCAGGACTTGTTTCGGCCACAAAGTGAAGGAGATGGGGTTGATCTTAGGGAGGGAAGCGAAGAAGGTGTTGAGATTGTGAAGGTGTTGGCTTGCTTATGACTTGTAACAGAAAGATGAGCAAGCTTACGGTAGATGCAAGCGTGCTGCGGGTGTTTGAATACGGTTTTTGTATTAACACTTGGTTTCGTCGTGCCCGAACTTGTGTTGTTCTCTCACTCGCTTGTTGTTTGAAATAGGGCGGAGAACCTATTTATACAAGTCATTGAGCCTCATTCACGTTTCTCGTGGGAAGTGAAGGTAGTGGAATGATGGAGTAGTGGAGTTGTGTGTCGGTGATACACCCCGTCTTGCCCACTTCTCCTGTTCATCTCTAACCGCCCATGACTTCCTAACACGTTCTTGTGATGGCGCGTTGCACGCCGCACGCCGTAAACCGCCAGACCAATACCCCGCATGTATCCCCCGATTTGTGACATGATTGATGTCTGAATGTGGATCGTGGATCCACGAAAGATAGCATGTAATCTTCAATTGAATAACTGCGTTATTCGGGAAGTCGATACTTGTGAAGTATCGTGTGTATTTTATGCGGTAATGCGCATTGTGGCGTGGTAAGGTGATGGGTAATGACGCCTCACTAACCAATTGACTCCCGACCGTGGTTGTATAACCAAGTCGGTGAAGTTGGACGGATGAGATGAGCTTTGAGACACTCATCTCATGACCGTTAATGAGTATTAGGGTTTTTGAAGAGGTGCGCAAGCATCACTCTCCAGCTTGGTCGAAACCAAGCATGGGAAGGATTTTGGAGAGGACCGACCATACATGCGTGTTGACAGCATGATGGTGTAGGCGCTCGTATTCCGTTCCCTCATGAAAGCGTGATCCGGGGCACTCAATTTGACCGTCAAAGAGGAGTGGTTGAGATCGGGCTTGCGGCAAATCTCTTACCGCAAAGGAATTGGTAACCGCGTGATATTCCCGCTCACGTTCCAAGACAACCGTCCTTGGTCGGCCTTGGCTCTGGCCACTCTAGCGTGTAGGTGGTGGGTTGGTGTTCACGCCCATGTCTCACCGTCCCATGAAAACGTGATCTAAGCCACCCAAATCGTCCTGTGAAGTTGAGTGGTCGAGATCGATTTGCAATTTGGGAAGTGTATCCACGCATGTTTGAGCGGGCGTTTTGGATTGGCCGTGCGTGATATGCCTTGGCCGACCGCATGAAGAGGTAGATGGGCCCACGGTGGTCATGCCGGGTATGACCGGACTGCTTAATATAATCTCAGACCCTCCATTCGTGCCGAGAAGATGGACGCGCGTGATGGCTTGAACCCTAATTTTGGCTTTCAAAGCCGCGCGACCATGCTATTTCAAAGTGACGAATGTGTTGTAACCAACCATGGTTGGTTTTGACCGATTAGTCAAGTGTGTAGGCGGTCACATGGTGATTGTGTCGACATGCTCCGGCCCTTTGAGTTCTGCATCAAAACCCTCCATCTATACTGCGAAGATGGATGGTTGAGACCGCTTTTGTGGCACATGTAATATGCCGCAAACCCTAATTTAGGTTTTCCGCCCATAATGCTTGGTATGGACGGTTTCTTGGCAAGCAAAGGCCAATGGTCGACCATGCGGGTCGGCCGTGTGTATTCCATATCCGCTGGGGGTGATGGAATTGATCTGGGGTCGTCCAATCATGCTTGTGGAGTTGGATGACCGCGATCGTATCATATCTCGCAAGCTAAGGCCGTGGGTATTCCATACCATGCTTAGGGTGATGGAATTGATCCGTGGTCATCCAATCATGCTTGTGGAGTTGGATGACTCGCGATCGATCATATCCGAGACCGATCTGATCAAGTCCGGGATGCTCAATCGGGCTAGTATAACACACCGAGAGGGGCTCAATCGGGCTAGTATAACACACCGAGAGGGCTCGGGCTAGTATAACACACCGAGAATCAGCCTGTACGGGTATTTCGTACATGGTTTCATTATAGTGCTTGGAGGTTCGTGTTACTTTGTATGAGTAACACTCAGTCTCACGCCACACTGATAATGATTCATTATAGTGCTTGAGGTTCGTGTTACTCTATAAGAGTAACACTCGCTCATCATGCCACACCGATAATGAGTACGAAATACAAGGCCGAATTAAGTGAGGGAGTATCCAACACTTATAAATGGCTTTATCTTTTACAAGATGTCGCGCATGATTTTTCTCTCGTTTTTTACAAACTCAACCTTGAACGAAAATCCACCATCAACATTAAGTCCTCGCCTAGCACACAATGGTTACACTATTGTGTGGTAGGCATGAGATGGTGACAAGAAAGATAAAACTTATGAAACAATGTTAGATGTTACCAGGAGAGACTTGGTCGTCCCTGTCCTTCGAGCATGTCACGTTCAAGAGACGTCCGTAAAAGTGTTCCCTAGCATGATGTCGGTCTTGCTCCGCTTCGATCGACCTTGCTATGACCGCTTTGGCCGAGGGGCTATTGCGCCCGCTTCGTTCAATCGTGGGGATGTGCCTAATCGACCGATCTGCGCTGCGCTTCGTTCGTGGGTTACTGCGCCGCTGATCGAACGTGGGCTTGTTGTGTCTGCCGGTTGAAAGTGGGTCTACTGTGTACATGCTTCAAACGTCAGCCATGTGCTTCGACCAAACCTGCCCTTGTGTGCGCCTATTATACCAGCCTTATGTCGTGATTAACACCAGCCTTTGCGACTTGAGCAATACCACCTTTTGACTTGAGCAATACCGGACTTGAGGCTTGTACCGTACGAAGCTTGATCAATACCAGACTTGAATGATGTTTGGACTGGCCATTGTGTGAGTTGTGTCTTGCCGTGTGTGGCGACACTTCTCATATGCCTTCATACAAGTTCTAACTCCTGTCTTTTATTTCATTGCGGTAGAAAGAATCCCTCAAGAGATGTCTTCTGGAGATAATGTCGGTGTCAAGTCGAAGTGTTGATAGCTTCAAAGATATGCCGAACGTTGATGATGAGCCATTCACCGCGCCCTTTCAACTATGAAAATATTCGTTCCACAAGATAACCCACCTCATATCGACTTTAGGGTTCTTCATGCTCCGCTGGGTCCTCATGAAGGATGGATGAGACGTACGTTTAAGCAATGAGTACATCAAAGATAACTTAGAGTGCAGATTATTGATGTAGCTTGAGTGTTGAAACGACTTGAGAGGATGTTAAAGTGGTTTCAAGGCGCGAACGTTGAGGTAGATCCTGAGAGAGTGTTGAAGCGGGATTCCAAGCGAACAGGGGTCCCGAGAGAGCATTGAGGCGTCTCTTGAATAGACTATTGAAGCAGCCTTCGCGGGAGGGAGAGTTGAAGTGGCTTCCTCTCGCCCGATTTACCCTTGCGAATTCCATGATTCTTGACAGACCATCTTTCTCGTGTTGAAGAAGTCCTTGATCGACGGTGAAGGAACTTCATGCCAAGCCTCGGTCCCCAAGCGTGGTTTACATGGTTTGTTCGTAGTGGTTTTTGTCGAGCCCGGTATGGAATATCTCGAACGTTGTTGCATCATTGCGGGAGTCGTACATGTGGCACCGGAGTTGGAGTTGGCGGACACGCAGGATATTGTATCTCGGTGGTTTTCCCCTTGCCGCCTTCCGGCAGGGAATTGCTTACGTAAGGTCAAGGTTGTATCGCCTCGTTGGTGAGATATATGCCCTTGCGTCACGCCGTACATCCTTATCCGGTTGTAGCCGCTACATCCATCCATGGAGGAGAACATGCCGTGTCCGCTGGTTGCATCTACTAACATGTCGATGTTCGTAGAGGAGAATCGCTTTTGGAGCATTCCATTGGGCGAGAGACCGGTGTCGCCTCTCCCGCACAAGCTAACAACGACGCCGTATATTGTCTTCCCCTTCTAATCACGTCTTGCTTCGAAAGTGCGTCCCTTTTGGTGTGAGTATGGGTTGAGGCTTCACCGTATGTGCCGGTCTCGGTTTCCTTCAAGTCCGTCATTGTGGTGGGATGACGCACAATCTTGCATGGGCTAAACTTGGCCGTCCCGAGAGTCTTGAGAGAAATCACATTGGAAGATGCTCCCGTGTCGACGAGGGCCCTCCCCGAACTCAACCCTTGATGTATGCGGTAACATGTAGGGCCGGTCGTGATCTTTTTCTCGCCATCATGTCGTCTTCGTAAATGTAACATTATTTACAGTGTTTTTGATGCGATTAAGACTTCGGACGTGAAGGAGTCGTGTGTACGTCCGTAGCTATTTTATTAATTACAGAAACATCTCTCGCACGTTGATTCTTTGAGAGGCGCAAGAGTTCACACAAGCTTTCCACTAGAGATGCCGCTTCCTAATCCACTGGGTCTCCGATTCGTAGTAAATCTGTTGACCGGGAGGATCGTTGTGAGGATCGGTCCCCAGGTGTAGGAATCTCCATGACAGACCGTTCATATCCGATGTCGCTCATTTTATCGAGTCCACGTAGGTCCGCGCGGCTGAAATACCTCTTTCTCGAGTTGCGCCATATCCGTTTGAGTCTTAGCAAGAACTTCCCGCTTCTCCATCAAGTCCGAAATGGTAATGGATGGTGGTCCTCCTCTCGTCCCTCCGGCTCCTCGTCCCGATGCAGGAGTGAAAGTTGTTGCTCGGTGACTACCGGAGGCGTTACGCTTGAGGAGTTGTCGGGATTTGCGCCGCTTTCCGACTGGTGACGGGAGGTGTTACACTTACGGAACATCTCCTGCTACGCTGGCACCGGTGGTAGAAGTGACGGCTGCATAAGGTGTATTGACCACGGTAGCTCCAGAAATTATAGGACGGAGCCCCTTCTCATATACCGTGTTACTCGCCAGGAAGAGGTTGAAAAGTTGCCTAAGGAATTGAAGTCAAGCGTGTTGTACTTCAAAGGATGAAAGTCTCTCTTGCCCGTAAGGACGAGTTGTCGCCGAAGGACTTTCCTTGAAGGATCGTAGCTACCTACTTGTCTTTTTAGATGCTCTTGTTTTTGAGTGATAGTGAGGATTCCTTTGACTACCTAGGTTTTGAATTAATAGGTAATTGAATTGGTTCATTTTGAGATAGTTTGGTGAATGATTTTTTCTGAAGAGAAAGAGGTTATTTTAAATGAAATTTGCATCTTGGTCATGAATGATTGCACATGTCACATGAAGTTGCAAACGTTGTGTGAAAGGAAAGCATGAATGAAACAGACACGGTGTTTGATTATCGAGCCTCTTTCTCCACGTGTGGGATGCTAAGTCCCCAAGTGAATTCTAAACTATCTTTCTTGTAAAATTGTTGAGTAGAACTTACTTGCTTTTGAAGCCTCATTTGTATCAAACCGAGTAGCATCTCCAAGAAAATCCTCCGCACTAACTTCTCAAAGCTATCCCTCCGAGCCAAGATTCTCCCGAACAATGCGCTTCAAAGCGTTGCACTCACCGGTGGGGTGATGAAGGGACCGGTGGTAATGACAAGACCTCGGGTCCATTACTTCTTGACCAAAAGGGGTGGGCGCCGTATCGGGGTAGCTTTATCTCTCCGTTCGTACCCACGTCTCCGTAGATCCAATCTTCTTCATTTGGAAGGGGAAATGTAAGTACCTTGTGTCCAGCTTTTCCTGCGTTAGCGGCGTTGCGATGTCTCCCGTGGCTTTGATATGGAACAGAGATGAAGTTGGAAGACTTGCGCGCGCCATCATGTCTCATGGATTGTCTTCCTAAGTAGAGGGATGTAGAGGGTGTCGTAATGTCACCGCCGAGTGACCGGATTGAACGCTCCCATCCTCTCGTATTCAGGCATTTCTTGATTGATTTCTCCTTCCTCAAGCGTTTCTTGATTGGTTGGAAGGCCGACGCGGATTGGACAGTCTTAGGGCTTCTAAGAGCTTTGAGGTATAAATCCTCCGCAAGGCTCCATAGGCTGCAGGTTCCCCTTCTTTATCCTCGCGTACATCGTAGCATTCTCGGATAAGTCTCCTCTCCCGTGGAGTTGCATCGGTCTCCATTGTTGACCGGACCATGTTGTTCATCTTCCACGGGTCTCCTGCGGTTGCGCGCCCTTTTTGCTTCTCCACCAGAAAGATGTGACTCCCGGGTTAAAGATTCTCGCATTGCCTCCGAGTGGATGCCTGTCGATGCTTCTTGTAATTGTGCCGCCATATCATTCAAAAGGCGAAATGTCTCGCCTCGCCTTCCGTGTGATACCGACTTGATTTGCCAAGACATCCTCCAAAGATTCTAGCTATGCTTCCCATGATATCCGAACCACATGTGGTTTCGATGAGGATGCATCGTGAGCCGAAAACCGAAGAATTGAGAATTCAATTTTGTGCAACCGATAGATCAACCTCCCACCGTGGTCGCCAATTGTTGATGGGTGAAAACTACTCCCGCAGAATTTGGTAATTCGGGGTGTGGATGAGGAATGAATCTAAACCTTCAACAAATGCACTCGCGCGGTGAGTGCTTGTAGATTCGAGAGATCAATCTGCAAGTCCGGCCTAAACCAAGAAATGGCCGTTCCAGACTTGTTTCGGCCACAAAGTGAAGGAGATGGGGTTGATCTTAGGGAGGGAAGCGAAGAAGGTGTTGAGATTGTGAAGGTGTTGGCTTGCTTATGACTTGTAACAGAAAGATGAGCAAGCTTACGGTAGATGCAAGCAGGCTCTGGGTGTTTGAATACGGTTTTTGTATTAACACTTGGTTTCTGTCGTCTGAACTTGTGTTGTTCTGTCCTGCCTGTTTGAAATAGGGCGAGAACCTATTTATACAAGTCATTGAGCCTCATTCACGTTTCTCGTGGGAAGTGGAGGTAGTGGAATGATGGAGTAGTGGAGTTGTGTGTCGGGTGATACACCCACCAGGTCTTGCCCACTTCTCCCGTTCATCTCTAACCGCCCATGACTTCCTAACACGTTCTTGTGATGGCGCGTTGCACGCCGCACGCCGTAAACCGCCGAGACCAATACCCCAGTATGTATCCCCCATTTGTGACATGATTGATGTCTGGAATGTGGATCGTGGATCCACGAAAGATAGCATGTAATGTTGAATTGAATAACCGCGTTATTCAGAAGTCGATACTTGTGAAGTATCGTGTGTATTTTATGCGTCTTACCGCATTGTGGGCGTGGTAAGGTGATGGGTAATGACGCCTCACTAACCAATTGACTCCCGACCGTGGTTGTATAACCAAGTCGGTGAAGTTGGACTTTGATGAGATGAGCTTTGAGACACTCATCTCATGACCGTTAATGAGTATTAGGGTTTTTGAAGAGGTGCGCAAGCATCACTCTCCAGCTTGGTCGAAACCAAGCATGGGAAGGATTTTGAGAGGACCGACCATACATGCGTGTTGACATGATGGTGTAGGCGCCCGTATTCCGTTCCCTCATGAAAGCGTGATCCGGGCCACTCAATTTGACCTCAAAAGAGGAGTGGTTGAGATCGGTTTGCGCAAAATCTCTTACCGCAAAGGAATTGGTAACCGCGTGATATTCCCCGCTCACGTTCCAAGACAACCGTCCTTGGTCGGCCTTGGCCTGGCCACTCTAGCGTGTAGGTGGTGGGCTGGTGTTCACGCCCATGTCTCACCGTCCCATGAAAACGTGATCTAAGCCACCCAATTCGTCCTATGAAGTTGAGTGGTCAAGATTGATTTGCAATTTGGGAAGTGTATCCACGCATGTTTGAGCGGGCGTTTTGGATTGGCCGGGCGTGATATGCCTTGGCCGACCGCATGAAGAGGTAGATGGGCCCACGGTGGTCATGCTGGTATGACCGGACCGCTTAATCTAATCTCAGACCCTCCATTCGTGCGTCGAGAAGATGGACGCGCGTGATGGCTTGAACCCTAATTTTGGCTTTCAAAGCCGCGCGACCATGCTATTTCGGGCGTGACGAATGTGTTGTAACCAACCATGGTTGGTTTTTGACCGATTAGTCAAGTGTGTAGGCGGTCACATGGTGATTGTGTCGACATGCTCCTGCCCTTTGAGTTCTGCATCAAAACCCTCCATCTATACCGCGAAGATGGATGGTTGAGACCGCTTTTGTGGCACATGTAATATGCCGCAAACCCTAATTTAGGGTTTTCCGCCCATAATGCTTGGTATGGACGGTTTCTTGGCAAGCAAATGCCAATGGTCGACCATGCGGGTCGGCCGTGTGTATTCCATACTCGCTGGGGGTGATGGAATTGATCTGGGGTCGTCCAATCATGCTTGTGGAGTTGGATGACCGCGATCGGATCATATCTCGGCAAGCTAAGTCCGTGGGTATTCCATACCATGCTTAGGGTGATGGAATTGATCTCGTGGTCATCCAATCATGCTTGTGGAGTTGGATGATCGCGATCGTATCATATCCGAGACCGATACGAGTCAAGTCCGGATGCTCAATCGGGCTAGTATAACACACCGAGAGGGGCTCAATCGGGTATAACACACCGAGAGGGCTCGGCTAGTATAACACACCGAGAATCGGGCCCAACGGGTATTTCGTACATGGTTTCATTATAGTGCTTGGAGGTTCGTGTTACTCTCCGTATGAGTAACACTCGCCTCATGCCACACCGATAATGATTCATTATAGTGCTTGAGGTTCGTGTTACTCTATAAGAGTAACACTCACCATCATGCCACACCGATAATGAGTACAGAAATACAAGGTCAATTAAGTGAGGGAGTATCCAACACTTATAAATGGCTTTATCTTTTACAAGATGTCAGCGCATGATTTTTCTGGTTTTTTACAAACTCAACCTTGAACGAAAATCCACCATCAACACTATGATGTCAAACTCTTTGATTAATGATAATTAAGTTATTTCTTTGCCAAAAAAAAAGTGCTTCCACCTGAACCAAACTGGCGATGCATATTCATTTACCTAAGATCGTGTTATTTTTGTTCTTAATCTTCTACAAATAAGTTGAAGTGCGAAACTAAAGCGTTTTCTTTCCTACTAACTAAATCTGATAACTTAAATTTTATAAAATCTAAAGTTGTGCCACATCATATTTTGTAAGAGATTAGTACACGGCTTCTACTCATCCTATAAACGGATATTGGTTTATGCTCTACAGAATAAAAAATCAACACTAAAGAAATTAGAGAGAACGATAGCTCTTTAAGTAAAATGTCCGACTAGATTAACGGATATTGATTACCCACTTCACTTTGGATTTCAAATTTCTTTCCTTCAATACTTGAAAGCTTTATTTTTCGTCAACGTTTTTGGCATGGAAAATTCGTGCAATACGACCCTCATATCGCCAAACCTACTTTAGTAGCAATTTCGTGTACGAAAAAGTTGAGGACATGGTATTATTACGTTTGACAAACTAAAAAGTTGGTCCCCATGCGATCAAGCACCCACGATTCGGGAAAAATTCGGAAGGTGTAAATACATGTATAATTCATATGACAAATATGAATCCAACACAAATATTCGACATATGTTAAATGATTAGAATACATCTTTATAACATTATTTTGTATAAAATAACATAAATAATGCTATGATAACATAAATAAAAGAATCAATGAAGAAAAAATATTGAAAGACAACTTCTCATAACTAGTTGTTGCTATTATTATTGTGAATCTCTTCTACAATACCAGGCCTTATATAAGCTTCAGTAAACTAGAAAAAGGAAATCAACAAAACTTTATAAGAAATAAACCAAAAACATAAAGCAAAACCTAAATTAAGAAGCATGCTAGAAAATCCTAAATTAAGAAGCAAAATTGTAAATCTTGGCATGTAAGAAGCACTAATTTTCGACACTTCCTCTTAGTGCATACTTACGGTCAAACATTCTAAGAACACTCCCGAAATTTTCAAGCTTAACTCTTCTAAGCTTTAGTAAAGACACCTACAAATTGTTCTTCACTTGGGATGTTCTAGAGTTTAATTTCTCGATTTAGAACCTTCTCACAAACAAAGTGGTACCGAATTTCAATGTGTTTGCTTTGCACGCACAAAATACTAGGTTCTTTGCGAGCTTTATTGCACTTTAGTTATTACATTTAATTGGTACCGAGATCTTGTTGATGTCACCAATTAATCTTTTCAGCCAAACACACTTTCGCGTAGCCATAGTTGATGCCACATACTTTGCTTCGATCTTTGGAAAGATCCACATTTCGCTATTTCTTATTGCACCAAGAAACCGTTGTTGAACTCGTATAGAAACAAAGACCCAATAGGTGAGTGCCTATCATTCACATCACCATCCCAATCTGCATCGACGAATCCACGCAAAGAAGACCCTTTACTTCCTTTGTACATAAGTCCATAATCTTAAGTACCTTTCACATAACACAAAATTCTTTTGCCGCATTCCAGGAGAAAACACAAATTTTCTCCATAAATTGAGAAATCACTCCAACAATATATAGAATGCCAGGTCTTGTGATAGATAAATAGATTAAACTACCCACAAGTTGTTTGTATAAGGTTGCATATTTAGGAACTTCCTTCATTTTTCTCGTAATTTGAGACAAGTCTCCATAGGTGTGGCCATTGGTTTTACCTCATCCATGATGAACTATTTCATTAAATTTGTAGCATGCCGACCCCTTTTGAGAGACAAAATAACCATAATTCATTTCTATTTCAACCCCAAGAAAACATCCAATTTCTCCCAAGTTTTTTATTTCAAACCAAACAGATAAATCACCTTGAAGGAACATGTAATTTCAAAGACATTGTCTCCGTGATTATCATATCATCCATATATAATAAGATCATGATATATATCTGATTTCATTTTAACAAATAAGCTGGAATCTGAATCTAGAATCTAAAATCTTGAAACCACAAAATATTAAATATTCAGCAATATTACCGTACCAAGCTCGTAGAGCTTGCTTAAAAATACACAACGCCTTCTTCAGTCGACAAATATAGTTTGTGTACTGTTTAGAAATAAAACCATGAGGCTTCTCCATAAAATTTTGTCGATCTAATTCACCATACTAGAGCTGTCAATTTATAACCCGGCCCGCGGGTTAACCCTAGCTCTGGCTTGTTTCAACCCTACTCGGCTTGGCTTGTTAAGCTAAACGGTAGGGTTAGGGTTGACATTTATGAACCCGTCACAAATAAGCCGAGCTAGGTCAACCCGCGGTTACCCGCCAACCCGCCAAAATTATTATTTTTAATATTTATAGTAATATTAAGCTAATTTCTCTAAATTAATATATGGTAATCAAACATGCAAATTTCTTCCAACTAAATCTTCAAAAACCCATCCGTTACTAACTGCACATAGCTTAATTCTTCACTGTTGGTAGTTGATACCTTCAATTACTTATAAATCTAATGGATTGTCACTGATATATTGTTACATTCATAAATTAAATCCCATAATTCATTTTCTAGCTATAGAACAAACAATTAATGAAAAAGAAGTTAACGTACCAAAGACTTATTGATGCAATAATTTCAAGATAAAAGGGAATTTAACCGAGATAACAACGACTAAACGGATATAAGATGTCTACTGATTGTTTTCATGACCTATTTTTAAAGAACGCGCAATTGGGGGATAGTCAAATTAATTGGGGGATATGATTTACTATACCTATCCGATGAACCCTGCTAAGGGGTGATTTTTAGGTGCGAAATTACCAAGTAACCCTCCAAAACATATATACTAAACAAAAAAAACTGAAACTATTCTTTTCATATCCCCATCCCCAATTCTCTCCATCTTCTCTTCATCATCTCCTCTGCCGATTTCATCCTCGAATTTTCGACTCCAGAAAAATGCGACTCCAGAAAAATGGGTCGTCGTAAAAAATGGGTCTCCATCATTGATTTAAGCATGTTTACTACTTTTATTATACTTCAAATTTCAAATTGAAACCGAAAATTTTCAATTCTAACTGAAAATTTTCAGTTACAAGCCGCTTTCGGCATGGAAACATGCATGAATACCATGCCGGGAACTTTGCCGGCACTGTTTTTTTGAAGAATGCCGTGCCGATTTTCGTTGCCGGTACAGATTTCTAGTTGAATACCATGACGGGAGCTTTGGTTCCATAATAGTCGGAATTGTTTGTAACGAAATATCAATGCCGAAAGTGTTGCCGGCATGTTCGTATTTTTTATGCAATGCCGGTTTTACGTTGATGTTGTACAGTTTGGCTTTATACAAGGTATTTTGCTGCCCCAGCTGATTGATCAAAACAAAAACAAAAAAAGTTCTTTTGCTGCAAACTATGTCCCATCATGTGATGAACCGTGAATGGATACAATTCAGCTTTAGTGTAGTGTGATTTTAAGTTGACAGTCAGAGGTGTTCCGTTTGTCACTCGTGGAAATCAAACACTCTGCAAGATATTAAGATCATTTGTTCTCCTCCCACGTGGTGTAGTAAGACAACACATGGCAAGGGCATAATGCCACACACTCTTCTCTTTCTTTTAACATCTTCATCCCAAGCTATACGCAAAAGCCTCTCTTTTCTCTCAAACAAACCACAATTGCATTTGGTTCCTATGAAATGATTTAGCCAAAAAAAAGCTTCTATCAAATCCCTTCACTTTCCTCTTCTTATGATCTTATCTTTTCTTCAAACATCGATGGTTTGATCGGTCATACACAGTAAATTCTCTGATGAACAGAAAGATGGTAAGGGAGTTGATAATGAGTTTTGATCAGCTAGTTTGGTATAAAATGATGAATCCACATCATTTAACGGTGATGCTTTTGAGATTAAAAAGTGGGTTTTGGTAGATTATTGGAAATCTTTAGATTCCAATAACCAATCAACGAAGCTTTTGCTGTAAGTGGGTTCTTCTCTCCATTTACATAAACAAATGACGATGTAAAGAAAAGAGAAAAGAAAAAGAAGTTTGTTCATGGTGTTTGAATATGGAATGTGTTGTTTATACAGTTAACATGGGATGGAGATTGAGAAAAGAATTGAGTGAAAGTGTTATATATGTAAGACCCATCAAAAATTGAGTGCAACCCTTTTTTTACTTCATCTCCTGTCTTAAATTATGTTAGGAGTGCTCTCAACCCTTTGTGATCGTGTTCCTAATTTATTTTATCAATCCTACGGATTTACTTTTATTTGCCTTTCTTACTCTATTTTAATTCCATTTATATATATCTCGCAGCACATTAACCAATTCTAGGCTTCCCATAGCAACAGTATAGGTAAAGTTGAAGTTTCTCATGATGTAGAGGTTGATAAGAACCTGATCGAGATTCTAGATATCCTGAAAGGAAGGAACCCAGTAGAAATAAAGTTCATGGATCTCGTGAACAAGAGAAATCCCGGAAGATAGGGTGAATGTGACTCTGTTGCATCATGAAAATTTATTTAATTACCCTGTTTTCCTATGCCTGTATTGATTTAAAAATAAAAAACATTACTGTTATACAATGCCGGCATACTCGACTATTTGATTACAATGTCGGGAATAGTAAAAACCAAGCCAGGAAAAAAAAATCAGTTACAAAAATTACCGGCATAGACTAAAAAAAACAACAAATCCGGCAACGACTACCAGCATGGTCTTCAAACATTGCCGGCATAATCTTCAAACATATTCCTTTGCCGGCATAGTCTTCAAACATTGTCGGCATAGTCTTCAACATATTCCAGGTCGGCACACAAAAATTTCCTTAAGTGATTATGATTTAGGTTAATCATCATCAAATTAATCTATTTAACTAATTATAATTAGTTGATTAAACAAGATTAGTGAGGGGTAGATTAGGAATTATATAAATTGCTTAGATAAGGGGTGACCCTGATTTACTATTTAAATCCCCTTTTTGTCTTTTTCTTATATCCCTCAATTACTTTTAGTATCCCAATTGCGCGTTCTTTTTAAAGTATAGATTTATATGCAATATTATTTAATTAAATTAACTTTTCAACATTTAACAAAAATGGCACTTTAGAGTGGTGGACTTGACCCTGTATCATAGGCAAGGGGTGCTATGTTCGAGTCCCCAAGGCCCCAACAGCTTTTTTTTTTTTTTTTTTTTTTGATTAAAACAAATAAGTGTTAAATTGACAAGCCAACCCGCCGACCCGCCAGGGCTGACCCGTCTAGGGTTAGGATTGGGATTTTAGGCTTGTTCTTAAATAGTACTAGGGCTAGGGTTGACCCTAACCCGGCAACGGGTTGGCAAGCTAGTACCGGGTTGACCCTAGCTTGCCCCGTTGACAGCTCTACACCATACAGAAATGCATTTTTCACATCAAACTGCCATCAATTCCAAGAATTGTGCGTTGCGAAGGAGATGACACTTCTTACAATTACCATCTTTGTAACAGGACTAAACATCTCTTCATAATCCAACCCATTATTTTGTGAGAACCCATGAGCAACTGGACGTGCTTTGTACTGATCAACAGTTTCATCAGCCTTTTTTTTTTTAAATTATAGACCCATTTACAAGTTACCAGGTTCGTGTCTTTAAGCTTAGGTACAAGCTCCCATATGTTGTACTTCTCTAGGAGTGAAATTTCTTCTTGCATCTCATCTTGCCATTCTTAAATTCCTTGAGCTTCTTTGTAGCATGAAGGCTCAAGACCAATCATATTTCTGAGAAAGAAAACATGATGACACAATACAAGGGTTAAGTTGTACCTCTTAATCTCTTAAATGATTGGGATGCTTCCTTGCTCTTGTTGACCTCCTTGGAGACCCTTCTTGCTAATTTGAATCTAAAGAGTTACTCCTTGTGTCATTTCTAGTGTCGTCATAAACTGGAATGTTGCCAATACCATCAAATGGAATCACTTGGGTACTTTTCAATTTTTCTTCATCCGCAGCTGCAAGATCATCATCATACTCCAAGATCGTAACAATGTTAGAAATGGTGTAATATCTGGATACCTCATCGAACACCACATCTAGAGAGGTAATACACTTTTTTGTTTCTGGATTCATACATTTCCACCATTTCCTACATGGATCATAACCCACAAAAATGCACTTTCTTACTTCTGGGTCAAATTTAGTTATGCTGCTTTTAGTAACATGTACATAAAAAATAGACCCAAATATACGAAAAATAACTCACATATGGTTTGTTATTGAATAAAGTTTCAAATGAAGATTTTTTAGTACTTGACCATGGTTGTAGTCGGTTAACCGCATTACAAGAACACTACATTGCTTCCGCCCAAAGTTCTCTGGGAAGATTGTTATCGTGCAACCATGATAAGCTCACTGAGGTAAGATGTGCGATATTCCGTTCTGCTACTCTATTATGTTGCGAGGTGCTTGGGCATGTCATTTGTAGACGAATACCGCGATTGCTGCAATGATTAAGAAATCTAACCATATATTCACCCACATTTTCTGTTCACAAGCATTTTATCTTCGACACAAACTTCTTTTCTACTGTGTTTTTGAACTCCAGAAACTTTGAGACGGCTTCAATTTTGTTTTCCATAAAAGACACCCATATATACCTCGAGTAATCATCAACGATTATTAACATATAATGAAAATCATTGTAGGTTGGTGTTATGGTTGGGCCCATTACATCTGATTGTACTAACTCAAACGGTTAACTAAACTTTTAAACGGGAGACGATGAGATATACCAAATTGGCAGCTTTGGAATAATCACATCATGTTGTGTTATGTCTAGATGAGGAATACCTTCAAGTAATTTATTTGAAGAGATTTGTTGCAGCAGCCGGTGGCCTATATGGCCCAAATCTTGCATGCCAAATAAATGCACAATCATTCCAGCTAGTATTCTCTACAAAAGCTTCACTTGCAGTCATAACAAATAACGATTCTTTTTACTTTTCAGTAAAAAGAATATCAACAATCAAAGATTGTATATTCTCAATAATTTTTACATCATATGAACCAAAAAGAACGTACCTTCCTGACTTGTCACGGTTTATATTGTTAACTTTAAGATTCAGATTCCCTCCGTTCATCATTGGATGCACTGGTTATCAGCGTAATAATAGCTTTTCCTCCATCATGTCTACGAAATGATGAAAGTAAAGATTCGTTTCCAGTTGCATGACGAGAGAACCAAGACTCGACAATCCATTCCTTTGCATAATCAATACAAACATTCACATCGCACAACTTCTTAGTTTCTTTCACATCAACAACTTCAATTGAAAAACATTGCTCCCACTTTGGGTTATAAACCTGCTTCTCATGAACTGCATTTATATCTTTATCCCCAAGTTTTGCATAACATCTCTGCTGGGTGTGATCTCGTTTTCCATACCTAATGCATTCAAGGCATTCTTCATATTTTGTACGACAATACTGTGTTATGTGATTAGGTTTCCCACATTTGAAACATTAAAGGTTTTAATTATTCTCTCTGAAATCCATCTCACCATTATTGTGTTTTGACTTTTCTTTGGTAAAAAGTACATCTTCTGAGTTATGCTTGCCCGACATTTGCATCATTAACGCTTTTTGGTTAGAAAGACGATTTATAACTCAACGATGGTCGGTTGAGTTGTCCACCCTTATGCAGAAGAAATAAAGGGCATGGACTCCTTTTTTCAAACAACAAATGATATGACATACTCATCGGGGCTTCACTGTTTGGCTCATTTTCATCTAATTTTGAAATTTCACAACAAAGATTTTTAACTTTCAAAAATAATCAGAGATAAATATACTTCCTTGACTTAATGTTGCAAACTCATTCTCAAGAAATTGCAGCTAAGCAATATATCCTTCTTCATATTTAACCTTTCAAGGTCATACCAATTTATTTTCAACGACGTCTCGTTACGAACATGATCAATATAATCCTTACTGATCGATGTCTCTCAAAGCATTTACAAAGCTTTTCCACACTTTATCTTCCACTTTCTTCGTGCTTCAACATTCTCTTGAGTTTCTGCAGGAGTAACTTCATCACTACTAACAAGAACCCACAAATCTTGACCTTGTAGATAATCTTCCATACACAAACTCCAATACTTTTAGTTATTACCTACAAACTTTTCCACACATGGTTGAGCAGAATTACCACTATTCATCTTGACAAACAAGAACAAAAACAACAACAACTAGACTTCTCTTTCAGGATTTCTTCAAACAGGTTTCAGCCAACCTTGCTCTAATATCATAACATAAATAATGTTATGATAATACAAAAACAAGAATCATGGAACAAAGAAACTGAAAGACAACTTCTCAAAAACTAGTTGTTGTTATTTTTGTGAATCTCTTCTACAATACCTTATATAGGCTTCAATAAACTAGAAAACAAAATCAACAAATCTAAGAAATAAACCAAAAACAGGAAGCAAAACCTAAATTAAGAAGCAAGCTAGAATTAGGAAAACGACTAACTTGTGTCGGTAGGAAATCCTACATACCAAGAAACACAAGAAGCACTAATTTTCGACATAAAAGTAACACAATTTGTGACATAAATAAAAAATATCTATAATATATATAAAATAAAAACACATGATTAACTGTTTGGTTTATAGTCTAGCACACAAAAAAGTAAAGGGTTCAAAACTTCAAATCTAATAAAACAAATAATTCATGAGTTCAAATTTGAACCCGTAACAAATTATCCATTTCGGTAAGTATTAGCTGGATATGACATACAACAAATTTTCTGAAGATATAAAAACTAACTCATATCCATTATGACAAAGTTGTAGGGTAATGTTAGAGCAATGCTTAGTCGAACTCGCAAGCGTTGCTATCTCAAGCTTGTTTGTCAAGTTTAGTTGCCAAAACTATAAGTCTTGATTTCTAGTCTACTTATAGCTAAGTCTCGGATTAAGATAGAAAGTGTAGTTGAACTTTAGACTTCACGGCGTTCATCGATTGAAGACGAAGAACTACTAAAGGGAGCTTGTTGAACTTCATCAACAAAAGGTATGTGGAGACTTGAACTCATCTATCACTCAAAAAGTCTATCTACTTTATCTCTATTTGAGACAAAGTCGTATAGCTATATAGACTTCAATTATACAAATTTGATATTTCGAGCTAAGTTTAACTCGCTTACATATTTCTCGAAATATGTGTTGGCAAGCTTTCGCTTTAACCAAGTTCATCTTATATTCTTTATGAAAGTCAAAAGATGATCATGTGAAAATCGCTGGTAACATCTTACATGATTTGTGTGAGACAGTCATTTGATGTAGACTCGGAATGTTTCGTATTGATCTATCAATCACTTGAAAATTGCTTTGAAGCTAATAGTTTGTGTGAGACAGCTATTTTCGTCTTCTAAGAATATTTCAATGATTGAAATGGGAGTTTAGTACAATTAACCATGATTGGATATA
Source organism: Papaver armeniacum (assembly GCA_023531295.1). Lineage (NCBI taxonomy): Eukaryota > Viridiplantae > Streptophyta > Magnoliopsida > Ranunculales > Papaveraceae > Papaver > Papaver armeniacum. The sequence continues at coordinate 79,026 of JAJJWW010008128.1, read as the reverse complement.
GCATAGTATGCGTACTTGTATGATAACGGTTGCAAGTTATTCAAAGTCCGGGTACCATAGTATGCATACCCGTATGCGTACTGGTTGGTTAGTTGAAAGTCCGGGAACTTAGTATGCATACCCGTTGTTGATGGTGGATTTTAGTTCAGGGCTAAAATTATAAAACCAAACTTGATGCGCTGACATCCTGCAAAGGATAGAGCCATTCGATGAGTGATGAGTACCTCCTCACTTTATTTATTCGAAGCAATTCAATAAATACACAAAATTCACCCAAAATGGTGCGTGCAACAGCCATCCCAAATATTCTGTGAATTTTACTAGCATTAATAATTAATAATTAATGCATGATTTGCCTAGTATTTTCTGTGCTGTGTTCTCAGCCGAACTCTCATTATTGACATGACATGACGACCGAGTGTTCACTCTCGGCGAGTAACACGAATCTCCATGCCGCTTTTGAGACATGCACGAAATACCGTAGACAGCTACATCACTCTCCGACAGAGTCTCGCATAGACGCGCTTTGGTTTGCCGATCGAGCATACTTAATTTCCTTAAGGAAAATCTAGACCGTCCGTATCAGGTCTCGAAATGATCACGGCCACACAAGTTGGCGCATGATTTAACTAACCTAGCCAAACCCTAGCGGGATTAGGCGATTACGCGTGATGACCACTTAGGCGGACCCACTTATGCCTAGCCCGCCGAACACCACACTTCACTCCCCAACACGTCAAACGCCAGCCCTAAATAGGGTGGCTACGCTGCTTTGGGAGAAGCTCGACGAGCATAGAATGTTCAGGACAGTCTTAAACCGTCACAACCGTCCAACTTCACCGGCATGGATGGACCTGGATTAGATCATCCCATGAATGATCAGGGAAGCGCTAACGCACATGTTGGCGGGCCCACTCCTCACCTACCCGATCGACTCTCTCACGTCCTAACCATGGAGCGAAAACGCTTGCTCGGCTGAGGATGGCGTGATGCTTAAGGGGTCGTGGAAATTCCACTAGCGTCTTAAATCAATCACAACCATCCAACTTCGTCGGCATGTTTGGATGGCTTAGATCGCGCCAGAACCATCGGACAGTACACACATGTTCACCATCAGCCCAACGAGGGCCCCACACGATCGGCCTCCCCAAGGGAGGAGCATAAAATGCAAAACCGTTTGGTTAAAGTTACATGCACACGACCGAACCAAAACCCTAATTAGGGTTTGCGACATATTACATGTGTCGCTAATCGATCACGAGCGTCCATCTTCGCAAGCTTGGATGGAGGGTGTAGATGTAGACTTAAAAGGTCCCAAGTATGTCAACATGATCATTGTGGGCCCATCTACACGCATGACCGATCAGCCTAGGCCAATCATGGCCGAACGATTCGAAACGCGCGCCCAAACTAGGCATGTCGCGCGGTTTCCAATTCCTTTGCGACAATGGATTTACAGCGCGCAAATCGATCTCAACCACTCAACTTTGCTTGGTCAAATTGAGTGGCTTAGATCACACCTTCATGAGACAGTGAGGTACGGACGTGTACACCTGCAGCCATCTACACGCATGCCCGGTCGGTCACGCTGTAAAACACCTCCCATGCTTGGTTCGACCAAGGTGAAGAGTGATGCTTGCATACCTCTCCAAAACCTTAAAACTCCATCAACGGTCGCAGATGAGAGTCATATATCATCTCGTCCGTCCAACTCTACCAGCTTGGTTAGGCAGTCCAGGCTAGGAGTTAAACGACCAATAAAGCATCCCCATGATCACTTTGTCCGCCGCTCTTCCACATAGAGTGATCGCCAAAGCATGGCTCGCCCATGCGGCCTCCAAACGATCACTCGAAGATGGTTGGACGTGGTGCTATTTTAAGACACCTAATCCGTGGAGCTTTAAAAAACAACGATGCTTAATACATGTTGAATGTATTCGATGCATTACATGCATAGAATACACACGATATTTCATAAATATCGATTTCCCAAATAACTTAGTTATTTAACCTAGCACCGTATGCTACTTTCTGTGGGTCCCACATCCACACGATCGAGACATCAAGCATGTCACAAACGGGGGATACTTATTGAGGTATTGGTCTCAGCGGTTTACGGCGCGCGTGCAACACGCCATCACAAGAACGTGTCGGGAAGTGGGTTAAGACGTGATCGTGCAATCACCCACACGACCCCACTACTCCATCACTCAACTTCCTCCACTTCCTACTAGATGAGGGTTTGCGCTCAATGACTTGTATAAATAGGTCCCTTGCCTATTTCCAAACAACACATACGAACACAGAAAAAACTAAGTGTTGTCATCAATATCCAGAAATCACCATTCTGATACAAGTCATAAACAACCAACACCTTCAAAATCTCAACACCTTCTTCGCTTCCCTCCCTAAGATCAACCCCATCTCCTTCACTTTGTGACCGAAGCAAGTCTGGAACGGCAATTTCTTGGTTTAGGACAGAATTGTATAGATTGATCTCTCGAATCAAAAGCACTCCTGTGCAGTGCATTTGTTTAGGGTTTAGGTTCGTTTCTCATCCACACACACCCAAATTTACCAAAACCAGCAGAAACAGTTTTCACCCATAAACAATTGGCGACCACAGTGGGAGATTAATCTCTCGGTTCGTAAAGTCAATTTCTCCAATACCCAATCATATTTGGTTGATTTCAAAATGGATGGTCTTAGGACTGCCCCAATAGCTTCAAATCCCGGTCGAAGCTCCTCCAACAAAGATACCCTCTTCCGAACGGTATATCTGATGGTGTGACCGGAAAAATCCCAACACTGATCGAGTTAGCACGGGTGCAGGAGATTCACACGAAGAACATGAACCTGATCAAAGAAACAATAAACGACATACTCGATCTCCTCATCAAGATGACATCAGATATGAGCGTTTCTCCTGTCATAGAGGTTTCTACACTGGGGACTGATCCTCGCAACGATCCTCATCAAGTCAATAGTTTCACTATGAACCAGAGGCCGCTGGATCAGGAAGCGACTTCTCGAGTGGAAAGTTTATGCGAACTTTTACACCTCTCGAAGAATCAGCGGGCGGAGACGTTTGCAGCAATCAACCAGATAGCCCTGGACGTGTATTTAACTCCTTTGCGCCCAGAAGCCTCAAGAACACCAGATATGTCTGTGAATAATGTTACATTTATATAAGAAGACATGATGGCGGAAGAAGGTCACAACCGGGTTGCACGCATCAAGGATTCAGAGTTCAAGAGGGCCCTCATCGACACAGGAGCGTCTTCGAATGTGATTACTCTCAAGACGCCCAGGACGACCAAGGTTCGCCCAAGCAAGATCGTGGACGTATCACCCATGCACAAGACTATCTTGAATAAAGAAGTAGTTCGTATTCTGCATCATTGTCTCCGACGCACCAATATGTGGAGTGGAATTATTTGAAACAAGAGAATCTCCGCGCAAAGAATCGACAAAGTTCATTACATCCCACGCACGTGGGCGTCAATCCGAGGAGGACCGACTTACATCATTGAAGGTTAAGCCCCATGATGCATCTTTGATACCAACCAGAGCTTCACCATGGCAACAACCACTACAAAGAATATTCCGTCCATGTAATGTTCCAAGCATCCCAGCATCGCATCCAGGAGAGTATAATAAGCTTGTATCAAATCACAGAGGAGTGGATTCAAGGTGGTACAATCAAAGTAAGCTGCACTTGAGGACTGAAGCTTACTTCAGGTTTAGAAGTTTAAACGCGGACACCGCCTTACCAGCGAATGCAATGGAAGTACATCTTCCATGAGAAAATAAGCTCAGGATAATTACACATGGGGACTTTTGTCACGCTTCTTACTCATGGGAGATCCTGATCCACTCAAAGCCCAATTATGCGCGAAGGACATGCCTAGCGGAGATAAAGCTAAGTAACTATCCTTAAACTAAATATTTTTATTGATTAGGCATATCAAATAAATTTTAAATCTCTTAGTGTTGAGGCAGAAAATTCCTCAACATTTCATCATCAGTGTTGCCGTGCAAACGCACCTCAACACATTTTTCCTCTTGGTGTTGAGATGTGAAAATTCCTCAACACCACTATTGTGTTGTCGGGCATACTTTGCCTCAACACGCTTTCCTCTTGGTGTTGAGACGTACAAATTCCTCAACACGCTTATTGTGTTGAGGCAAATTCCTCAACACCGCTATTGTGTTGCCGGGTAAAGCGCCTCAACACATTCTCTCCTCTTGGTGTTGAGACGTGCAAATTCCTCACCACCACTATTGTTTTGCAGGAAAAACCGCCTCGGCACATTTTCCCTCTTGGTGTTGAGATGTGCAAATTCCTCAACACCACTATTGTGTTGTCGGGCATCTTGCCTCAACACGCTTTCCTCTTGGTGTTGAGACATGCAAATTCCTCAACACCGCTATTGTGTTGCCGGGCAAAGCCGCCTCAACACATTCTCTCCTCTTGGTGTTGAGACGTGCGAATTGCTCAACACCACTATTGTGTTGCCGGGCAAACTGCCTCAACACATTTTCCCATCTTGGTGTTGAGATGTACAACACTATTGTGTTGTTAGGCATACTGTCTCAACACGCTTTCCTCTTGGTGTTGAGACATGTAAATTCCTCAACACCGCTATTATGTTGCCAGGCAAACTGCCTCAACACATTCTCTTTTCTTGGTGTTGAGACGTGCAAATTCCTCAACACCACTATTGTGTTGCTAGGCAAACTGCCTCAACACATTTTCCCCTCTTGGTGTTGAGATGTGCAAATTCCTCAACACCACTATTGTGTTGTCAGGCATACTGCTTCAACACGTTTTCCTCTTGGTGTTGAGACGTGCAAATTCCTCAACACCGCTATTGTGTTGCCAGGCAAACTGCCTCTACACATTCTCTCCTCTTGGTGTTGAGACGTGCAAATTCCTCAACACCACTATTGTGTTGCCAGGCAAACTGCCTCAACACATTTTCCCCTCTTGGTGTTGAGATGTGCAAATTTCTCAACACCACTATTGTGTTGTCAAGCATACTGCCTCAACACGCTTTCCTCTTGTGTTGAGACGTGCAAATTCCTCAACACCGCTATTGTGTTGAGGCAAATTCCTCAACACCGCTATTGTGTTTCCGTCAACACATTCTCTCCTCTTGGTGTTGAGACGTGCAAATTCCTCAACACCACTATTGTGTTTCCGGGCTAACCGCCTCAACACATTTTCCCTCTTGGTGTTGAGATGTGAAAATTTCTCAACACCACTATTGTGTTGTCAGGCATACTGCCTCAACACGCTTTCCTCTTGGTGTTGAGACGTGCAAATTCCTCAACACCACTATTGTGTTGCCAGACAAACTGCCTCAACACATTCTCTCCTCTTGGTGTTGAGACGTGCAAATTCCTCAACACCACTATTGTGTTGCCAGGCAAACTGCCTCAACACATTTTCCCCTCTTGGTGTTGAGATGTGCAAATTCCTCAACACTACTATTGTTTTGTCAGGCATACTTCCTCAACACGCTTTCCTCTTGGTGTTGAGACGTGCAAATTCCTCAACACCGTTATTGTGTTGAGGAAAATTCCTCAACACCGCTATTGTGTTGCCGAGGCAACCGCCTCAACACATTCTCTCCTCTTGGTGTTGAGATATGCAAATTCCTCGAAGCCCGCTTATTGTGTTGCTAGGCAAGCCGCCTCAACACATTTTCCCCTCTTGGTGTTGAGATGTGCAAATTCCTCAACACCACTATTGTGTTGGCAGGCATACTGCCTCAACACGTTTTCCTCTTGGTGTTGAGACGTGCAAATTCCTCAACACCACTATTGTGTTGTCAGGCAAACTGCCTCAACACATTTTTCCTCTTAGTGTTGAGACGATAAAATTCCTCAACACTCACCATTGTGTTGCCAGGCAAACTGCCTCAACACATTTTTCTTCTTAGTGTTGAGACGTGAAAATTCCTCAACACTCACCATTATGTTGCCAGGAAAATTTCCTCAACACTCACTACTGTGTTGTCATGCATTATAGTGCTCAGGGCTCCACCGCCTCAACACTCGTCTTTGTATTCAAGGATCGCTGAACCAACATGGCACCAATACCCCATGGCCAAGACAGAAACGCGCCAGCACAAATATTGCAGATTGCACATGCCTCTTCCCAAAGGTCAATCGAAATTTCCCCTAATCTTCTCATGTCTTGCCCTTTCGATTTTTCATCCTTGTTCTGTCACCATCTCATGCCTACCCCTAATAGTGCAACCATTACATGCTACGCAGAGGACTTAATGCGATAGTGAATTTTAGTTCGGGGCTAAAATTGTAAAACCAAACTTGATGCGCTGACATCCTGCAAAGGATAGAGCCATTCAATGAGTGATGAGTACCTCCTCACTTTATTTATTCGAAGCAATTCAATATATACACAAAATTCACCCAGAATGGTGCGTGCAACAACCATCCCAAATATTCTGTGAATTTTACTAGCATTAATAATTAATAATTGACGAGGTGTCAATCTCGCAAAAATAAATTTCTCTACTTCTCTTTAACTAGCAAGTAGTATAGTGTAAGTAGGATCGTCCCAAGGGAGGTATGAAGTTCAAGTTGTTATGCAAATACTCTTAGCAAAGATGATTTTGTTGTAGAAATGTTTGAAAATTGTAAAATGTATTCAAATATGAGATGCAATTGATTAAAGGTTCATTCTAGACCACTAATACAAACCAAATTGATAGATAGCTATGTTCTTCACATTATCATGTTACTAACAACCCTAGAATAATTAGTACGCTCAACTATTCCGTTATTATCTTCTAGCTCACCGGATACGGAAGCGCTCGACCACTGTTCCTACTTGCCAAGTTTTCTAGAGGTACGCTTACTAGGTTTGACTTAAACAAGTGCTCTAAGTTACATGAGATAAGGTTGCTCCTAGTGATGAACTCAAAAGCATGAATCACCTACTAGTGTTGATTTCTACATATGGGTACTTAACAAAGTCCCATCATCAATACCCACATATTACTACTTGTGTTTATCTTCTCTAGACAATTACTGGTCAAGAAAATCTAAACTAGTAAATAGATTAAGAATTAATGATTCAATTTCGAACTTAAACCCTTAACAAATAATCCATAGACAATATTAGCATGGTAGAAATCAATCAATAACACTAATGAATGCAAGAGAACAAGTTATTTCATATCAAATATAGATTCATATTTCGGGCTTCAAATCGCCCTTAATCAAAGAGAGTTTTAGTTACTCATAATATTGGAGTTCATCACCATCAAATAATAATGGAAATAAAGTAAAGAAGATGAGAATATTAAATGAAAGCAAACCCTAGCTCCGGCTCTCTGCAAATCTCCCAAGAAGAATACGTGATACGTGATATCCCAAAAGAATAGAAACCCTTTCTTTTTATAGCCTTCCCACTTTCCAAAATTAGGTCTTCAAAGTCCATCACCAAAAAGTCCACCAAGCCCATGAACCATGTGTGAGAAACCCATGTGAAAATATGTCTCAAAAATATGCTCGCCGGAAAACCGGGTTTCGTGGAATATGGCCGGATTCCTGGCGTCGGAAAAACATCTCAATCAGCGCCTTTGTCATCGAGACACCGCCGTACCGAGCATTTCTACACTTCCAGTGGCTCAACTTTGCTTCTCTGCTTCAAACATTCACAAAAACCATCTAACCCAATTTCTTATCTTGCTAAACGCACCCAAAAGCGTGACCCATAGCTCATATGTCCGACCCAACTCTTGTATCCGACTCATACCCCCTCGCGATTCAATCAAATATTGCGATTCATGCTTCAAGTTCTGGAATCCGCACCACGGAACTATGCTCACCGCTGCTTATCGCCATTCTAGCTCGCTTTTCGCCTCATTTTTCTCATTTCTGAATTTCACACAACACCTTCTTTCTCGCTTTGCAACTTTGCAACTCCATTAGAGTCTCCGCACTAACACGACACTAGCTTCAGCTCTGTTTCATTCCACACACACACCTGCGATGCCAACATCACTACACCTCCACCACTGCTTCTGCCATGGCAACAAGAACCTCAACACGGCACCATTATCTCCTGGACTCGCACTCACCTCAATTTCAACTCCAATCCCAACTTGCTACTCTCCCCGTATAAACAAAGATAACCACCATCTCGGTCATGTATGCTCGGTTGCACACTTCATCTTGTCCTAAAACCCTTCATAGTAGCTGCAAAACCAACTCCCGGTCCCATAACAGATCCATTGTTGCACTCCGCAATTCCGATATAATGGCTACAACTTGTACTACACAGCTCCCGTTCCTCACTTCCTTCACTGCTTTCGGCATCGAGACCAGCCCTGCAATCTCATGGCAACAACACTTTCAACTGCCAACCATCTGCCATGTTTAGCATCAGTTACACCAAAACACACTGCAGCTGCAATTACTTAGTCAGAACCACCAATACTCACTCCCGGATCCCGTATGACAAAGACAAGTACACCACTAGCCAACAACCACAAACAGCGCCCAACCCTTTATCTCGGTATCGGCCATCAAAACAATACCCATATCTCGGCATTAGTTCCATGCTCGGGTCCAAACTACCAAGCATCAAGCCATGTTCTGCAACTACCATTCCATCTCGGGCGCTCGGCCATTCACGCTTCAATTCGGACTGCATAAACTTGTTCTCATTGCTCCATTTTGCAACTAACTTGACTTGCTCAAAGCCAAGTCAAAGCATCACTAGCCCTGGGATAACTCCATCTGAGCTCAATTTCAACCTTTAATTCTTACACATTGTCCTCTCTTCTGTGTCTTCCTTGGCTTCAATTCTGTAGCCTTACCAACCAGCCTACCTGCACAACCCATCAACATACTCCGAATCAGAAGCTTCATAGTTCAAAGATCGACAAAACCCATTAGCACGGCGTTGTTCATTGTACCACCACTTGCCCGGCCAACCACTGTGTCGAGCAAAATTCACGAGAAGCCAACGCAAGATTGCAACTTCGAGCAACACCGCCTTTGGCAACACAACTCGGATCATCCATTTTGCGACTTCAAATTCTATACCCAACTCCATTCAACCACACATCACCCGACTCTTCACCCGAAAATCATCTCGAGCGACTCCTCCTAACTTCCATACCCAACAACAACAGCGGCTCATTCACATTCACGAATTTGTCCTAAAATCATCACGCTTAAATTTGAATCGGTGACTGCAAACCCTATTTCTTCCATGTGATTCTCTGCCCCCAAATCGAACTCAAATAATATTGAAATACTTCACCAAAGCTCGATTAAAAATCCACCACAAATGTTATCCTACAAACCCGGTTCAAAGAATCCACTCCATTCTTCTTTCTTCTTCTCGCTTCAGCCGAGACTCCATGAATTCTGCCGATTCCATGGTCAGGTCGAAGGCTACGGCAAGAAAACTAGATCTCCTTCTTTGTTAGCAGCCCTCTTCCTCGAATTCTTCCCTTTCTCACAATTTCTCTACATCTTAATGGTTTCGAGATGTGTAATAATGAGAAGAAATTCTTCTCTGAATTTGATGCTTGTGTAGGAATTGAGAATGGATAAAACCACCCAAGTGACAAAGATAAGGGGTTACCCATAAATGGTTCTAGGCACCCATTCTTTAGATAAAAGCCACCATAGTGGTACTTGGCTTGTCGGTTTAATTGGAACCGATCTGCCTATTTACTTCCTTGTTGTGCATATTCTTGGCCGACTCAGTATCACCCGCATGTGAAATGACCAAATTCCGTTCCTTGCTCAAAATGAATGATTTCTTCTTCTTTTGCTCCGCGCGACTCCAAAGCACCTAAAAACTCAAATTCACACATAAGATACATATTTTACAAGAGAACTTAGCGAAGAAAGCATAAACAATAGATAAATATCAAGGTGTTTTAGACACCTATCAAATTCCCCACACTTAGACTTTGCTAGTCCTCGAGCAAATCAAACAAAAATAATTCTAAAAGATACATACAACTCCGTCTCTGCCGAGGCTACGGTCACTTTAAGCATAAATAACAAGCCTTTGAACCCCTAGGTGTCCCTAGTGGACGAGTTTTAGTCTCGTGAAGGTTTACAAGAGGTCTGCCTACAAAACCTATATTTCCAACTCTGTCTATTTGTGACAAATCAATGAACGAATCCAACATGACTACAGAAGGAGGTACCTTGCACAAATTCGGTTCATATATAAGTAAATAAAGCTCTAATTAGATAGTCGAACAAACCACAATACTCGGAAACTAACAAACCACAATCACAATGAAAAGATTAAGAAGATGGATATAGATGTAGATGTTGGCGAATGTTCACAAGTGATCGATGTTTCCCATATCCGTCTCAAGGTCACCGCCAAGATGAACCTATGCATCCTATTGGATTGAGCTCTTGGTCAATTCTAATGTCAACACACTTTGGCATATACAAGGGAACCAAATGGTCAACAAACTTATTTCTACATCAACTCACCGGCATATACAAGGGAACCAGAGTGACTTTATTCACCAAAAATAATACTTTCTTTTCTAATTTTTTTTTTTCTTATTTTTTTTTTTTTTTTTTTTTAGACGGCATGATTAGATCTTTTGGATCCAAGCGCATGCTTCTTGTCAGCAAGTACGTGATAGTTGCCTTGGATACTGCATTCCACGCTTGTTTAGGCGACGGAGACAGGGACTACGTTTCACACATACTGCTATTCCCAAGTGTCATTCTTTATTCCGTTTGGTCTAATTGGTCGGTCTCTTTTTTTTACTTTTTTTTTTTAGCAACTCAATCACTCTATTTTATCTTAGCAGTAATAACATGTCGATGTTTAGTGACCCACCAAAGCACTTAGAGAACAATAGATAAATATGAAAAAAAAATACAAAATAGAATGCGATATGGTGATATTCCGAGATATGGTAACGACTATCATGTTATTTGTGATTCCCCGAGCTATGTTCATTCTTGTTAATTAATGGGTTCCTCAACTCCTGCATTCAAAATGATTCCATCCACTAATAGTGTCATCCTAAAGGCACAAGTTTCTAGATTTTGGAGTTCAAAAAGCACAAATTTTTCTTGGTTTTTTTTTTTTTTTTTTTTTATGGCATAAAACTAACTAAAACAAACTATACAAACATATAAATGCTCCCCCACACTTAAACTTTACATTGTCCTCAATGTAAAATTGAATCATCCAAAGAAGGTTCAAGGTGGGAAATTCCGCAAATGATATGCAAAAACAAGAAAATAAAGATAAAATGCTTAAAAATAAAAAGATAAAGGGAAAGATACAAAACCGTGGGTTGCCTCCCACTTAGCGCTTGGTTTAACGTCGTCAGCCCGACGTTCGGCTCCAATCTCCTCCGAGAGGAGTGGGTCACTCAATGTGATCATATCCTGATTCTCCGTCACAAACTGCTCATAGTATGGTTTCAAGCGATGGCCGTTAACCTTGGAGACCAGCCCTGTTTTGGGACTAGTGATTTCAACTGCACCATGCGCAAATACATTAGTAACAACAAATGGTCCAACCCATCTGGACCTAAGTTTACCCGGAAACAATTTAAGACGAGAATGGAATAAAAGAACTTTCTCGCCCTACTTCAAAACTCTTTCGGAAATCATTTTATCATGGAAAGCCTTGGTCTTTTCTTTATAAATGCGTGAACTTTCATATGCATCATTTCGTATCTCTTCTAACTCATTGAGTGAAGTTTCTATGTTCACCAAATTGCATCTAATTCCATATTACATACCTTGATAGCCCAATAAGCTTTGTGTTCAAGTTCGACGGGGAAGATGGCAAGGTTTACCATAGACAAGCCTAAAAGGAGACATACCCGATGGGTGTCTTATAAGCTGTCCTATATGCCCACAAAGCGTCATTGAGTCTATAACTCCAATCTTTCCTTGTAACATTCACCGTCTTCTCTAAGATGGACTTAATTTCCCGGGTTGGAAATTTCAGCTTGTCCACTCGTTTGTGGATGATACGGTGTGCCAACTTTATGAGAAATGTTATACTTCCTTAGAAGAGCGTGAAAGGATCTCTTGAAGTGCGAACCTCCATCACTAATCACCACTCGAGGTGTTCCAAACCTAGAAAAGATATGTTCCTTCACAAACTCACAAACAATATGAGAATCATTGGTAGGGGTGGCTTTAGCTTCCACCCACTTAGAAACATAGTCTACAGACAAGAAGTATAAAAATTTCCCATTGGAATTCACAAAAGGCCCCATAAAAATCGATACCCCAAACATCAAAAAATCTCAACAAATGAGAATTGGTGTTTGCGACATTTGGTTTCTAGCACCAAGGTTGCCTGTCCTTTGACACCTATCACAAGCCTTACAACATAGATATGCATCCTTAAACAATGTAGGCCAATAAAAACCACTTTCGAGAACCTTGAGGGCTGTCCTCTTGGCTCAAATGGCCACCACAGCATATGAGTGACAAAAATTCGAATTGATTGGAACTCGATTCAAGTACGCACTGCGGATCATTTGATCGGAGCAATGCTTCCACAAATAAGGTTCATCCCATATATATTGCTTAGCAATCTTCTTGAGCTTGTGTTTTGGAATGTAGACATGGAACTAGGTACTTGTCCCGTCACCAAGAAGTTAACGATATCGAAGCGTACCATGGAGTTGTGCCACCAACCGCAAAGAGTTGCTCATCCTGAAGCTATCATGCAAAGGAATCGCTTCTTCGGACACAACCAATCTGCTTAAATGATCCGCTACGGTATTCTCACTGCCCTTCTTGTCCTTGATTTGCAAGTTGAACTCTTGAAGAAGAAGAATCCACCTTATGAGCCTTGGCTTAGCATCCTTCTTTGTTAGCAAGTATCGAAGTGCGGCATGGTCGGAGAAGACAACCACCTTTGTACCCACTAAATAAGATCTAAACTTCTCGAGTGCAAACACTATGGCCAAAAGCTCCTTTTCAAGTAGTGGAGTAGTTGATTTGTGCTCCGTTGAGAGTTCTAGAAGCATAATAAATGGCATATGGAACTTTGCCATCTCGCTGTCCCAACACGGCTCCAATGGCATAATCACTTGCGTCGCACATCAACTCAAATGGCTTGCTCCAGTCCGGTGGTTTGATGATTGGTGCGGCAGTCAACAACTCTTTCAAGGTGTCGAAGCTTCCTTGCATTCCTTATCACAATCAAAGGCCACATCTTTTGCAAGAGTCTACACAGGGGCATTGCAATCTTGGAGAAATCCTTGATGAATCTCCTATAAAAACCCGCATGACCAAGAAAAGAGCGAACCTCCCTCACATTTGTGGGGGTATTGTAAGTTCGAATCAAATCTATCTTAGCCTTGTCAACTTCTAACCCCTTAGAGGATACAACATGACCTAGAACAATCCCATGATTAACCATAAAGTGACATTTTTCCCAATTAAGCACAAGATTAGTTTCTACGCATCGTTTAAGAATAAGTGCAAGGTTATCTAAGCATTTATCAAAAGAGTCACCATACACGCTGAAATCATCCATAAACACTTCTATGATGCTTTCCACATAATCAGAATATACTTACCATACAACGTTGAAAAGTGGCTGGTGCATTGCACAAGCCAAATGGCATACGTCTATACGCAAAAGTGCCAAAGGGCAAGTAAACGTCGTCTTTTCTTGATCTTCCGGGCTATTACAATCTGCTTATACTAAAAACCATCAAGAAAGCAATAATAAGCATGTCTAGCCAACCTTTCAAGCATTTGATCAATGAATGGTAAGGGAAAATGGTCCTTTCGGGTGGTAGAGTTGAGCTTTCGGTAATCAATGCACACTCTCCAACCGGTCTGGATTCTAGTTGGAACCAAGTCATTATCTTCGTTTTCACCACCGTGATTCCTACTTCTTTGGAACGACTTGAATCGGGCTTACCCATTTGCTATCGGATATGGGATAGATCACCCTACTTCCAACAACTTCAGGATTTCCTTCTTGACTACTTCCATCATCGGAGGGTTCAAGCGACGTTGAGCTTCCCTTGTTGGTTTTGCCCCCTCCTCAAGAAGTATTCGGTGCATACATGTGGAAGGACTGATTCCTTTGATATCGGCAATGGTCCACCCAATGGCAGACTTGTACTCTCTTAGCACTTCGAACAAGCTTCTCCTCTTGCACCTTGGTAAGGTTGTTGGCAATGATCACTGCAACTCTTCCTTGTCACCTAAATACACGTATTTAAGGTGGTCCTGAGAGGTTTCAACTCAAGAATAGGTGCCTGCACAATCGGCGGTAAAAGTTTCTCATTAGTAAGCGGCAAAGAAACATAAGACATATTATATTTTGGTGGAACTTCTTGTAATGAGTTAAGAGATAAAACAGCCTCTTTAAGCTCATCACAAATAGACAATTCACTTTCAATGTCTTTGTATTTTCCATAACCTAAACCTTCCACTATGGTGTTTTCTAAAGCATCTTCACCATTCAATTCAAAAATCTGTTGAGCTAGAGAATCAATAATATCAATTGAAAAACAGGAATGCACATCACTAGGATATCTCATAGCCTCAAAGATATTGAAACTTATGACTTCGTCATCAAATTCCATAGTTAAAGCGCCCTTGAAAACATCAATCTTTGTTCTAGCGGTTCTCATGAATGGTCTACCCAACAAACAAGGGAGTAGACGATGGTGAATCTTCATCCATCATGTCAAGAACATAGAAATCAGCTGGAAATATGAGTTGATTAACTCGCACCAAAACATCTTCAATAACCCCTTTCGGGTAAGAATTAGACCTATCGCAAGTTGTATAACAATACCCGGTATTCTTAAGAGGTCCAAGATTCAATGATTCATAAACGGAGGCAGGCATAACATTAATGGATGCTCCTAAATCTAACATAGCACGTTCAAACCTGATTTTACCAATTGTACATGGTATGGTGAAACTACATGGGTCTTTCAACTTAGGTGGGAGTTTCTTTTGAAGATATGCTTAGAAGCATTCTCCCCCACACTCATTACCTCGTTACCGGTCAATTTGTGCTTGTTAGTGCACAATTCCTTCAAGAACTTTGCCCAACGTGGAACTTGCCTTATCGCCTCAATGAGTGGAATGTTCACTTCAATCTTCTTAAAGATTTCCAAAAGCTCTTGGTACAATGTCTCCTTGTTCGACTTTGCAAACTCTGCTAGGAAAAGGCGGAGAAGTAACATAAGTAGAAACATGAGTTTTAGAGTTAGAATTTGTTACCGGGTCCAGCCTTTTTAGGGACCTGTTTCACCCTCTTCTTTCTCCAACTCGGGTTCATGGGACACCGGTGATGTTTCCGGTTTCTCTACTTGCTTCCACTTCGTAACTCAATAGCATTGGCATTCTCCTTGTGATTTATTGGTTGCGAAGGAAGTTTTCCTCTCGCTTGTGCCTCCAATTTGCTCACGGCATTAGCTAATTGACCCATTTGTGTTCGGATGTCCTTCATCTCCATTGCTGACTTTTGCTTATCTTGCACCATTGTGTTGAGAATGAGATTCAACTTGTCATCTATACTAGTGCCTTGAGGTTCTTGTGGTGGTCTTTGCATGAATTGGTATCCTCCTTGTTGATTGAAAGTAGGATTTGCAGCGACTTGCTTGTTTGCATAGCTGAAATTCGGATGATCACGCCAACCTGGATTGTAGGTGTTGGAGTACGGATCGTACCTCGGCCTTTGCTGATTTTGGTACATAGCACTTGCTTGCTCAACATCTTCGGTATATGATGACGGTATGACGGCTGCAGCTATTTGAGTCATCATTCTCTCCATGTTGCCCATCCTTTGTTCCATGTGTGAAGAATTGCCAACTTCATTCACCTTCCTTACTGCTGATTCATCTCGAGTGTAGAATTGTTGCGTGTTCGCAGCCATATTCTCCAACAAACTTGTAGCTTCCGCAATGGTTTTGTTGGTAAGTGCACCACCACTTGCGGCATCGATCAAATTTCTATCATTAGAAAGCAGCCCCTCGTAGAAATATTGAATCACAAGTTGATCGGCGATTTGGTGGTGTGGACAACTAGCTAAAAGCTTCTTGTAGCGCTCCCAATACTCATGGAGAGTCTCTCCCGATATTTGCCTAATACCACAAATCTCCTTGCGAATCACAAGCTTGCTTTTGATCTGGAAAATACTTCTCAAGGAACAATTTCTTCATCCCATTCCATGTGGTTATGCTTCCAGCGGGTAAGCAAAAGAACCACTCTCCTGCAAAGATCTAAAAGAGAGAAAGGAAAAGTCATTATCATAGCCATATCCGCATCTGCAGTTGCTTGCTTCATACTAGTCACAACATGATGGAATTGTTGCAAGTGACGATTAGGATCTTCTCCCGCTAAACCTCTGAATTTGGGCAGCAAGTTAATCAATTGTGGTTTCAACTCAATGTTTCCATTCAGCTGAATACATAAAGGCTGCTGGTCAATGTTTGGAGAAGTGAGCTCCTTGAGTGTTCTTGGAGCAGGTGGTCGACCTCCCATTGTGTTGTCTTCCTCTTCGTCCGAGTCCGAGAATTCACTTGGTGTAGAACTTTGAGGAAGTGGAGTGTTGATCTGCTCGAATGAAATCCTTAAGTAAAGTGCTCCGAACGAAGACGTATACCAATTGGACTTGGTCTCGCCCTCTCCACGCATTCACCAAAGAATTAGTACCTAAAATCAGATTCTAAGAGGTTGAATAAGTAGAAAGAAATTGAAAATAAAAGCAAAAGTAACAACTAAGAATAAAATATAACAACTAAACTTGCACTGCCTCCCCGGCAATGCGCCAATTTTGACGAGGTGTCAATCTCGCAAAAATAAATTTCTCTACTTCTCTTTAACTAGCAAGTAGTATAGTGTAAGTAGGATCGTCCCAAGGGAGGTATGAAGTTCAAGTTGTTATGCAAATACTCTTAGCAAAGATGATTTTGTTGTAGAAATGCTGAAAATTGTAAAATGTATTCAAATATGAGATGCAATTGATTAAAGGTTCATTCTAGACCACGGAATACAAACCAAATTGATAGATAGCTATGTTCTTCACATTATCATGTTACTAACAACCCTAGAATAATTAGTACGCTCAACTATTCCGTTATTATCTTCTAGCTCACCGGATACGGAAGCGCTCGACTACCAGTTCCTACTTGCCAAGTTTCCTAGAGGTACGCTTACTAGGTTTGACTTAAACAAGTGCTCTAAGTTACTCCGTGAGATAAGGTTGCTCCTAGTGATGAACTCAAAAGCATGAATCACCTACTAGTGTCGATTTCTACATATGGGTACTTAACAAAGTCCCATCATCAATACCCACATATTACTACTTGTGTTTATCTTCTCTAGACAATTACGGGTCGAAGAAAATCTAAACTAGTAAATAGATTAAGAATTAATGATTCAATTTCGAACTTAAACCCTTAACAAATAATCCATAGACAATATTAGCATGGTAGAAATCAATCAATAACACTAATGAATGCAAGAGAACAAGTTATTTCATATCAAATATAGATTCATATTTCGGGCTTCGAAATCGCCCTTAATCAAAGAGAGTTTTAGTTACTCATAATATTGGAGTTCATCACCATCAAATAATAATGGAAATAAAGTAAAGAAGATGAGAATATTAAATGAAAGCAAACCCTAGCTCCGGCTCTCTGCAAAATCTCCCAAGAAGAATACGTGATCGTGATATCCCAAAAGAATAGAAACCCTTTCTTTTTATAGCCTTCCCACTTTCCAAAATTAGGTCTTCAAAGTCCATCACCAAAAAGTCCACCAAGCCCATGAACCATGTGTGAGAAACCCATGTGAAAATATGTCTCAAAAATATGCTCGCCGGAAAACTGGGTTTCCGGCCGGAATATGGCCGGGATTCCTAAGGGAAAAAACATCTCAAAGCCGCCTTTGTCATCGGACACTGTCACCGAGCATTTCTACACTTCCGGTAGCTCAACTTTGCTTCTCTGCAGTTCAAACATTCACAAAAACCATCTAACCCAATTTCTTATCTTGCATCAAAAACGCACCCAAAAGCGTGACCCATAGCTCATATGTCCGTGGCCAACTCTTGTATCCGACTCATACCCCCTCGCGATTCACCGAAATATTGCGATTCATGCTTCAAGTTACGAATCCAGCTACGGAACTATGCTCACCGGCTCGCCATTCTAGCTCGCTTTTCGCTTTGTTTTTTGCACCTCAACTTTCTCCGAATTTCAAACATGCTTCTTTTCCTGCTGCAACCTGCACATTAGAGCTGCACTAACACGACACTAGCTTCAGCTCCTGCAAGCACAGCACACCCTGCGATGCCAACATCACCAGTCCACCACTGCTGCCATGGCAACAACAACCTCAACACAGCACCATTATCTCCCTGGACTGCACCTGACCTGCAATTTCAACTCCAATCCCAGCTGCTACTCTCCCTGTATAACAGCATAACCACCATCTCAGTCATGTATGCTCAGTTGCACACTTCATCTGTCCTAAAACCCTTCATAGTAGCTGCAAAACCAACTCCCAGTCCCATAGCAGATCCATTGTTGCACCTGCAATTCCAGATATAACAGCTACAACTTGTACGGCTGCAGCTCCCGTTCCTCACTTCCTTCACTGCTTTCGGCATCGAGACCAGCCCTGCAATCTCATGGCAACAACACTTTCAACTGCCAACCATCTGCCATGTTTAGCATCAGTTACACCAAAACACACTGCAGCTGCAATTACTTAGCTGTAACCACCAATACTCACTCCCAGATCCTGTATGACAGCACAAGTACACCACTAGCCAACAACCACAAACAGCGCCTGCTACCCTTTATCTCAGTACCAGCCATCAAAACAATACCCATATCTCGGCATTAGTTCCATGCTCGGTCCAAACTACCAAGCATCAAGCCATGTCTCGCCACAGACCATTCCATCTCGGGCTCGGCCATTCACGCTTCAATTCGGACCTGCACAGACTTGTTCTCATTGCTCCATTCTGCAATCAACTTGACTTGCTCAAAGCCAACAAAGATCACTAGCCCTGGGATAACTCCATCTGAGCTCAATTTCAACCTTTAATTCTTACACATTGTCCTCTCTTCTGTGTCTTCCTTGGCTTCAATTCTGTAGCCTTACCAACCAGCCTACCTGCACAACCCATCAGCAACAGCTCACTGAACTGTAGCTTCATAGTTCAGCATCTGACAAAACCCATTAGCACGGCGCTGTTCATTGTACCACCACTTGCCAGCAACCACCAGGTCAGGCAAAATTCACAGAAGCCAACGCAAGATTGCAACTTCAGAGCAACACCAGCTTTGGCAACACAACTCAGATCATCCATTTTGCAGCTTCAAATTCTATACCCAACTCCATTCAACCACACATCACCCAGCTCTTCACCTGCAAAATCATCTGAGCAGCTCCTCCTAACTTCCATACCCAACAACAACAGACCCCCAAATTCTGCTCATTCACATTCACGAATTTGTCCTAAAATCATCACGTTCTGCAGCTGAATCAGTGACTGCAAACCCTATTTCTTCCATGTGATTCTGTCCCCAAATCGAACTCAAATAATATTGAAATACTTCACCAAAGCTCGATTAAAAATCCACCACAAATGTTATCCTACAAACCCAGTTCAGCAATCCACTCCATTCTTCTTTCTTCTTCTCGGCTTCAGCTGAGACTCCGATGAATTCTGCCGATTCCATGGCTGGGTCGAAGGCTACGGCAAGAAAACTAGATCTCCTTCTTTGTTAGCAGCCTCTTCCTCGAATTCTTCCCTTTCTCACAATTTCTCTACATCTTAATGGTTTCAGATGTGTAATAATGAGAAGAAATTCTTCTCTGAATTTGATGCTTGTGTAGGAATTGAGAATGGATAAAACCACCCAAGTGACAAAGATAAGGGGTTACCCATAAATGGTTCTAGGCACCCATTCTTTAGATAAAAGCCACCATAGTGGTACTTGGCTTGTCAGTTTCGCGGAACCGACTGCCTATTTACTTCCTTGTTGTGCATATTCTTGGCCGACTCCGAGTATCACCCGCATGTGAAATGACCAAATTCCGTTCCTTGCTCAAAATGAATGATTTCTTCTTCTTTTGCTCATGCGACTCCAAAGCACCTAAAAACTCAAATTCACACATAAGAGACATATTTTACAAGAGAACTTAGCGAAGAAAGCATAAACAATAGATAAATATCAAGGTGTTTTAGACACCTATCAATAATTAATGCATGATTTGCCTAGTATTTTCCGTGCTGTGTTCTCAGCCGAACTCTCATTATTGACATGACATGACGACTGAGTGTTCACTCTCAGCAGAGTAGCAAGAATCTTCATTCCAGTTTTGAGACATGCACGAAATACCCATACAGGCTACATCACTCTCTGACAAAGAGAGTCTCGCATCGACGCGCTTTGGTTAGCCCGATCGAGCATACTTAATTTCCTTAAGGGAAATCTAGACTGTCCGTATCAGTCTCAGAAACGATCACGGCCACACAAGTTGGCCGCATGATTTAACCAACCTAGCAAAACCCTAGCAGGATTAGGAGATTACCGTGATGACCACCGGCGGGCCCACTTATGCCCTAGCCAGTCGAACACCACACTTCACTCCCCAACACGTCAAACGCCATCCCTAAAATAGGGTGGCTACGCTGCTTTGGGAGAAGCTCGATGAGCATAGATTGTTCAGGACAGTCTTAAAACCGTCACAACCGTCCAACTTAACCAACATGGTTGGACGGATTAGATCATCCCATGAATGATCAGGGAAGCGCTAACGCACACGTTGGCGGGCCCACTCCTCACCTACCCGATCGACTCTCTCACGTCCTAGCCATGGAGCAGAAAACGCTTGCTCGAAGTGAGGATGGCGTGATACTTAAGGGGTCATGGAAATTCCACTAGCGTCTTAAATTGATCACAACCATCCGCCGGCATGTTTGGATGGCTTAGATCGCGCCTAGAACCATCAGACAGGTACACACATGTTCACCATCAGCCCAACGTGGGCCCCACACGATCGGCCTCCCCAAGGGAGGAGCATAGCATGCAAAACCGTTTGGTTAAAGTTACATGCACACGACCGATCCAAAACCCTAATTAGGGTTTGCGGCATATTACATGTGTCACTAATCGATCAAGAGCGTCCATCTTATGCAAACTTGGATGGAGGGTGTAGATGTAGACTTAAAAGGTCCCAAGCATGTCAACATGATCACCGTGGGCCCATCTACACACATGACCGATCGGCCTAGGCCAACCATGGCCGAACGTCTCAAACGTGCGCCCAAATTAGGCATGTCGCGCGGTTTCCAATTCCTTTGCGGCAATGGATTTCTGCGAAAACCGATCTCAACTTTTCCGTTCAAATTGAGTGGCTTAGATCACACCTTCATGAGACAAGTGAGGTACGGACGTGTACACTGGAAAGCCGTCTACACGAATGCCCGTCGGTCTGCCAAAACGCCTCCCATGCTTGGTTTCGACCAAGCTGAAGAGTGATGATTGCGTACCTCTCCAAAACCCTAAAACTCCATCACCATTCGCAAATGAGCGTCATATATCATCTCGTCTGTCCAACTCTACCCAAAGATTAGGCATCCCGAGGCTAGGAGTTAAACGACCAATAAGGCAACCCCATGATCACCATCCGTCGCTCTTCCACATAGAGTGATCGGCCAAAGCATGGCTCGCCCATGCAGCCTCCAAACGATCACTCGAAGATGGTTGGACGTGATGCTATTTTAAGACACCTAATCCGCGACTTACTCCGTTAAGCTTTAAAAAAGCGATGCTTCATACATCTTTGAATGTATTCTATGCATTACATGCATAGAATACACACGATATTTCATAGATATCGATTTCCCAAATAACTTAGTTATTTAACCTAGCACCGTATGCTACTTTCTGTGGGTCCCACATCCAAACAATCGAGACATCAAGCATGTCACAAACTGGGGATACTTCTTTGGGGTATTGGTGCAGCGGTTTACATCGCGCGGCGTCAACGCGCCATCACAAGAACGTGTCAGGAAGACATGGACGGTTAGTGATGATGGGAAGTGGGCTAAGACGTGATCGTGCAATCACCCACACGACCCCACTACTCCATCACTCAACTTCCTCCACTTCCTACGAGATGAGGGTTTGCGCTCAATGACTTGTATAAATAGGTCCTTTGCCTATTTCCAAACAACACGACGAACACGAAAAAACTAAGTGTTGTCATCGTATCCGAAATGACCATTCGATACAAGTCATAAACAACCAACACCTTCACAATCTCAACACCTTCTTCGCTTCCTCCCTAAGATCAACCCCATCTCCTTCTTGTGACCGAAGCAAGTCTGGAACGACAATTTCTTGGTTTATGCCAGAATTGTATAGATTGATCTCTCGAATCAAAAGCACTCCCGTGCAGTGCATTTGTTTAGGGTTTAGGTTCGTTTCTCATCCATACACACCCAAATTTACCAAAACCAACAGAAACAGTTTTCACCCATAAACACCCGTATGCGTACCGGCTTAAGTTCAAGTCCAGGAATTCAACTGAGTTTGGTGGTGTACGACAGTATGCTGACACGTTCGCATACTGGCGAACCCAGACCAAGTTCGGCCACTTAGGTATGCGTACCCATTTGCATACTTGAGTAGGTTACATTCTAAAATCGGTTTGTTCATGAACTAATACATTTATAAATTAAGGAATGCAATCTTTTGCAAACCGTGGCTATAATGTTCATGAATGGATTCGAGTGAATCAAAATCGATTTTGCTTCAACCGTGTCTTGTATACTTCTATGAGAATATAAACAATTGAACAACTCTAGAACTAGTTTCATTTGATTCATTTGAACTAGTTGTATTAATATGGACAAGGTTGATATGAAAGTGTTTATATGGCTAACTTCGGTTAACTATTGTTGAGCCAACAAGGTGTACATGTTTAGGTACGTTTACCCATATCTAAATGAAGTCACTTTTCATTTGTGTGTAACAAGCTAAGTTCGATCTAACGGTTGAAAGATATTAGCTTGAGTCTAATCAGTTTTTCATCTAATGGTGAATATTGAATGCTCTGTTATCAAGGTAATATTGATTGCAAACCCTGATTTGAAGACTATATAGGGGGAAACTTTAGCAATTGGGAAACCTAATCCCCATACCTCCTGTATGATACTAGTTGCGACTAGAGTCGACTCTCCTTTAACCTAGGTTTTTCTAAAACCATTATAGGTTAACGACTTAAAGACTCCATTGGGATTGTGAAGCCAGATCCAACTATTTTCTCTGTAGTTGCGTGTTATGATCTTGTTGTTTTCTATCGTATTGAGTATTATCTTCTATAAGATTTGCTCGAGATTTAATCTCCGATAGGCAAGATAAAAATTAGTCACAAACATCTTCGTCTCATCGTTTGTGATTCCACAATATCTTGTTTCACTACCATACGATTAAGATTATTGTGAGGTGATTGATATTACTAGGATGTTCTTCGGGAATATAAGTCCGGTGTATTAATTGGTTCATGTTCACCTTGATTTATCAAAAGACGGAACAAAACTCATAGGTATTTCTGTGGGAGACAGATTTATCCATTCAATTGACTTTTCTGTGTGAGACAGATCGGTTTATCAAGTCTTTGACTTTGGGTCGTAGCAACTCTTAGTTGTGGGTGGGATCAACTAAGTGAATCAAGTGCGTAGAGTCCTACTGAGATTTAGAGGCGTAAGGAACGCGACTGTACCTTAATCAATGTGAGATTGGTTAGGGCTCAACTACATTCCAGTCCGAAGTTAACTTGTAGTAGGCTAGTGTCTGTAGTAGTTTAATACATTGTGGTGTTCAAATATGGACTAGGTCCGGGGTTTTTCTGCATTTGCGGTTTCCTCGTTAACAAAATTTCTGGTGTCTGTGTTATTTCTTTTCCGCATTATATTTTCTATATAATTGAAATATCACATGTTGTGCGTAGTTCAATCAATTAGATAATCCAACCTTTGGTTGTTAATATAAATTGATTGACACTTGAACATTGGTCTTTGGTACCGTTCAAGTTGTTTCACATAATAATCAGGCTCGCGGATTTCTATCTGTTTGATTTGTTGATTACATTGTGAAACAAAGATACAACTCTTGGATATATTTCCATTGATTGAGTCTGACTGTCTAGTTGATTCTCTTGGAATTATATTGGAGTTTGTCCATACAGATTTCCTAAACGAAATATTGGGTGAGGTTGTTAGACCCCCGCTTTTTCAGGTAATATCTGATAACTATCCAAAATGTCACATCCAAAAAAAAAAAAAAAAAAAAATACTTGGTTTACTTGTTGTGATTACTCATTTTCCATCATGTGATTCTAAATTATAATTCCAACGCCAAAATTAATTTTAGGGTTATTTAACCGTTGGTACCCAGTAAATGTCCAACACCTAGCTTTGGTACCCAATATTTGAAATATTAAGGGTTGGTACCTTGACCGATCGAGATCACAAGTCAAACCGTTGACTTAACCTAGTAAAATCTTCATGAATCGAGATCGTGTTATTACAATATTAACCTTATAAATGCTAACAAAGAGACTTGGTTTGTCCTAACGTCTGAACACGTGTAACCATCCTAGATAAATCAGATCTCGATATATTGGACGGACACGAATGATGCACGCTTTACTGTTTTAGTCCACACGTATTTTATAAACTAAGAAAATCCGTTCTCAGAGTTCGACCTCATCTTCTCAAATGTGAAAGAAGCCATTGTCAAAGGTCTGTATGTAGCTGACCATAGGAAATCCAATCAATACCTTAATTTCTCACAAAGTTATGCATCTGAACTCTCTATTTGTTTTCCTTTAATTCACTTTTGATTTCGTGCATATGCTAAGCTTATTTGATTTCGTGCATATGCTACATATCTAAAAGAGGAATTTATTATCTGTCCAAGATCATTTCAAACATGAATTTGATTGCTTACATCAATTGTAAGTTTTTCATTTCATGGAATTTTGTTCATTTTTTTTTTTTTTTTTGTAGTGAAGTTGGGTTTTTTAATTAGGGTTTAGGGATTTGAAAGATTCAAGAAATTTGTTGATTTTGATGTGGAGGTTTGAAAGAATTGGGAGTTTTCATGTGTTTTTGGAAGATGCGTTGGAAATAAAATGGAAGATTGTGAAGAATTGTTGACGATAGGGTTTCGGGATCTCATTTCTTTGATTTTCTCATGCCATTTTTTGCTTAGCTTGGATATATAGTTTGCTGATGGTGTTACAACTTACAAGTGTTGATTGGTCTTGGTCTCTGGTGCTTTTTGAGATATAACCGTGAACATAGACCTAGAGCTACTACATTTGATGATAGTAGGTGCGGAGAATTAAGGGATCATAGACAAATTCAAGTTAATTTGTTTAAGAAATCTCCTGTGAAGATGATTCATATGAGTAAGGTGTAGAAGAGGTTTTCTGCAGGTGTAAAGAATGGTGGTGGAAGGTGTATTTATCTACTAGATAAAATCGTGTGCTAACGGTTATTAACGCCGTTAACCTATTAATATTTTTTAATCATTTTAATTAGATAAAAAGCGTCTTTGTTAGGTCAACGGTTTGACTTAACGATTTCGGACAGTCAAGGTACCAACCCTTAATATTTCAAATATTGGGTACCAAATCTAGGTGTTGGACATTTGCTGGGTACCAACGGTTAAATAACCCTTAATTTTAGTTAAGTTGTCATCGCTTTCTTTCTTTTCACCCAAATTTATAAACAAGTTTCCAAAGTTTAGTATTTCTTAATTTATGACAGTCTATGTTATGAAAGGCGAGCTAAGCGCGCACCTAGACGCCCTAAGCGTACGAATCTCCCAAGGGGCGCCTAGAATAAAACTTCCTAGGCGCTGAAATGTGAACAAACTTTCCATTCTTATTTTTTTTTTGGGTACCTTAGGCGTGCCTAGCGCCTAAAACAACATAGATGATAGTAACATCATATACATATATCCTTGATATCTGATATCGAATGATATCCCTAAGGATACTGGCCTTCTAAAATCTATCTACTTCGGGTGATTCTTAGATACTCAGTAGAATAAACTCGTACAAGCATGGGATATTCGTTGGGCTGTCATTGGGGATCCGATATCCGTTTACGAATATCCGGATTCCGATAGGATATTTTCCTACATAACGGTTATCGGATATCGGAACCGGAAAACTTATCGTAACGGAAGTGGTTGAGGCAGTTTTCGTTACGATAATCCGATACCGTTATCTACACATGCATAAATCTTATACATATACCCTTTATCCTTTCTTAGTTCTCATTTCTTCGACACAAAAGAGAGAGAAAGAGAGAACTCAAAGAAGAAAAACTCACCTCATTGCTGCTTTCCATCTTCCGAATCGTCTTTTTCTATTCAAATCATGTGTGATTACTAATTAGAAAAGTAGGGTTTTCTTTTTCTATTTCTTTTGAGCTCAATTTCGATCTTAAAACTCAATTTTCAATTTAGGGTTTCTGAAATTAAGGTTTTTAGAATTGATTTGCGATTGTGAAATTAATCATGTCCCAAAGCGAAAGAGCATCCAATCATGTTGGTTCATCAATCAATCCCTCATTTTCAGTGGCATCACAATTACATGAACATACAAGTGTTCAAGGTTCAAGAATTAACTCAACACCCGTTATACCTGTGATTTGTCCCAGAGAAGAAGGATAAGTAGAGGAAAATCCAGTTGTAGCTGAAGAAAAGAAAAAACTACGTTCAACAAGATCTGAGGTTGCGATAATTTTAGCCGAATGCAAACATTGTAAGAAGAGAATTGAAGCAGCAAGTAACCAAGGAACCAGCCGCTTGAAGTCCCATCTAGCTACCTGCAAAGATAAGTTAGAGAATAAGCCTGAACAAAGAAAGATTACTGCAATCAAAACAGGTAATGCACAAATTAAGTTAGCTAATTAGAAATATGATCCTGATTCTACTAGGATACTTGTTTCCAAGATGATTGCTAAGCATGATTATCCAATCAATATAGTTGAGCATCCATATTTTAGAGAGTTTGTTAGGTCTTTGAATTCTTCTGCTAATATGTACAGTAGGAATACAACTAGGGATGATATCATGAAACTTTACGCTGAGTTCAAACTGCAATTACAAGAATAATTTGACACAATAACATCTAAATGGAGTTTAACAACAAATATGTGGACATGTAAACATACAAAAGATGGTTATTGTTGTGTGACAATGCATTATATAGATGATGATTGGAAACTGATTAATGTAAACATACAAAAGATGTTTATTGTTGTCTGACAATGCATTATATAGATGGTGATTGGAAACTGATTAAGAAAACACTAGCATACTTTTATTGTCATCACCATATACTGGAAAAGTTCTAGCAGATTCTGTGAAATCAGTAGCTCTAGATTGGAACATAGATAATAAGTTTTTTGTTGTAGCTGCTGACAATGCTAGATCCAATGATGTTATGATGGCAAATCTTAAGAATTGACGTTTGATAGCTAGGATTGTCTAGTTCTTGAGGGGGGTTTGTTCCAAACGAGGTGTAGCAATCAAATATTGCAATTAATTATATTATATGGAATAATAACAACTACTCCATTTATAAATACAGTCGAGAGTGTGTGAAATATGTCAAGTCAAGTCAGGCTAGAAAAGAGAGGTTTGCAAATGTCATTTCACAAGTTAAGCTTCATGGAAGGTCTGTTAGTTTAGATATGGACACCAGATGGAACTCCACCTTTAACATGCTTAAGGATGCAATTCATTTGAGACAAGCATTTGTTAGGATAGCTGAATAGGATTCTGACTTTGATATACTATCAAATACTCAGGAGTGACAGCAAGGAATACATATATGTGACTGTTTGCAAGTGTTTGATGTGATCTCAACCAAGTTTGCAGGAATTAAGTATCCCACAACAAATATGTATTACAATGGGGTGAATGAGATTCATAAATGCATTAAAGGATGGGAAACAAGTGAGCATGAGTATATCAGAGATATGGGATTGAATATGAGGTCAAAGTTTGATAGCTATTGGAATGAATCTAACTTGTTGATGAGCATTGAGTTGTTTTAGATCCCAGTATAAGGTTAGATGGGTAGAGTTTGTTTTTAAAAGATTGCATGGTTCGCATAACTATTACACTTATTATAACAAATTTTATACATCACTCAGTGCACTTTTCTCTTCTTTTGAAACCAACACTACAACTCCAGATTATTTTGATAATTCAGCTAGTGGAATGAGTTCAGCTGGATTAAAGATTTCTGCAGCTACAACAACAACAACAAATGAATTTGGTTATGATGGAAACAATGTGATTGAGGTTCAGAAGTCAGAGTTGGAGAAATACTTAGAGGAACCAGTTATTCCTAGAGGCACAACCACTGATGAATTGAGGTTTTGATATATTGAGTCGGTGGAAGAATCATGCTCCTAAGTTCCCAACTCTTGCAAAGATTGCAAGAGATGTATTGGTTGTTCCAGTGACACGTGTAGCATCAGAATCAATGTTCAGTACTGGTGGTAGGGTTCTTACAACTCACAGGAGTTCATTAGCTCCAAAATATATTCAAGCATTGCTTTGCTTGATTGATTGGCTGTCAGATCACAATGACAGTGATAGTTGGATTACTGGTTGGTAACTTTCCTTTGATCGTTTCCTTTTATATTTATTGCACTGTCATTGCCATCTAGCACATTTTATTTCCTTTGAAAATGCAGATGTATAAGAACTAAGGAGTAAGGAAGGACTAAGGAGGAATGCATTTGCAGTTGCACTGCAGTCTGCAGCAAGCTATGAAAATTCACATCTTAGTCCAAGAATCCAACTGTTTTTGAGTTTCGACACTTTTCCTTTGCAAGAACATGTAACTAAGCAATTTACAACATTTGTATGTATGTCTTTACTTTGTGTGGCATGGTTTGAACTGAAAAATATCTATTTTGAGATGAATTTGGATTTGAAAAACTTGTATTTCTGTGTTCTGTCAGATACCAAAAATTATCGGAAAATTATCCGATAGCCGATAACTCCAACGTAACGGAATCAGAATTGAATTTCAGATTTCCGTTGGAAATTATCGGATATCCGGTATCTGATAAATCTGATCGTAACGGAAGCGGTGAAGCCACTTACGATAAGTGTCGTTGACAGCTATCCGTTAGGATAAGTACCGTTGACAACTCCCTAGATATTCGGTAATATATTTACAAGATTCAGAGGAAGTGCATCAAGTGTCGGGCTTCCAAACATACACGAATAACTTGGTCCCATACTCGGCCAATTGCTAACAGAGAGACTTACCATGTAAAGAAAATTGAAGCTAATATTTTGAGGATATGTTCCTCTTGCCATGTTCTACAAGCCTACCAAAAATAAACGCATTCCGAGAAGTATAACATCACCATCTACTACTTTGAAAATGAGCCGTTAAAAATCAACGGATTTGTGGCCGTCGAAATTAAGATCGGTAGATCGTGAGGTTTTATATTTCGGAATGCGTTCATTTTTGGTAGGTATGTTGAACTTGGTAAGAGGAACATATTCTCAAAATATAAGCTTCAACCCCATCGCGGTTTGGTTTTTATCCGCAAAAAAAACGTCCAACGTGTGAGATAGCGTGATAATAGAAGTGTGATGGGATCCTTCCTCCCATGTAAAACTGTAAATATTTTAAAGTTCCATAGTTATATAGACATAAGATGGTCCCAATGGTGGTCCTAGACGACTGCGCAATGATCATCAGCCAGTACCACTGCCGTATCTTTTATCTCCGGACGTACGATGAATACGTAATGCTTACACAACTCCCTAATAATCGCATCAAACGGCTATTAACAGCTGTCCTAAAAAAGCATGAGAAAACTTTTGATTGCTATACAAAGTTCGGTTGTTGTACACTGTGAACTGTAGCCATAGACTTGGGCAGAGCCTAAAAGCTTTAACAGTGAGGAAGAATCTAATCTAAGTCTAAACATGCATACAAATTTCAAAAAGAAAAAAATCGGGGACCCACTCCATTCAACTAGTCATCCCACAGCAGCGGTTCTAGACAGACTGAGTGTCTAAACCAGATAACAACCACGAGTGAAAAAGGTCTCACAATTTCTTTTGGTGGGTCCCAGTGCCCTGCCGGCAGAAACAACATGGGGACCACTTATGGTGGGGCCCAGTGAAAAATATGTGAGGAATGGTTTTGGCGTTGTTTTTATAAGCGGTTAAAATAGACTTTGCACTCTAAATGGATTTGGAGATATGGCTCGGAGAAGTTTGCTTTGTGGAGAAGAATTATAAATCAACAATTTGGAGGTGCATTTGAGGCTTTTTTTCCTTCTCTGACAAGGAATTCAATTTGTCATAGTGTTTGGACTGGTATTTTGAAAGCTAGAGAGTTTGTAAAAGATGGAACAATTTTGAATATTGGTTCGGGTGTGTGCATGCATTTATGGGATGATGTGTGGATTGGGGAATTTCCATTGAAACAACTTTTTCCTTCTCTCTTTCAGATTGCAAGACAAAAACACGCTATTGTAAGTGATTTGATCTCAGATGAAGGTGCCTGGATTCTAAACTTTTCTAGAACTTTAAATGAACAGGAGGTATTGGAGGTGGCAAATTTATTGCAGAATATTGGTGATCCTTCTAGGCTTGTGAATGAAGATTCAAGACAAAGGGCGCTATGGAGAGGAATTTTCAAAGTGGCTAATGCTTATCTTTGCTCTTGAAACTGGTGGTTTGTTAACTTTCCACGATAAGCATTTGTGGAACTCAAATGTGCCGTTAAAGGTATCCTTTCTTGTCCGGACTTTGTGCTTTAATGGCGCGCCAACTTTTGATTACTTATACAATGCACGGATTAGTGCAAGATCCCACTTGTATATTATGTGAAACTTTGTCTGAAACAAATGAGCATTTGTTCTTGCACTGTAAGTTTGTCTTTGATATATGGGCTTATTTTCTTAAAAGTTTCAACATCAACTGGGTTTTAGCTAGAAATGTGAAGACAAACCTTTGGGAATGGGGTGATAGGTGCCGGCAAAGATCTAGAAAGCGAAAAAAGAAAATGTGGAGCATCTTGCCATTTGCTATTTGGTGGTGTGTCTGGAATGAACGAAATGCGAGAGTTCATAATAATGTGAAGAAAGATTTGGATCAGATGATTGAGGAGATTAAATGTTTGATGTTTAATTGGGGTTTGAAGTCGCAAATTTTTTCAGGCTTTCAGTTATCCACTTTGCTATGTAATTGGAATGCAGTGATGCATTGACACTCTTTGTAACTTTTTTGTTCATCTTGTGTCACTTATTTGGTGACATAATGATATTTTAATCAATTTTGCCCTTTAGTCAAAAAAATAAATAGACTTTTTGATCACACAATTGCATGCTACTGCTGACCCTAGTTAGTAATTCGGGATTCGGCAAACGTACGAGTATTATACGATTTTGTGAAACCCAAATTCGGTCCAAAATTCGGTCAACGGGACATGATTCGTCAGTAATTCGGAACGGCATACGTACGTGTATAATTCGATTTATAAATGTGAGTTCGGCTCTGATAATTCGGTATCTATAAATAACAAATAATTTGTATTTATAAGGTCATATACCAATTTTTATGCATATGTGTGAGTTATTTAAAGAAAAAATAAACTTAATACTAGAAAACCGCAGCCACGGTGGGAGGGCCGACCGAAGAAAAATCAAACACCTCTATAATGGGACCGTAAGAAAAACTTCTTACTTCCCACCAAATAAACCACGGTGAGGAGGGCCCAGCATAATACTGAGTTATACATGGTGTTCTAGCAGATAACTTGTCTCATAATGGCTTGAACAAAAAAAAGAAACCGTGTCATAATGCAACATTGTTGTGGTGGCGGCAGTGATTTGCACAGGGGTTTGGTTATGTATGGGACCATGGGTATTTTGGGTACCCTTCGAGGGTGTATGATACTACGAGATATCAAGTTTGATGTACCACTTGAGTTTTGTTCCCACGAGTCCTAGAAAGCAGATGCATGACTGACGGGTGTGAATTTAGTATAACATAGCTAAGGGTAGTACAGTAGTTTCCCAATGTGTATATGAAAAATGAAGTAAACCTAATCCTTAGGCCTCTTCCTATGGGTATGCCAAACACTTATATTTGGCATATATGCATCCACTATGGGTATGCCAACTGCCAAACTCATATGCCAATATGTTATTCCGGCATATAGGCATAGAGACAGAGTTTCCATCGAGCGATAGAGACTCTATCGGCGGCGATATTCTCTTTATCTCCAAATGATATTCACTTTATCTCCAAGTAATTTTATATATATATAAATTATCCTTCTCTCCTACTTTTTCATTATTCTAATATATTTTTATATTTAAAGGGTCCCACTAAATATATTATAACACTAAAACTTTTATAAATACCCCACCACACAAACACAAATATATTTTTTATTCATTAGAGTCCCACCCAACACAATTAAATATATGTTTTTAATCAAGTTTGGCGTATCTACCATAGTGAGGAAACTCATTTGCCATGCCACATGGCATGCCAAACAACATTTTTTTGCCATACCCATAGGAAGAGGCCTTAATGTTCTTGTCCGCAGTTCTCCCTTCTTCTTCCTCGTCTCTTTTCTAAACTAAAGGTACCACTGTTGACATTTTTCAGATTTAAATGAGTAATTGAAAACTCCGTGAATAAATTTGATCTCATGTGCTTTGTTCTTCATTTTTTTTCTATTTTTTCTTCTTGTTTGTTTGATCAATTTCCTAAAATTGAAACGAACTTTAAACTGCTGTTGTCTGCTATTGTGTTTGTATATGTAATCGAATATGAACAATTTTTTCCCTTTTTTTACGATTAGAAATTGAAAGAAAAATGGCTTCACCATGGGCGAAAACTCAACTCTCAATACGATTACGCTAATGGTGATGTTTGGCGTGGCGTTGGTGGTGGAGATTTTGATTAGTTTGATTGTAATTGTTTCTTATTAGTTTGGGTATGATTGATTGAAGTATAATTAGTTGAAGGGAGGGTCAAAGAATATTCAAGTTCAAGAGTTAAGGTGGTGCTGATGTTGTTCCATGTTACGGTAGTGGGTTGTGGTGGGAGTTATGGTGGTGGTGCATCTTATGTTCTTATTTTTTGATTGATTTTGTAATTAATCTCTCAGTAAAATCATCTAGTGTTAGTATTGTTATCATTTGCATCAAAGAAAGAAGAAATTAATGTTCTTAAAATTTTAATTTTCATGAAATTTGGTAGTGGTGGTGGATATGGTTTTCGTGGTTGTGATGGAGTTGATGGTGAAAAGAAAACGAAAGAAGAGATGGGTGATTTTTAAAATTTGGTGATGATGGTATTGGTTGCGGTTTCTAATGGTGGTGATGGTGTTACTGGAATTGGAGGCGGAGGAAGAGGCGATGGTGGTGACAATTAAACAAGATGAACACAATGTTGCGAATGTAATAGTGGTAGTGGTGTTGCTGGTGGTGATGGTATTGTTGGGACTGAAGAAGGTTTAGTAGGGGTTATCGGGAGTGAGTAGGGATGAACGGAAGAGAATAAGTTTTTGGTTTCGGGTTCTAGTGGTGCTAGTAGTACTGGGGAGATGGCAGGGGTGCTGTTAGTGGTGGCGGTGGTGCTGGAGGTGTATTGGTGGACTGGTGGTGATGAAGGTGTATTGGTGATGCTGGTTAGAGATGGTTGTGGCGGCGGCGGAGGTGGTGTTTCTGGTTGTGGCTGTGGCGGAGGTGGTGGTTCTAGTTGTGGCGGTGATTGTGACGATGATGGTGACCGTGGTGGTAGGTGAAGAAAGCAGGTGGTGCCGGTGAACGGGAGTGGCAGCGGTGAAAATAAAATAAATAGAAAATAAAATAAATAGAGGTAAGGATAATTAAGGAAGTGGTTTTTAAGTATAAGGGTATTCTGGTCAGTTCATGGAAACGGGAGAAAACTCTTAGACGGGAGAATCCAATCTTTTTCATGAAATTGTGAATTTTCGTTAGGTTTCAATTGATAATTTATACAACATTAGTCATCCAAGAGGGCGTGGTATAGTGGTTTAGATGCTTGGTTAGTGAGTTAGAGATCTCTCACCTTTACTTTCAAATCTCTTTAGTCATTTTTGTTTCATAAAAATTACAACAACGTCTAATATTGGGTCGTAGATGCTTCGGAGGCGAAAATTCCAAATAGTGGGGTCTTTGAAAACTTAAAAGCTAAAGAATTTACTGGCGAATTAAGCGGACGTATCATTCGGGATAATGTAAAATTTGTGAACGATTCGCGAATAATCCTAAATGCCACATAATACGCGACTTGGATTCGGAGTTGTAAACTACGCGAATAACACCGTAAAATTCGTGAAACGGAAAAATTTAATAACTAGGCTGCTGACAATAGTTTTGATTCCTTGTTGATGGGATCGTACGATATTTTCCTAACTCAGAACCATGTGATTGTATTAGACAAGTATTATCATGCACACAGTATTCTGAACCGTACCCTGTATTTATAGTATTTTAATGATTTTTCTGACCCTACTTTCGGGTTTGGTTTATACATGTTCTCAATCGGAATATCCACAATATGATATCTGGATCAATGTAGTCGATTTCGGCCATCTCGGCCGGAATTTCGGCGGAATTCCCGTTTCCGGCTTATAGGGTAGCGAAACAGAAAATCTCGGTTGAACGGAATCAGGGCGGAAATCTCGGCTGACTCGGCCGAGATCAATCCGAGACGAGTCATCCGAGATGAGGGTCTTTTTGTCATTTGATCCTAATACCATCCCTAAAAGTCTAAAACTCGATCTGTATTCACAAGTTCACTACTTCTTCTTCTAAAATCGCCTCTTTTCAGATTCAGCCCTTCATATGAAGTTCATAATCTCGGTGGAGCTTCAATTCGTAGCTTACAGTAACTGAGGTACGTGATTAATTCGTATCTTAAGGAGGTGTTCGAATTGGATGGCATGATAATTTAGCTTACAGTAATTGAGATGGCATGATAATTTAGGGTTTAGGTAGTTTAATTATGAATTTATGATCAATAAAGGACCAATGTTTTTAAGTTTTAATGTTGATGTATGTCCTGGGTTTTGTATGAATTGTAATTTACTAATTTGTATTATTAAATTTCTCCAATTTGACGAATTTATCATGATTTTGGTAAATTTTTAAGGTACTAAGATGGTTTAGTAGTAGTATTTGTATTATACCAGTGGTGTTTCAGTGTCTTGCAAGCACAGAAAATGAGGTTGAAGGTCCAACTGCAACTCTACCATAAATGGATGAAAACTGGAAAACCTATCTTGTTCTGTCTTTTTTTTTTTTTTTTTCTGATTTTGATTTTTGTTGTTGCTGATTTTTGTCCAACTGCCCTTCATATGAAGTTTATGGGTTCACTTCATTTTTGTTGTTGCTGATTTTGTTTGTGCAATGGATTTTGATTAACAAGTTTTAATTAGCTGAAGTGTTTCTGTTAAGTGTTTGCTTCCATTTTTCATAGAACAACAACTGTAGAAATATATGTGAGCTTGAATTTAACTTGTTTGATTTCAGGTTGTGATTATGGATTCTTCTAATGCATCCAATTCGAACACCTCAAACACTACATGTGGGTCAATGCTGCCTCAATCTTCTACTCAGACTCAAAATAGAGACCCAGCATGGAAATGGGCTAAATGCAAAGATCCTGCATTTCCGAAGAAATTAAGTTGTGTGCTTTGTAACAAAGAAATGCGTGGTGGTGGAATTACTAGGCTTAAGGATCACATCACACAGGTCAAGGGGGATGTTGCGTCATGTTTGAAAGTTTAAAGTTATTCGCTCTGTAAGTTTATTCACTCTGTAAGTTTAAAGTTTGATTACATTTGTGTTGGATAGCATTTATAACTACTTTGTTTGTATTTATAACAGATGAGTGGTGGATTACTTTTGGAGGAATCGATGTGCCAAATCTTCAAAAGTTTGCAATCAGAGTATTGAGTCTTACTTGTTCTGCTTCCCCATGTGAGCGAAACTGGAGCACATTTCAAAATGTAAGTGTTCTAATCTTTTGCACTGATTAGTAATATTCTGAGTATACTTGAACCCTGAAATTTCAGCACCTATATTTTGAATTAAGTGTTTTAGTTGAATTATTTATGTTTGTATTTCAGTTGCATATTTAGCCATTTATCTTTCGTATTTCAGTTGCACTCGAAAAAACGAAATCGCATCAAACAGCAGAAACTGAATGATAGTGTCTTTATCCAATACAATAAGAAATTGCAGCGTCGTTACATAGAAATCCAACAATATAACGATGATGATAAAGCTCATGATCCTATTTTCCTAGAGGACCGTGATGAAAATGATGAATGGTTGGCTTTAGATAATTTGAATGACTTGGATGTGGAAGGTGATAATGTAACTTTTGGTGATTTGCAAGAAACAGTTGGTGCAGAACGTGGGACAGTTGGTAGTAGAGGTGCATGTAGTTCTCGAGGCAAGTCTACGTTTCCAACTAACTCGGAATATGATGGATATGATACCGATGAATTGATGTTGGACACCGAAAGAGGGCTACTCGGTGGTGACGGGAATGGAGTTGCTCCAGAGGACGATATCTATGCTGATTCATACTATCTTGATTAAAAATTGTAATGTCCTTGTTTCATTAACATTTTGGATAATGAACTGAAGTTGTACTTGTAAAATCAGTGAAGTTGTCCTTGTTTCTCTTGTGTTTTCTTTTTTGTTCAACAAAGACTTCTAAAATCAGTGAAGTGTTTCCAACTGTTATGTTTTCTTAGTGAGTATTTGTTTGAATTGGTTAATTTCATAGTATCTCATTATATTTTTAACATATGTATTAATTATATGTATAAAAGTTGGAACCGAGATTACACCGAAATTTGAAAACGGAATCTCACCGAGACAACGTTGTACCAGTATCTCGCTCGGGACCGAGACAAACCGGAATCCGAGATCAACTACATTGATCTGGATAAACTTTTAAGCTGCTGGGTAAGGAAAGGAAGGGAGTTGCGCCTTTTCTTTGCAAACCTTGAATATAGTGAAGAGTGAAAAGGGATCCCCTTTGATGTGCAAGGAGAAGAGAGAAAATGACTTTTCTTGATTCCAGATTTCACCGACACGTACTATTGAATTTGAAACCGGAAAACGAGGGAATCCCGTTTTATCGTGCGACTGTTTAATTGCAGACGTCGAAAAATCAAAACTAACGAACAAAAAAAAAAAAAAAAAGGAAATGAATCCAATAAATAAATAAAGGGAATTAAGCAGTGATGGAGGTGGTAGGGTCATGAAATTGGTTTCCTTGATGAGATGAGAGAGAAAGAAAAGACTTCAACATCAAGACAGTAAAAGAAGAAGAAGAAGAAAGGGGGACAGCTAAGCAATGAACAAGGATACTCACCTACCAGAAGTAGAGACCATATCCTTTTCATTCTCTCACGTTCATCACCCTCCTTTTTAGGACCTTCTTTTCCACCTCCTCCTCCTCTTCATCACAGTCTCACGCTTCTTGCTTGCTTTCTTTCTTTCTCTCCTTCATCCCTGTCCCGCTCTCTCTTAGATAGATAATAATTCAGTCTCTCATACTTCAGTTGCATGTTATACGGTTCAAGATTTAGGGTTTAAGAGTACAGGTTGTCTAATTCCCTCGTTAATTTCAAATTTCTGTTTGAATTTGATTCATTGGCGGTGGAATTTGCTAGAATTGTGTTTGCATTATACTTTGAATTCTCAGTTTTGTGTTTTGTTATATTGTTCAACAGGAATTCGAGTAAGTAATTGTCGGCAATTCGTTCTGCTGCTGCTGCTACTTCAGTTTTTTTTGAAGCTTCAAATTAAGATTACCGTGTCTTACGTTCAACATATCTCGAAGATTATTACATTAAAGGTTTGATTTCCCTTAACTAATTAGTTTCATTAGGGTTCTTTAATGTCTTCTATTCAATATTTGATTCATTTTTGAAGACAATATCACGCAATTACTCTTTCTTACCTAATTAACAACCTCTCCAAATCAACAAATTAATTCACTCAAGTTAAATTTCAAATTTATTATTTCTTGTTTTCTTCTCCGTTCTGCTGCAAATTCTGTTATCAAAGAAGTCAAAATTTGAATTCTTGGATAACACTTTTATTGGTACATTTTAAAGCAGAAATTTGAACATTGTTTTCGTATTCTGTTTGAATTTGAATTTGAATTTTATCTTAGTTTTGGCTACTTTTCTGTTTTAAAAATTCAAATTTTGGTTGCTCACAAAAGAAATCAGCTTAATTATATTAAGAAACGTTATTCAGCGAAAGGGACTCAATCTTTTTCTGGATTAACGTATTAATATGTTTATGCATATTTTTTCAGTATTTCTTTAACTTGAGCAAAATAATTTGGTACGCCTTCTTTTTCTAGATACTTCGATTTACATTATGCAACACGACAAAGGGTTTTTTTAGAATTTTGTACAAACTAGGCTGTTAAACATGGACATGGTGGGTAACTAGGTAAAAATATGTTCAAATAAATCAGTGGGAAAAGAAAAATGGATAGAATGATTTTTTTTTTTTTTTTTTTTTTAAGTTGGATAGAATGATTTAGGTGCGTAGTTCACACAAAAAGTATGATCAACCCATAAATTTCTTTCAAGTAAAGTAAATTACCATCCCTTTCTAAAAAATTAGGTTCAATAGAACCCAGGTCTCTTGACTATGGCTTCTGCAGTATTTGTAGAAGAACCAATTTAAACGTTACACTAAGAGAACAAAACCCCCGCTCGGAAAAAGAATCAACATCAAAGCTTAGCGCGTAGAAACTTCTTCTAGTTAGCAACGAAAGGATGCAATTGGGTATGGAGCTCTCGTGGTAGATACATTCAACTATTCGGTTCGAACAAGTTACAGAAGTCTTAGTTGAACTGTTCATTCCCAGCTCTAACCTACTTGTTCTCTTTGATATGAAACCAAGAAGCCTAAATAGGATTTTGGCCTCAATGACAAAATAGAATGTTCATTTTCTAAAAAGAAAACAAAAATCTTTAGGAGTCTAAAATGGACCGGTCTAGGCTTTAGGTGCTGGCATACATACACTTCCCATATTCTTTTACACGGTTTTGCATGGATGACAATAGCTGGTGTTGCTTGTTTTAATTCCAAGCCAACAAGAGAAAGAAAGAAAGAAACGCTGTATATTCACACGCCTAGTCGTACACACGTTGGCCAACGAATGAGATACTCTCTTTACACTATAATTACAACACCATCTCCTCATCCCTCGAGATTCTAAAATCTTATCAAAATCTTTATTCTTTATTCATTTGAGACTCTTACTATATTACCCTCGTCGCGTGAATAAATACGCGTCAACTATAAATCCTTTTTTTATTGCAATTCTATACAGAGAAGGAAAAGAAAAACGTAATCTTTAAGAAATTTATTTATATATTTATTTAAGATAGCCTTTCTTTTTTGTGTATTCTAAGCAAGTAAATTTCCTCGCAGTTGATGAATATAGTCCACCCTTATATAAATACTAAACATAGTCACCATATCGTTTTTTACGAAATATATATCCATTAAGTATTTCCCGTCTCTTTCAGAGTTTCAGTCCTTTTAAGAGTTAAACCCTTTCAGTCCTTTTAAGTGTTAAACCCTAAAAGAAGTCTCAGTAAAACCCAATACTTCTTTCTTTCTCACAATCTCTATTGTTCTACATATACAGAGGGAAACAATCATGCTTGGTTCAGCTTTTATTGATGAGATAGGTTCCTCAAACAACTGCGGTGATTTATTCGATAGTATCGAAGATTTTCTAGACTTTCCTTTGGAAGAAGTTGAAGGAGACCTCGTCGGTGGAAGTGTCGGTGCTGGTAATCAGTTTGATAGTGGTGTTTGGCCCGGTTCAGCACCACCCATTGAACCTTTAACTACTGTTTTCAACAACAACACTACCTCAGACCTTGACACTGGACTTCCGGTGAGTTATTTCAAGCTTAGTTATTTTTCCGTCAGTTTTTTTATCTGGTTTTATTTACAAACATAAAGGATAACATTAGTTTTATCGAATAATAGTTTCACTGCATAAGAAAAAGTCGGTTTTCATTGCATAATAATAACTGATTAGTATAAATGTACGGATTATGGGTCAAAGTATACGTATATAGTTCGAGTAGGAGATTCTTTTTAACTGCATGGAATATGCTTTTCTTGTAATAGCCGTTGGATATTTTTTTCACAAAAATCTGGTTAAGGTAGTAAATGCATTTTTGGGTTGGCTTTGAGTTGATCTCTTAGTTCAGAAAAGGTTTAACGGTTATGATGTCATTTCTATCTATTTTCGAATCGGAAGCTTTAATTTAAATAAAAAAGTGTAAGGTAGTATCTTTGTCAAAAAAACGGTTTTTCTCCAATGAATGTCTGACATGTTCTTATGGCATTTCCGTAGTGTGACTGAATTATTTCCGGTTTACACGCACTGATATTTATCCTAACAAAGAACGTGCTAAATGGGTCCCACGAAAGAACCCCCACCATGTGAAGCGGTTAAATAAGTGGTTTACTAGGTTGTCCATTTATAGTCACGAGCAAGTCACATGGTGGTGCGGTCGGTAGCTGGGCCCACATGACAACCCAAGCTGTACACTTTTCATTCAACAAGAAAAAGTTTGGTGGTCTCTTTATTGTCATGGGCCTTTTCTGTGGACTTTTTCAGGGCCCATAAATTATTACTGTATCGGCTAAAGAAGATCCGTAGTTCCTTAAACAGCTTGATAGATATGTTGTTTAATGCCATAAATATGTTTCTCTATCATGTTACAGTTATTAGTTAACTCATCTGATTCCAGTAGCTTAACCTATTTAATTTCTATGTTCATCAGTATGATGATTTCCCACAGATGGAATGGCTATCAAGCTTTATGGAAGATTCTTTCTCGGGCGGAAGTATTATCCTAGACAGTGATACTACTACGAACGTTGTAGATAACAAAGACCATGTCAGCAGCAACATTAAGACTGAGAGTCATGAGTTTAATCAGTTCCAAACATCCAGTCCAGTGTCTGTCTTGGAAAGTAGCAGCTCTTGCTCTGGTGGCATGAAAACAATGCCACTGAATGCCGAATCTTTCATCCGAGGTCGTGCTCGTAGCAAACGTCCACGCCCTGCTACCTTCAACCTCGCCCTGTCATACAACTTATCTCTCCAACATCATCCATTACGGACGCAGCAACCACCACAGCCACCAGCAGTTCAGAGATTCTTTCAGAAATTGGCAACCATGCAGAGTCCGTGTTATGATGAAACTAGCTGAACGAGGTTATATGTCATCATTCGAACCCAAAAAGAAGATTAAGAAGATCAAAATTAAGAAAATCAAGATGCCACCCTTGTCAGGTTCGATGGACCATTATCAAAGTGTGGCTACTGCATCCAGTGCTCCTGTTAGAAAATGTCTGCACTGTGAGATAACAAAGACTCCACAGTGGAGAGCAGGACCCTTGGGGCAAGACCCTCTGCAATGCCTCGGTGTACGTTACAAATCAGGTAGACTCTATCCTGAATACCGTCCTGCAAAGTCCAACCTTTGTTCCTTCTCAGCACTCCAATTCCCACAAGAAGGTCTTGGAGATGAGGATCAGAACTTGTGAGAAGATGCAGAAGCCAACAGTTGAATTCTTGCCAAAAGCTAGTCATTTGCTTGATGACATATGACTACGATGAAGAAGAATTAGAGACTTTTCTCATCTTGTTTGTTTTTTCATTTCTTAGTCCATTTTGTTTATTGTACAGAAATGAGAAGATGGGGAAACATGACCAAATAGATAACCATATTTTAGTTCACTAGAAAAGAGAGATGAAGAGAGAAAACTTAGAACAGGGTAGAAAGATAGCAGCTTATAGATTAGAATATAGAAGGTGTAGCTTGAGAACTAGGTTTAGTTAAGGAGAATCAACCATGTATGCCTTTCTTTGGTTAATTTTTAGAAATTCTTTTGCAGTTAATAATTTGTTTGGAAAGATGAATGATGGATATCAAGTAACTAAACTTTTATGTTTCATTTGTTAAATTATCACCCTTGTCACTTTCTTTTACGGTAACAGATCAGTGACAATCATTCAACTATTTCTTTCCAACATGCTTGTATAAGGGTAGTACCGTGCTCGTCGAGTTGCACAATTGGCATGGCAGCATGACCCCTGATCGAACCTAAAACGGGGTAATGGCAATCCCTTGTGCAGAATGCTTCGGGGTGAGCTAACTAAGCATTACTAGGACCAGCCTTTGAGCTTCAACCAAGCATTACCTTAAACGGGGTAATGGCCTGCCAGCACTACAGGTAGACCCGCCCTTCAGAGCTTAATCAAGTGGTAGACTAAAGAGACAGACCAGCCCTTCAGAGACCAGCCTTTCATAGCTTAATCAAGTGGTAGACTAGAGGTGTCTCTTATTGGCTAACTGGTGTTGAAGAATCTACTGTAATCTAAGATCCATCCTCACCTGGTAGGATATATTGTCGAATTCATACATAGCCGTTCAGATTATTGCGTACTTGCCCAATGTCTACTGTTCTATGACTATCCTTATCAGAGTATCCACAGGGTTGGTTAAATAGCCAAGCTCTTATAGAAGCGACATGGTTTATTAGAGGGCGGCATTGTAATAGGACAAAAAGGGTCATTATACATGATAATTCATGTGTCTCTTATCCAAAAAAACTGGAAATGACAAATTAACCCTCGTAATTGATAACCTAGTTTAGTGATGATAATCAAGTTTAGTGTTAATGATTAATTTCACTTAAAATCAAAATCAAAACCAAAATCGATTTTTTAGAGTTAAAAAAAAAAAAAAATTAGAGGAGAAGGTCAATCTCAATCAATTGAAGAAATTAACCAACAAAATGAAGAACCAAGACCCGAAATGACCTAGATACTTCTAAATTATTCCCAACTAGCTTTTTGTTACTCAAAGTTATCTAAAGTACGTAAAAATTCAATTTTTTTACATTTTCGAGCTAATTACGGTTGGAATTTTGCTCATAACCAACCAGTAAATCGAAGTTACTGTCAGAAAAGATGAACTACCAACCGAATCGCTTAAATTTGAAGAAAACCTAATCGTAAAACCAATTCTTGGTTGGTAACTAAATGCTCGATATCTGAATCCAGTAACTTCCATTCGATTGGTAACCAAATGTTCGATACCAACCGTAATCGAGTTACTGTTCAGAAACTAAAATGGTTACCAAATCCGTAATCAAGAAAATTCTCAAATATAAGAACATACGGTTGGTAATTGAACTATTACCAACCGTAGCAACATCAAAATCTCCAGTTACGGTTCGTAATTGAGTTAAAATCAACCGTAACTCACATAAACCCAGAAATTTCAATTTCAATTTTCATCTAAAACCCTAATTTTTGATAGAAATTAAAATTAAATCGAACAAAATAAATCAAATCGTAATTGGGTTTTCAAAACATACCTCATATAAGTCATTACACTACAATTGATTAATTTTCGAATCGTCGATTAATCGAAGACGAAATTTTGAGTTTTAATGGAGGTTACGGTTGATGGGAGGAGGAGAAGAAAAGAAGAAAGAAAACAAATTTTCAATTTAGCTTTGATTTGGGTTAAAAAATGGGGAGGGTAATCTAGTCAATTTACACCCCCTATAGGACATCCCCTAACCAACTAGAGGGACATTACTATCACACTTCCACCCCTCTAATAAACCATGCCGCCCCTACAACAGGCTTGTAAATAGCAATTATGTACAGCAAGTCGGGAAAAAAATGCAATCCTACTCGAAAAGTTATTTTGTTTTTTAATGGCTAAAAGCTATATGGACAGGCGTTTGGCAGTATTGCCTCGCAAGTAGAGATGGCAAATGTCATATTTTAAGTTTGAGAACCTGAATGGACCTAGCTATAGGTTCTGACCACAATCTCATTCTCCTTAACAGAAATCCCAATTGCAAACCTGGTTTCATTCCTTCAAAA
This sequence comes from Papaver armeniacum, assembly GCA_023531295.1. NCBI lineage: Eukaryota > Viridiplantae > Streptophyta > Magnoliopsida > Ranunculales > Papaveraceae > Papaver > Papaver armeniacum. Next base: position 34,924 of record JAJJWW010008128.1, on the reverse strand, counting down.
AAAATTGGCTACCATAAAGATTGCAAGGATATTATTGTTGAATGCTAGAGACAACAACACCGAGGGTCTTCGGCCTTCATGATTACAAGGAAATTAAAGAAGATCAAAATCAGAATGAAAAACTGGAACAAGAAAGTTTATGACAATATCATAACTAATTTGGATGATTGCAAGGCTACGCTTAATTGGATCACCAAGCATGTTTTTGATAACACTAGAGGTTTTGCTATCTGAGAAGCCAAAGACAACATCAAACATTGGTACAACATTCAAGAAAGTTTATAGAAAACAAAAAGTAGGGATCAAACTATTAAACTGGGAGATAGAAACACCAAATTCTTTCATGATTATGATAGAAAAGGGATGAGAAAAAAATAAGATTGATGTTATTCAGGATGAAAGAGGAGATTTGATAACTGACAGCTCTGACATTTCAGCTTGCTTGATAACTCACTTTAAGAAAATGACAACTGTTGAATATATAACCATCAACCCTGAAATCATCAACCTCATACCTACCACTACACCAAATTTAGGGTTTAGCAACCCAGATTAGCAACAGAGCTAGAGCTGTTGCTAATTCGCAACTAAAAGTAGCAGTTGCCAAATTTTAGCAACAGCTATTTTATGTTACTAAACTCGCAACAGACCATGTTCTGTTGCGCGATTAGCAAATAACCGAGAGTATAAGCATGAAATTCACATGCATACTGTAACACTTCGACTCTTATTCCGCCCATAGTTTGACTCGCTTTTAGAAGTGTATCAGATAAGTCCACCCCTTGACCTTTTGACCTTCTTACACGTGTACTAAAAATTCTTTACTTTACTCTTATCTTTATCTCTTTACTTTACTGTTATTTTATCTTCTTCTTCTCTATTTACTTCTACATCTAGATCTGACAAAGCTCCGCTGCCATTAAAAGTATATACTTCTATGAAATCTCTACTGCCGGTAAACTCGATCAAATACAGTTTCATACTTGCCACTACTATCATTCCACAGAGAATGAAACCAGTGAAGATGATGTTATTTTTCCATCAGGAATTATCGGTAATCCTCAGTATCACTTCTTCTTAAGTCTTTTGTGAAAATTTTAACCCTAGTCTTCATTTAAACTTCACGAATAATTGGGGGTTTTGTTGTTTGCAGATTTGGGTTTGATGTTGAAGTTGTTTCTTACAAGGTGAACGCCCTTTTCATTTAAATCTAGGGTTTTATTGATTTTACAATAAGAGTCATGAAGATTGAAACTTATAAGGGGTTTTTATTGTGTTTAGATCTCAGAAATCTCTAACTTTTTTTTTTTTTTTGTAAAAATGCTCATAGATAGTTCATGGTTCAAATTGTAACAATCCCACTTGATGCAAAGGTTTATCTGACTACTTATTTGGATTGCAATTTTTTACTTTCTTATTATCATGTCTTCCATATATCACTTGTGTTTCATTCATAAGTATTTTGTTTTTTTTATAGCCAAAGTCTGTTTTAAGAAATTTAGCCTCTAACGCAAGTTCGATATCCTTTTCAACTGGAGGTTCTGTTGTACTTGGCTACATAATACATTATGCCATTTTAGTGCTTTGAAAGGTTTGTTCTTTATCTGAATAGTTGCATAGCAAAAGATATTAGAGAACATATGGAGGTGGTCACACAATCTATTTTGGAACAATAGATCCCTTAAACAATAGATCAAGAGGTCAAGATTAAAAACTGTGTCGACAGAAAATTGAAACGATGCTCTAGTTTCAATGTCAATCAATGTTAACTAAAGTCACAGACACAAGTACGAATGGATTGTTCTTTTACCTATTCAATATCTTTGTTTCACCTAACTTTTCAAAATTTTGGCAACTCACACAAGCACAACATCTTCAACTAGGAAGCAATTGGTCCAATGATTTCTACATTCCCGCAATCACATAATTCCCCGTATAATAAAAGAATTGGTAAAGGCATCACCATTTGAATGCGAGACAGTGATAAAGTCGTTGGGGAGATGATACTAATGACTTGAGTTACAAACATGTCAACACTAAATTCTTTATTGATCAAAACAACAATAATAACAGAAGAATTGTGTAGAATGAAATTGAAATTTTCAACCAAGCTTATCCTAGATTTCAACCACTATGTTTTTAACAAGCTTACCCTTCCATGTCAGTCCGACCATATGAAGCCTACTACACCACAAAGTGAAGAAGGAATTCGGACTGAGCCTGCATATTAATAAAAATTGCATTCTGAATAAGAAGAATATTCTTAATATGTGTCATGCAGAAAGCCAATATGTTACTGGTCCAACCTCCACCATCAGTTCCAAGTGCGGCCGAACATAATCCAGAAGCTGCAATTCACTGGACCCGAGGAAGATCCACCAGTATATCTGTCTAGGGATTGAGGGTTTCTCGTTGTTCTGTAAGGAAGAAGCATTGAAAAATATAAATATCATAATCACCAATTCAACATTTTATACAAACTCGACATATATTAGATCAACCTACCCATAATTAGGATTATTTCCAGTTGTTCCAAGGCCCAATTCGTGCATATTTGCTTTCCCAATGAGAATCGCACCACAACTTCTCAATTTTGAAACAGAGGTTGCATCTCCTTTGACTGGGCGGACTTCGTGGAACCATGTTGTCGCACCTGTGGTTATAGTTAAGTGAGAAACTTCGAACAAAGTCCAATAATATAACAGTTAGACAAACAAACAACAACTCGCTCTACCTATCAATATAACACTACACACTGATGAAAGCTTACCCTTCGATGGATATGGAGAGCAGTCTATATCATCCTTGATTGCCACAAAAATTCCATCCAAGATAGACATTGGGTTTCCTGCAGAACATGTATCCATTACCAGTAAATACAAGATTACACGAACAAAGGTGTACACTGTACCTCAATTATAAACAGAATACGAATTAAAATTAAACTAACCTCACCTAATTCTGTTGGTATAATTCCACCACTCCACTCTCATATTTTTGGTGGCTTTGGCATCTTTTGGAAGTTTTTTCTGAGGTTTTCAGCAAACATAAAATAGAGTCATTGAGTGGAAGTTACACGAAATTCAATATCATAGTTGTAACAAACCAAATGATAAGTAAGCAGATGATAGAATGAATTAGGAATCTCTCGCTACTAAAGGCAAAGTTCCAGAAACAGAAAATGACAAAAAACTGCAGCGCATTCATATTATGAGTCAAAAAATACAATTGATGAACTTATGACCATTAGCTAACGGATTACCTCAGTCTCAATCTTCTTTGATTTTTTAATCGCTTTCTAGCTTATCACTTTTCTTTGAATCGATATTGCTTCAGTTTATCTCGTAGCCTTAATATTCGGGCACCTTTTTCGGATTTGCATCGTACTCCACTTTTCCTAAATCTTTTAAGACCTACAAATGTAACCATAAAAGAACTCGTTAAATGCTTATCGTGTTTATTTTATTTTCTTAAATCAATAAGAGCTAGTTAAAAAGTTACCTACATAGATTAGTGTGTAACTCAAATGAAACTCAAATCCAATCTTCTCCAACCGAATCTTTTGAAGTGTGTTCTTTAAATCTTCCTTGTTCTACATACCATTTTTTTTAAATAATGAAATGTTACAAGAACAATATCGATAAGGCCAATGAGAATTATGGTCAGATCGTGACAAGACATGGCTAAGCCGATTACCGGATGTAGTCGACCCATCTCAAAGACATTGGGGTATTTCGCCTCTCGGTGAAAGATCATGACGTAACGCATTAGTAAAATTACATTAAGAATCGAACGGTGTAGATAACTTTGCTCATCCAATGAAATTCTTGTTCATCAGAGCGCAATATCAACCAATAATCCTTTGATTTGAAAGGAAGAGGTAGCTTCAATATCTCATTTACTCTTCTTTACTCACAAACTCAAGATATACCTAACCCCGCTCATAAACCTTTAATATAGTAGGAGAAAGAACCACCGAAAAGTGTAAAAATACAAATTATTGAAATGAAAACAAGATCACAAATCGTACCACAAATGAATGCAAGGCTGCATATACAACAATATCTCGCTGGATGAATTGAGCCCGCCACCTACGAGTACAGTCTTCAAGATTAATTCATCATTTAATCCTTTGAGAACATCAAATCGAGCTCCAAGATCAGCTAGAAATTTGTCTGCAAATGCTACCCATTTCATCACCTACACCCAATAATTAGCAGCAATAGATCCAATCAGCTTTATTCATTTGTGACTCACCAATATACAACCGATAGAAAATTTTAAATGGTTAAAAGTTTGCAACGAGATCAACAATTCTTATTTCCTTTTGTATCCAAATCTATAAGATCAACGAATCATATACTAAGAAAATTAACATGCTATCACAAAACAGGCAATAACACGTAACATCATACAACATCTATAATTATATGACTAGAATAAACAAAGAACAATTTATATCGAAAATTCAAACATATTCATCACCATAGTTAATAACTTTACCTCCTCTTCATTTTTCAGAGTGCTGCGGTTGATAATTTCAAATGTTTGACACAAGTGTCTTTATGTCATTTCCTAGAATCCCTTCGCTTGAGATATCCTATTCACAGGATATAGTTCAAAATAAGTTTTAGAAACCAATCATGAATCAAGTTAAAACATACACACATCACACATGCATACATACACACGAGATGATAGAGTATTTTGATTTATTAGGCCTATGTCTAGTCTAGTTAACTGAGACTGTTTCTCTAGTAAAAGTATGAACCATAAAACTACTCAATCGTCAAAGATAATTACAAATCTAGGACCAAAATTTGGAGATTGATTTAAGAAAAACCCAACTAAATTAGATTGGAGAAATTACTAAAGAATGCTAATAACCTAGTAAAAAGTAATGCAATTGAAGAAGTTAAGATTTTAATTGATTTTTTGGATACTTACTGATTCGATGGAGTATCGTTTGCGCGAGAGCATAAACGATTGCTTCTTTAGCCTTGTAACTTTCGGTGGAAACACCATTCACGCCATTGTTGGTTTGGTTCCTCTACTTGAGTTCGTTTTCCTTTCATCATCTTAATCATTCACTTCGATTTTGATTTGTTGGATTCATCTTCATTCTCATCATCTCGCTTTGAATCTACTCAACCCCGTACAGAACCACCTCCACCTAAAGCTGCTACAGCTCCTACAAATCAACTAAAAAACCAAATTTTCAATTGATAACTAAAACCCAGAAAAATAAAACAGAGGTAAACTAAAATTAAACTAACCTCACCTAATTTTGTTGGTATAATTCCAACATAATTCATGTTTTAAACAAAATCCCTAATTTTCAAAACCCTGAAATCAATTTTACAAAAACCCTAAATTTCAATGTTGCGATTAAACCAAAATTTAAAAACATAGAAAAATGATGTTTGGGTTTGAAGAACTGACCCATTTTGACGATCCATGATCTTTACTGAAGCCTTTTTCTCTCGATTTGTATGGTCTAAAAAACCAAATTGGGTCAATGAGTTATCTTCATCTTCCTTCAATGATATCAAATCATCTTCATACATGACAAATCGAAAAAACTAAAACCCTACAGATGATGAAAAACTTGTACAGATCTATGAAATCAAAATCCTAAACTAGATTAACAGACGATGAAAAACCCTAAGATTGAAAAACTGATTATGATAAAAGAGAGAGAAAAGATATGAAAAATGAGAAGAAAAGTCGATGATTGAAGATGATTGAGAGGTTTCTGTGATGTTTCTCGGCTGTAGATTACTGAAGATGAAGTTCGCTAGGGTTTCAAAGAAGAGAGGCTGGAGCAGAAAAGGAGAAAAGAGAAATGGGAAATGAAAAATCGATCTGTCGATTCTCACTAAGGCATGGGATGAAATGAGGCATGCATGTGAATCGCACACGCAGGGGAGGAAATATCCTCTGGTATTATTCATCTTGGGTGGAAAAAATAATAGCACGCATGTGAATGGCACACGCAAAATTGCAAGTGTTACGACCCAGGTGTGACCAAGCGTGTGACTGGCATGCCTATAAAAAAAATCGTAACGGCTGACCCCTGTTACGAAATTCGTAAAGGTCCATGCCTGTTACGATTTTTTTTGTAACGGCCATTTGTAACGGGAATTTTGTAACGGCTGCAAAGACGTTACGAATTGCTGTTACTAATCCGGGAATTTGGTGTAGTGCCTATGCACCATTCCTGCTTTACAGACCTATATACGATGTCTAATACAAACTAGTATTTGTATTTATGTTTCTTAACTTAGAAACACCAACTTGGAAGTATGCCTATTTACTATTTTTTACAAGATATAATGCTGGATGCAGGTTTTCCTGAAGCAACATCTCATGAAAGTAGTTTTTGATTCAAATTTCTGTGACAAAGGTGAGTGTTTTCTTGGAAATCATGCCGAGAATCCTGAGATGGTCAAGACTCTTTTTTTTGATTCGTACTTTTCATTCTCGTCTTATCACTCACTTGTATCCATTTATTTTAAAATTTTATTGTGCGAGTTGAAGTTATAATTTTCTTCATTCATTTTGGATGTTTGTTGGTCTCATTTGGATTGTCTGCTCTGCTTAATCTGTTATGTTGTTCGTTTCCTGACTGTTAAACAGAGACAGTTACAGCTGCTATTGATCAACGAGAAAAAGTATAGGAGAAGGAAGTGGATGATGATGATTTTTCCGTGAGAAGGAAGAAGGTCTTTGGTACAAGTTAACTCTGAGGAATAAAATTACTAAGTTAGGTTAGGTTAAGGGTTAGTTGGACTTAATTTTGGGTAAGAATGTGTTTTATTTATTTTAATTTTGTTGCATTTAATTTTATTTGTTTTCTTACAGTGGAGCTTGCACATGGTGAACAAGGAAAAGCATCGTCAGTGGATAGGCATAGCAGTTATAATAGTGGTGAGGGTGGTCGTGGTGACAACTTCAGGTATTAACCTTAAGTAAATACTTTCAGTTTCTGATTTCAGTTTCCAAGATTTATAACTTCTTATCAGATTATGACATTATGCCCTCCTTTTCAGATGCAGTTCACAAGAAAACTTTGTGGAATCATCTAGGAACAGGATATCATCATTTCTCATTCGAGTATGTATTCTTATGCAATTTGAATCCTTATATTTAGTGTTTGGACAGTGAATCATCTGAAGTTGTTAGACGATTCTTTTCTTCAGGTTTTAGACATTTTATACAAACAGTAATCAAAACATTGGCCTTGTTTCATTGTTTATCAAATTGATTTACTTGAAATCTTTTCATTGTTAGTTGAAGAAGACACCTAAAAGATGGGAGACACATAAGTTGTTTAATGGACTTTGCTGGTAAAGCCCTACGATAATTTGGTTTAGTTCAAGCTGTGGTTCTTCATCTTCTACATTTTATTCCTATTCCAGGTAATGTTGATTGTAACTGCAGTGATTTAAATTTCAAACACTAAAGTTGTTCTAAGGGTTTATACTCCTCACAAGTTTCAAATTTGGATAACTTTTGCGTAATCTGGCAACACTAAAGTATATGTTTAGCTGAAAAGTAGAATAAAATCTTGCATGATTTATGTCCATTTCTTGTGAAAGAATGAAGCTGTTCTCTTTGCTTTTGTAGTTACTGATTCTTAGATTATGTGTGTCAAATTATGAAACCTAAATTGGGCTGGTTGTAATGAATTTCAGAGTTTGAAGAATATCACAGAGATGATAACTTCAGTTCTGGAAACAGACATGCCATAAATGGTGGCGAATGAGAAGCACCAAATTTGACCAAGCTTGGTTCTAGCTCAACTACTGAACTTCACCCTGAAACTGCTTATGGTGAATCCAAATCTACTACTATGCCAACTGCTAGTGTTATGATCGTGTCATTTTGATCATGATATAGCGAAAACTCATCAGAAATCCCAACACTTGAGTCTCATTGGTCTCACCTGGTATCTAGCTAGTATCTTTCAGGTATAAGCAAATCATAGGCAATAGAGTGTATACCTTGAATTCTAAAGTATTCTTACTTCCTTTATTTGTTATCTCCAACTATATGTATCTGTAACAGGTTCTTCATGATCTTGGTCAATATTTACAAGACGAGAAGTCGGCATGATTGTGTGATCATCCTCTCAAAGCCACAATAATTTGCTGCATTCTGATTACTTACTGTAAGAAATTGTAACATTCCGTTTTTATATGCAATCCTCGGAAGCTAGGACAAACATAGTTGCACCATCACAATGTAAGAAACAAGAACATATTTACATATGCAATCGTTCAGTTGTAAAATTTGACACCTGATTTTCTTAATGCAACCTGTAACTTGTCTTTGATGTCATGGGTTCCCTGCTTTATTGTCTTTGGTTCCCTTTCTATGTAGAATTTCTTTGAGGTTTAAACCTGTGGGAATATCTGTGGAAATGTAGAGTATGAGAACTATCGATTGAATTGCCGGATATAGGATGAATCAGGTTTTTGTAGGAACTCGGTATTCTTGGGATAAATTTGGGGGAAATCGATTTTGACTTGGTCAAAAGACTTGACTTTTTTTTTTGTTGTAGAAATTTCAAGAACGGCGAAAATTTGATGCTAAATCGTAACTGCAACAATTATACGCTGTTCTACTAAAATATATCCCTAATAACTCTAAAATAGCAACCGAGTATCAACACCATTTCTTTTTCTATATTTTAGTTTCGCAACAACTCGTTTCATTGCTACTTCACGTTGTTGATCAAATTAGCAACAGAGCTAGAGTTGTTGCGAAAAACTGCGACAGGGTGTTTAGCAACGATAGAATTACAAGCCCAGTCAGTAACAGATCTTAGTTGTTGCTAAACGTTAAATTTGGTGTAGTGTACTTTCATATCTCAAGCTGAAAATGACCACCTCACATCCATACCTAATACTCTGAAAGTCAAAAATGTTCTTTTTAGCGTGGAAGGAGATAAAGCCCCTGGACCAAATGGCTTCCCACCAAACTTCTTTCAATCAAACTGAACATTGTTGGAAATGACTTAGTTAACATGGTACAATACATCTTCACTTCGGGTTTCATTCTATCCGAAATGAACTATACCTTCATCTCCTTTATATCCAAAATAGAGTCCCCAACCACGATCCTGCTCGTTTCAGATCCATATCGTTATGCAACACCACCTATAAAATTATCTCCAAACTCATTGCCAGATACTTAAACCACTCCTACCTAAGCTCATATCCCCATTCCAATATGCCTTCATTCGTGGAAGACAGATCTCAGATAACATTGCCATATCCCATGAAATAATTCACCACATGAATACAAGATATGGCAAGAAGGGTGATAAAGGTCTGATGGAAATCAAAATTGATATGGCTAAGGATTTGAACAGAGTGGATTGGAACTTCCTTCTGGCTATCATGTGAAAAATGAGAATTGGTGATAAATGGTGCAATCTCATCCATCAGTGTATTTCCATTACTAATCTTGTTGTCCTTGTGAATGGTGCTCCTGGTAACTTTTTCAAACCTTCTAGAAGGCTAAGACAATGGGATCCTCTATCGCCTTATATTTTTCTCTTCTGCATGGAAGCTCTATCCAGAAACTCAGTACAAGATGGCCTCATTCATGGAACAAAAATATACAATGATGCTCCTTCTATCAATCATCTTCTGTTTGTCAATGACTATATGGTTTTCTACAAAGCTACCATGCAGATGCACTAATCTGGTTAACATATTCAACAACTTTAGTGCTTATTCTGGTCAAATGACTAATTTCTCCAAATCTGATATTTTCTTTAGCAAGAACACCGATCCTGGAATTGCTAATAATATAAACACCTTCATGAAAGTTCAACAAATTGATTCCAAAGATAAATACTTGGGGATAACCTTTATTCACTAACAAGAGTAAGATACAAGCTTTCAAACCCTGTATTGACAAGCTAAAATTTAGACTAGCTATCTGGAAAAGTGAAAATCTATCTCCAAATGGCAGAGCTACTATGATAACTAGTGTTACTTCCACCTCATATACCAGATAAACTGCTTCAAGATTCCAAAAAGACTTGTCAGGAAATAGATAAAATTCAAAGAAACTTTCTATGGAAAAGGGACCTTGAAAAACCAAAAGGTTTATACTACATTGCTTGGAATAGTGTTTGTAAACCAAGAGAGCTAGGTGGACTTGATTTCAGAAACATGGAATTTTTCAACAGTGCCATGATAACTAGAATTTCTTGGAGGCTCATTTCGAACTTGATTCCTTATGGTCTACCACCATGAAAGCTAACCACTTCAACAATGAGCATATCATCAGAATGGATACAAAACCAAAAAGAGCTAACTCTTGGTTATGGAAAGGAGTCATAGAAGGAGTGGTCAATATTCAAAAATATTACAAGTGGGAGATTGGAGATGACAAACCGATCGAATTTGGGAAGATAAATGGATTGACAAAAAGATGAAATTCGACCAAACCTTCACAAAGTGACCAAACACTCTCATTATTGTCAACCAAATTTATCAACAACATATGAGAATGGGATATGAACATCATCAATCTCTCGGTTCACGTAAGAGGATCAAGTTGCTATTCAAAGAACCAAGAAAATATATATACAAAAAGAGGATTCTATAATCCTGGGCCTAACTAAAAATGGAAAATTCTCTATCAAATCTCTCATTTGTAGGAAAATACATGAAAATATAAAAATGACATACAAAAGACAACAAATATTGAAGCTTCATACCTTCCCATCCATATAGATTTTAATATGGAAATGTGCTCAAGGAATTCTCCACACAAATGCCAAAATAGTAAATATCCTCAAAGAACATTGATTCCACTTGCACCATATGCAATAACGGTAAAGAGGACATCACTCATACTCTTATCTCCTCTTCCCCTACGCTTCAATTTCTAGGACACCTATTTGGTTATCAACATCCGCTCTCTAGCAACATTAATGACTTTACCGAATGACTGAACAAATGGTTTCATTCTCAAGATCTTCAGAACGATTGGATACCAATATGTGCTACTACATGTTGGTTCATATGGAAAACCGGATGTGATTTGCTAGCATAATCGCTAAAAAATTACTCAAAGACCTCTCGCCGTATCTTGAATGATCTATTCTACGAAGGGAGGAACAAAGAATAGAAATACTAATTAACAACCACAGATAGAAATTTGGAGTTACAATCGCATTAGCTACATGAGTTATATAAACATGGAGCACAATGCCAGATCACTTCTTACACTAATTTTTCTCTAATTTCCATGACTTATGAAGGCACATGTGTGGGAGAAAGGAACGTCAAAGACATAATCATTGGAGTTGGAAGAACCAGAATAGAAGATGAACTAGCTATTCAAAAGGCCAAAGAAATGCAGAGAGAAAAAGTGGAATTCCAGGCAGAAGATATCACAACTCTCGCAGAAATTCAAACAATCTACCAAAACGAAGTAAACCAAAGGTTCTACCAGAATTACCATCAAATGAGGGATGGAAATTTTGAAGCAGTTTCTTTTGTCTTGGGAAAGCTGATCAAAATTAATAGACAACAAAGTTCTACGGCAGTTAAAATCCATAGCTTAGTTTTTTATTCTACTGGTTTAGAGAACTTTAATTGGAAAAGGACCAAATCTCATGTATTTACTAAATCAGATTCAATCTGTAGAGATAAACTTTGATATGTTAGAGAACTCTAATATCATCCTACCTTTGTTTGGTGCTGATGACAACCTAACAGTTGGTGATGTGACTGCCGAGTAACTTTCCATTTTTTTTTGGGAGGTTATCTCGTTTTCTTGTATATGTATATAAAAAAAAATCTCATACTCATTTTCAGGTTGGGTTTCGTTTTGTTCCCATGTTGAGAAAAATGAGTTTAAATTGAAACTTTTCACATCCCGATATATTATGACACACCCAATCTAATAGTCCGTCTAAGTGAGAACACGAGACGAAAAAGCCTGATATATTCAGATATACCAATTTAAAAGTTCTTGTTAAGGGAGATCTGTGAGCTAAAAATCCATGGCGATATAGACTTGGGTTGAAACTGCGTGCAAGTATTGGTTTGCAATTTTCCAATTGTATTTGGCTCATCCACAAAATCAAGTATTTGAAATCTATAATTAACTCTGGCCACTGTGATGCTCTCAGTAAGCAAAAAAGTTGTCACCTCTAATCAAAAACCGAAAATATATGGCATTGGGATTCGGGTATGATAAGCAAATTTCATGCGGATCCTCAAATTTTCCAAGGGGAAATTTCGATTTGGTCAATTTATAATTAGGCTCACATCAGTTTGGTCCACCTAAAACAACGCAAGTTCAGTTTGGTCTATAATTATTTGGAAATATTAAATGAAGTAAAATAACCTTTCATAATTGTTATCGCCTTCAAGACACCCACTTACCAAAATATATTTTCAATTTCCGGATTTTTTTTTCACTGAAAAACCTCTCTTCTCTTTCTCATCTCCTCTCGATTCTCCTCTTTTCATCTCCTATGTTCATCTGTAAAAACTTAATACAAAAATCATCAATCAAACCAGGAAAAAATAAATAAATCAAAACATCAACCAATTCATCAATCAAAATAAATAAATAAATCAAAATCTCACTAAATCACCAATTCATCAATCAAAATAAATAAATCAAAACATCAACCAACAAAACCACCAGAAAAAATCGAGACATCAAAAAATCAAAACCCTAAAACGAGAAAATTAATTCAAAAAAAAAAAACAGAAGAAAAATCAACAATTGAAGAAGAAAACCAGCAACTAGTTGTAGTTGAAGAAGAACCAACGCCATAAAAATCAAAATTAAAGAAACCAGCAAAAGGTACAATACAAAAAAGATAACCTAAATCTCAAAATTAAAGTACTAGAAGTTGATTTTTGATGCTGTTCTGAAGTTGGCAATGTCGAATATTCTTCTGAAAGTATATACATCATGTTTTCTGTGGTTGCATGTTGATTCAGTAATAGGTAGGGTATACCTTGTCGGAGTTCATTAAACAAGATGAAGTCTTTAAAAAATAAATAAATTACCATTGTAGATCTATACGATAACTGATTGTCCTTCTTCTTGTCGAAGTTCATGAAACATAATGAAGTCTAAAGTTTTTGTAAATTTAAATGCTACAGTTCATTCTATTTGATGTTTCAGATGGAGTTCATTTTGTAGAATGAAATAGAGCTTATTAGATATTTTTTTCTCTGGGAGTTCATCCAATAAAATGAACTCTTATTGTTGGTCCTTCTTTTGTGTATGGAGTCCATTTTGTAGAATGAACTCATTCATATCGAGATGTTTTTCTTCTTTGAGTGTTCATTCTATTGAACTCCAATTGTCGATCCTTCTTTCAATATTATAGACCCAATTTTATATGAAGTGAACCAATAACTACTTTTAGTTTTATGTAAAAAAGAAGATATAGTGTAGCTTGGTTGCACTGATTTCACTTGCTAGTAAACTAAAGTACTAGAAGAAAAGAAAGATATAGTGTAGCTTGGTTGCACTGATTTCACTTGCTAATAAAACTAAAGTGCTAGAAGAAAAGAAAATGATGGTTTAAATGAAGAACAAAAATAAGTTTTGAGAAAGAGTCTATTGTGGAATATAATCAAAGCGTTTCTGAAAGACATTGAAAAATTATTGCTACTGAATGGAATAAGACAATAAATGTTGTGCAAATTCTATGGACGCACACCAGTTATTCCTGAACAAGATGATGTATTCACTTTCAAAGTAAGGGATTCAACATATATTCTAAGATCCTCGCCAGAAGAGTTGTCACTAGTATTGGCATTCCATGTATCCCTGGAGGAGGAACAAAAGATGCTTTCTTAGATTCAAGAAATGTGACAGGCTATATACTTGGAAAATTCTAAAAATTCTACAATTTGCTCCACCAAAAAGAAATAATTTTATATAAGAAACAAGGATATGAAAGAAAAAATCATTGATTTGCTTAAGAATAAAAAAATATAATAAAAATCTTGTAACCATGTTCAAACTTTTATTTTCAGCAGTTTTTCTTACTACTAGTAGTGATGAAGGTTCAATCCACACCAAATACATAGATTGCCTAGAGTCAATAGGTAGAGTACCTTGGCCACATCTCATATACAAGCATTTGATTGAAAGCTTAATAAGAGGTTCTACTGAAAGGTGTTACATATTGAAAACGCAAGGGGTACCTAGATACACCACCAACTTTTTCTTAGGCAATATGTATGGACAAACTCAACACAACTCCGAGAGTAAAAACTCAATCAAGGAAAGTTCCTAGAGTTATATCTCGCTATCTCTTGTCGTTAGAACGTTTACAGAATTGAATCCGTGAACCTAACTTACAAACAGAGTTCTTGGACGGTACCAAAAACCAATGTCCAAGGATCAATCAAGTATTTTCCAACTAACAAGGTTGGAACTAGCTACTGTGATTGATCAACGCACAACCTGTGATATTTCAATTATAAAGATAAACAATATAATACGGAAAAAGAAATAACACAGACACCAGAAGTTTTGTTAACGAGGAAACCGCAAATGCAGAAAAACTCTGGGACCTAGTCCATATTGAAGACCACACTGTATTAAACCGCTACAGACACTAGCCTACTACCAATTAACTTCGGTCTGGAATTTAGTTGATCCCTAAAATGAAATCCACCGATTAAGGTATAATCGCGCTCCTTACGCCTCTTGAATCTCGCAAGACTTTGCACAATTGATTCCCTTAGCTGATGTCACTCACAACTAAGAGTTGCTTCAACCTCAATTGAAGACTTTAAACCAAATCGCTCCCACTGCATTAAGTCTATATTTGATTTCCCGATTTAAGATCTAAACTCGATGATCAAATCTAACGATAGATCCAATGATGGAAATCGATAACAACTTAGACAAAATTATGTCTATCCTCAAAATCCGGACTTATGTAACCCGAAGTGCAGTATAGATTATTATTCACCTCATAAGTATAAAACTTGCGAATCAACAAAGTATGAGACGAAGAGACTTTGTTGATTACTATCTATCTTGATCGTTGGAGCTAGCACTACAAACAATCAAGATCAGGATACTCAAGTTATCAAGATAAAAGATAACTGGACCCGGCTTCACGAATCCATGTGAAGTCTTTATAGTCGTTAAATAAAAGGGTTTCTGGAGAGGACGACTCTAGATACAACTAGGACACACCAAAAAAATAGTGTCAGGATTCAAAGATCCAAGTTGCCAAGAGTTCCCCTTATATAGACTTCAAAGCCTAGGTTGCTTTAGGTTTAAGCTAAGATAGCTTTGGAACCAAGAAAACAATATCCACCTTTAGATGAAGTCTTTGAATCTTAATCACATATACAAGATATATACTATGGTTAGGTAAACCGTAACCGAACCGCGTATAAATACTATGTTCAACATGGTTAGCCGAAACTAACCGATTTGAACTTAAAAGCTTAACACTCATTTTAGTCTTCACTAAGACATTAAGATTGAGTCACAATCATGTGATCAATTAAGTCTATTGTTCATTAGAGAAAAGATCAAATGCAAATTACTTCATAAAAATAATTTAATCGCAATTGAATCATGATCGACATAGTTTGCAAATGTACAAGGTACAATTACTTGAACCGTTCGTGAATTGGTGAATCACGATATGGACCGGTTTGCAAACTCATATGTATTTACCGAGTTCAAGTCACTGTAACTTTTCACCATAAACCGGTATGCACACTTATGCAATTACCAAGTTCCGCACTCTTACAGAACTTTTCAGTTCACGTACCGGTTTGCAAACTTTGACCCAACTCAAAGTTCCAGAGTCTACATATATTTTTAGTTCATGTACCAGTTTGCAAACTCTTAGACCTTTGTCGGTTCCGGAGTTCACAGAACATTCAGTTTGCGTACCGGTTTAGGTGATAAACTGGTTCTGGAACATAGAACTATTTTGGTTCGTATTACCGGTTTGATTAGTTTAAACCGTTTCCCTTACCACAGTTCCATAATTGTTTGTATACGAATGTACAAACCTATCCGAATCATGAAACAAATAAATTTTCCTATGATGTACATACGAATATGCATATCACACAAATGTGAAAGTCGATATATAGCTACTCTGCTATGTGTACGAATACATGTAATACGGCTTCAGACATATAACAGTTTTCTCAGTTTGTAAGACTAACAAAACTGTCTTGTATTCCGAATATAGTAGTTATATATTTCCCTAGATCAGTTCGAAACATTCATGAGTAACAACAATGACACTTATCACTATTCCAGGCTATTTTCGAATGATGAACTTGAATCATGATTTGGTTCCGAAAAATAAATTGTTCTCCACCGAATTTGATCAAGTATGAACAAATGTTCATTAAGCTTAGTCATTATATTTCGAGACTAAATAATTGGTTCTCGACTCGAAATTCTTGTTTATGCAAGCTTGTCTAATAGTTATGCGACAATCTTTTCAAGATAGAAAAGTGAATATAACTTGAAAAATAGGTGGTTTAGTCTTCACTTACCTTTTGTTTATGAAGTTCTCCAAAAGCTTCGGTTGATCTTCACCTTCAAATGGTAGAACGAAAATGATGATTGGCTCATTTCTCAACTCCATTATTCTAGACCGAGACTTAGCTAATTGTAGACTATAAATCAAGATATAGTTTTGACAACTAAATTTGACAACAGGATTGATATAGCAACACTTGTGAGTTCGACCGAACAATTCTCTAACACATATACTTATTGGTGAGATGAAAAATGGTTAGATAAGAATTGTATATCTTATTCATAATTTATTTCATAATTGTTGCTGATAACTAACTACTATAGTTCTTCTTTTGTACATATTTGATTTGTTGAGCATTCATAAAAAAATAACACCCAGATGTAAGATGCAAAAAATGATAGAACACAACCTCTACCTTTCAAGATTTGCAAGGTGGAGGATTGACACCATTTGAAAACACTTGAAAATGAATGTTTCAATACGTTGAAGAGGTATAAAACCACATTAAAGATCCTCACTATTACAAAAGTATAGAAGTTGGAGTTTATTTAATGGAATGAACTCTGAAATTTATATAGGTGGGGTTCATTTTTGGAATGAACTCTAAATATTTATATTGTTAGAGCATTGCTCGGTCGAACTCAGATGTGTTGCTATCTCAAGCTTGTTGTCAAATTTAGTCGTCAAAACTATATCTTGATTTCTAGTATATAATTAGTCAAGTCTCGGACTAGGGTAGAGACGTAATTGAGAAACAAAGGATTACAACAATCATCATTGCGTTCTACCATTTGAAGGCGAAGTAAAAACACGGGGGTACAACAACCACACACAACTATTTTGTTCGGCAATCTGTATGTACTAAACTCCAATATAATTCTGAGAGCACCAAGCTACTGAATCTCAATCAGAATATATATTAAAGAGATTTATCTCTTTCTCAACACAATCAGTAAATCAAACAGATAGAAATCCTTGAACCTGATTGTTAAGAGAATAACTCGGATGGTACCAAAGACCAATGTATGAGTGTCAATCAAGTCATATCCAACAAACAAGGTTGGATTTATCAACTATGATTGAATTACGCACAACCTGTGATATTTAAATTTATATAAACTAAATATAATGCGAAAAAAAAATAACACAGACACCAGAAATTTTGTTAACGAGCCCCGGGACCAAGTCCAAACTTCAACATCACACTCGTATTAATCACTACGTACTCTAGCCTACTACAAGTTAACTTCGTGAGGAATGTAGTTGAGCCATAACCAAGTTTCACACCGATTAAGGTACAGTCGTGTTCCTTACGCCTCTTGAATCTCGCAAGACACTGTGCACTTGACTCAAAGTCGAATACTTATAAAAAAAAATTGTCTCCCACAAATAAGCCTATTCTGGTTGTTGTTTCTGGCTTAAGATAACGATCAAGGTGTACAGTAAACTCAACTAATAATCCGGTCTTATACTCCCGAAGAGCAGCCTAGAAATATTAGTCACCTCACAATAACATAACTAATTACTATCGGAGATAAATCTCAAGAAAATCTTAGAGAAGATTAAACTCAACACGATAGAAAAAGTAAGATTAGAATACATAACTACAAAGAAAATAGTTGGATCTGGCTTCACGAATCCCAAATGAAGTCTTTAAGTCGTTAACCTTGATAATGGTTTTTAGAAGAACTTTAAACCTGGGTTAATGGAGAATCGACTCTAGTTTGCAACTATCACACACGGGAGTGTCGGGATTAGGTTTCTCAGATGCTAGAGTTCTCCCTTATATAGTCTTTCAAATCAGGGTTGCTTACAATCAAAGCTATGATAGCTTAGTAACAAAGCAATTAATATTCATTGTTATATGAACTCCTGATTTAAGATTCAAGCTAAGTCTGCTTAGAAAATAAGCAATCAATATCCACCGTTAGATGGTATTATCTTGATACACACAAATGAAATATACCTATATTTAGATATGGGTAAACCGTACCTAAACGTGTATAACAATTTGGATCAATAACAGTTAACCGAAGTTAGCCACATGAACAATTTTAGCTTAGCCATATTCATCCAACACTTGTACATCAAATATGATAATCAATCAACCATGATAGATAATCAAATGAATATAAATGTGCTTTAAGAGAGTTATTCAAATGTTCACTATCTCATAGAAATATCCATGAATAATTTGAAGCATATTTGGTTTGGTTTGTAATTGTACAAAGTACTTATACAAGAACCAATTGATAAACATAATGCCACGGTTTGCAAAGCAAGTTCGCATACCTTAATTCGTTAAAGTTCCATGAACTTTAGTTCGCAAACTGAGTTCTCAAACAAACCTGAGTTCATGAGTATGAGCTATCATACTTACTGATTTTAGAACCTAACCAATGTGTTCGCAAAATGAGTACGCTATCCACAGTTCCGGACTTGCCTAGTCTTGACGTTCGTAAACACTGTTCGCAAACCACAGTTCCGGACCTGAACTAGTACTTCACAGTTGTCATACTAGGTGCGCATAATGTGTTGTATCCAGACATTAATAATAGTTCTAAAACTCTCATTCAATCATTAAAACATCCTTAGAAGACAACAATTGTATTTTTACACATACCACTAGTTAACATCAAATGATTGTCTCACACAAATCATGTAAGATGTTCAAGATAATTTCCACATGATCATCTTGACTCAATAATTAGTTTTCAATAAATAAATTTTTTACAACTAAACTCGTCAGGTAGATGATGAAGTTAAGTTATGGCTTTAAAGTTGTATAGTCAGACAAGAAAAATTTGTTGTATCATATTGTGGTTTTTTTTTAGTTTTATTCTTTCAATAAAGCTAATGGAAAGAAAGAATATTTATAATGAAGTTTCAAGCAACAAGGATTTGAAGAAAAAGAGTTACATTGTCAAGATTCTACGAAGTTCAAGAGTTATCATCAAGAGTTGAAGACCAGAAGACGAAGATGAAGACAAGGATTGAAGACAAGACGTTTCTATGGATGTTGTGAGAGTGGTGCTAGGCTGCACGTCGAACGGATAACGAGGTAAGTAAGCATATTCCCACTTTCGTTAAGTGGTTGATTTCCTTTCGTAGAGATCCTCAGAAAAATGGGTTTTTCAAAACAATAAAAGATGTGGGTTTTCAAAACAATTCGGAGGGTTTTGCCTTCCTACTATTCAACGTGTCACAGGATTCTCTCTTCATTCCTACCTGGACACATGTGTGACCCATAAAAAGCTATTTATTATTGAGAGCAACTTTAAAAAACCATTTCTGGTGAGGCAAAGTCAAGACTTTCGATTACTCTTGAACCTGGATTCTTTCGATAAGGGATGGTTATTTCTCTCTCAACTTTTAAGAATGAGATTGTGTTCATGTATATGTCTAACTTCTTATGACTAGTGTGCAGAATATCTATGTCTTCTTAGCGCGTTGGATGCTATCATTCGGGTAAGTTGGAAAAGTAGGTTTTGTGGGTATATCTCTAGTAAACCCTCACTAGACTATAACTCGTCCACTAGGTACACCTAGGGGTTTAAAGGCCTGTTGCACATGCTAAGTGCAACCGTATCCTCGACGAAATGGAGTTGTTGTATTTAGATAGTTTGCTCGAGGACTAACAAAAGCCAAGTGTGGGGGAATTTGTTAAGTGCATATTTTGCATACATTTAGTGTCGAATCCATGCTAGTATTTGCTATATTTTCTTGTGAATTATTGTATATTACGTTTGTTTTTCTCTATTTGTGTTTTATTAGGTGAATCATCCAAAAGAAGCGAATTGGCACATATTTGTGCAATAAAAGAAGCTAGCTACAAATGGAGAAAGGCCAAAGACCAAGTGGAACTCGTTGAAGTCTAGGAGTTCTTGATATCAACTCAAGAGGACGAAAAAGGCAAAGCCAACGACGAAAGAATGGAGTCATTCGACATCGTATGAAGATTTTATGGGCATTTGAAGCGAGTCAAAGGTGGGTGGTTTCCGAATACACTGAAGTTATAAAGGCGCCCATTGTTTCTACTCGGAGCAGCCACGAAAATTAATGAACTGTCAGTCTTGCAAGACTGACAGTTGAATGTGTAAACTGTTACATCGGCCATGCAGATCACATGCATCATCTTCTTCTCGACCAGTTTTTCTGATAGGGATGATAGGCGAGTTCGAAGCTACATTGGCGATGGCAGTATTGATCTCGAGATGATTATGGCTGGTGAGAATGAAGACTAGTGACCGAGAATGGTCTGCGATGGTGATGGATCGTTGGAGAAGTTGGCAGAGAAGGAAGAACGGTTGCTGCCATTGTTTGGGAAGATGGATTAGGACTCAAGTTTGGTGAATGAGTCTGTTTCCGTTGATGATTGTATTGCTGTTAATGATATGATCTAGCATGTGGTAATGATCGAAGCGCAGATGGAGAAGGAACAGAATGGGGTCGATGTTGTTATAGAGATGGTGAACTCGTGATGGACGTTGTTGGCTGTTATGATGACGAGGAACTTTTGGTTGATGATTAAAAATAATGGTGGCAGTGGTAATGGTTGCACGGTGATGGGATGGTAGTTCGTAATGGTGTTGGCTCGAAACAGAAAGTGGTTCTCAGCTGTAATGGCAGAGATATAAGAACAAATATGGTGGTGAAGCTGATGATGCTCGGTGATGAGAAGAGATGTTGCTGGCAGACAGGAGATAGAAGATGGTCCGGAGCTGGGAAACATGGCAGCAATGGTGATGTCAGTGATCGAATGAAGAGAAGGAAGGACTCGACTGAGTTGGTTCCGCTCATGTCAGGGCGATGGATGAGATGTGGTTACCGTCAGCGATTAATGGAGAACGAGCGATGGCAGTGATGATCATGTCGATTGAGTTGTTGCTGTCATTGAACTGAAGGAAGTGATGGCGATATATATGAAGAGTAGAAGCTCGAGTTCGAGATGAAAACAAAGAAGAACAGAGTTGGGTGCTGCTGGAAGTGACGAGACGAAGTGGAAAAGTGAAGCTGAGATGGAGTTGGAGTTAAGGGAAAGAAGATCAGAAGATACTGTTCGCGGAGGGCCTGGTATAAGCTACGGAAAAGAGTTTAAAGTCAGGGGAATTTATTCTTCACGGAGGTATGAGTAGCCGTGATTTTGACCGGAGAAACTGAAAATCCAGGGGAAATTAGAGCATCTCCAACGGGACTCTTTAATATTCCTATTTTCGCGGCCACATTGGATATATTCTTATCTGCACCCAGTGCACCCAGTATGAGCTGGCACAACAAAAGTAAAAAACCTCTTAAACACCAGTCACCCGACAAGCAGTTAAGAGTGAAAATTCTTTTTGACTTTCACTGAGTTTTCTCCGTACATCTGAATCGACGGACTATATTTGATATACTAAATTTCTCAAATCCAGTAAATATACCGCCCAAATCTCCAAATCTAGTAAATATACCGCCTAAACACGGAGACCTAAAGGTCGCTCCATTTCCCATCTTCCCTCTCTCAAGGAAAACGATCAGTTTTACAAGATTCGTGAGGTTAACCACTCGATTTGGATTAGTACAGAGAGGTAAGAATTTTGATCATATATATTTACGTCTTTGAGTTTTTTTTTTTTTTATCATCTTGGATACCGATTTTCTCACAATAATGTTTATATGATCTAGGGTTGAGTTATTGAGACTGCAATCTGATTATCCATACAAATGAGATGCTCCAATAATACATTGACTGTATTATAAATCTTTTAGCCAGAGTACATGCATACTCATGTATATTGACAATTGATTAGACTAGTTGAAAAATTAATCCAAAAATTAATGATTACCATGCTTTATGTATATCTTATTGGCCGATCAAGGAGGCCTTATGTGATGAGACTATGTAGTGTTTGTCACCACAACAAATGTCTGAGAAAAATGAAATTGGTTTTTTTGAATCCACAATTTCACAAAGTTAAGATGAATCTTGAGATTATTGATCGAATTGATCACGAATTTCGTTCAAATACGATTAGTGAAACAAAGTTCAAGTTCAAAGTTGGAGAAACTCCATTAAATCGATTGGAATTGAATCCACCATCTGCACCACCACCTCCTAAATTGATTATAGATCGATTTTCCACTTTTTTAGCCGCAGAAATTCAATATGGTGACGAATCGGCGAGAACCTAATTTTTAAATCCCGATCTTGGTCATTAAAAACATCAGATTCATTCCGATTCCAGTTGATTTCAGTTTGAAGAACCAGAAATCGATGATAACGATGTGTATCTTTTGGGAAGAGACGATGAAAATCTTCATCAATAAGTGGATTTGAAGATTCAATCATCATAAACAAATTAAAAGATAAGTTTGATCTCTTCTTGTCATTCTAAGTAGTAGCCTAAATTTGATCTTGGTTTTGATTTTTTTAGTGTTGATTCAACATGATTTCTTTGTTTATTTCGATTTTAATTGAGCTCTTGATTGTAATTCATTTCTGAAACAAGCAAATGAGTTTGTTTGTACTAGTGAGGTTGGTGGTGCTGATGGTGATAGAAGCATCGGGTATTGGTGTTGTTGTTGTTATGGTGGTGGAAGGTGTTGTTACAACGGTGGTGGTGGATGTTTGTTGCATTGCAGGTGATGGTGGTGGTTTTTATTGTAGTAGTGAGGGTGGTGGCGTATTTTTTAAGGGATCAACTACTGTTGTTGACACCACTTATGGGATCAACTCCTGTTGTTGACACCATTTTTATGGGATCAACTACTATTGTTGATTCCAATTATGAATCAATTCATATTGATGACATCATTAGTATAGTCATGCTTGTAGTTTAAATCATGTTTGTTAAAAAAATTAGATACTTTATAGTACGAGTACCTAAAATGCTCTTCATATTGTGTATTGCCTCTCTTACATCAACATTATAATGACTAGTGTGCTTATGGATTTCGTTTTTTGTGGTTTTTGAAAGTGTTAGTTGATGAGTGTGGTAGTGGTGGTTGTGAAGGTGCTGGTGGTGGCTTTTGTTGGGATGGTGGAATCAACAATGGAGATTGACTTATTTTGCAACTATTTTGGCTTCAGGAGCAGATTTGGGAACTACTATATTGGGGATTATGTATGTATCGTCAGTCTTGAAATCACCAACAATTCATGATATTAATAATTTATGGGATCAACTCCTACTTTGTTGAATCAATGTTCTAAAAAGCGGCCCGTCCGTCGAACCTAGGTTAGGTTCTTGGGTCGAGTCAATCGGTCTAACCAAGTGGTTTGAAACGGTTTCCTTTGGGTCAATTCTAGTTGATGCCATGTGGGCTTAAAACAACAACAACTGGTGTTGATTAGGCTTATTCACCAACCCTACGTGTTCTTAAGGGTGTAAGGACATTTGGTCCTTACATTTGTTTGTATCGAAATCTAAAAAGCCCTAAGAATTAAACAGAACCTTAAACAGAGACCATATGCTCCGGTCGTTTCTCTCACTATGATTCCTTACCAAAGGTTTTGGTTGATGATGGTAACACCTTTCGGGCATCAAACGAGAATTCAAAGCTTTATTTTCCTTCTTCTTTATTCAGTTAATCTCTATTGTATTTTTTTCATTTGATGTTTTCGTTATGGAATGTAAAAATATATTCCTATAACTTATCTATTTATTTCTGTCCTTGTTTTTGTGTTTCAATATTAAATCAAGAGAAACTTATGGTTGAACAGGAGATATTGAGAAGAAATAGAAGATTTTTTATTTTTCTTTTCAAGATTTACAGGATTATCAACCCGTTTGAATCGCACTTGATCCACTGAATCACGGGTTGATACGGCCGGGTCACCCGGCTCTTATAAAGGAAGCCGTTTTTCATTAAATTTATTGGGTCTCTGGTTGAAACCAGAAAAGTGGATCGGGTCACCGTTTCATCAGGTGACCGTAGGCCGAAGCAGGTTTCAAAACCATTGTTGATACCATTTTTATGGGATCTAATTTTTTTACAAACATGATTCAATAAATGGGATCAACTCTTGTTGTTTACTCCATTTTTATGGGATCAACTACTGTTGTTGACAGCATTTCCTTGGATTAGTATAATTATGCCTGTAGTTTAAATGCTTTGATTTTTATAGATGTAAATTCTTCAAAATGTTGAATTTGTGGTGCAATGGTAGCATGACTGATTCCACGTCAGGTGATGCGTGTTCGACTCACGCCAAATTCACTCATTCATATATGTCATTTTGTATCAAACTTTGGTTGTTGCAGGCCATAGATGGTTGTTCCATAGGTTATATTTTGCAATTGTCAGATAACGATTTGGATTTGAGATTTTTGATTCACTGCTCTAGCACGAAAGGGCATAACGATTAGGTTTCATACTTGTTGGATGTTTCTTTTTTTTTATGCTTTTTTGGGTTGGAGTTGTTATGTTTTGTAACGACATACATTCTGATTTGTTTTTATGAATGTTATTCTTGTGTTTCTTAAGGATATGTCAGTTTGCATGTTCCAAGTTTATTGGTTTTTACAGGAAACATACTTATATAAATATGTTGATCTCATTTTTTGTGGATCAACTTCCATTGTTGATCCCACTTAAAAGGATCAACTTTTGTTGTTGACCCATTCACTGGGATCAACTTTGATTGTTGACATTGACACAATAAAAGAAGCTGAATATGTATTAGTAAAGTTATTTTTGAACTTTTATTTTTGGATCAACTTGTTTGTTGACGCTTAAATTTTGACAGCGATAATGGTGGCGGTAGCGCGAAACTTAAGCGACGGCGTCGTGATGACATCAATGATAATGGTGGTGGTGATAGTGAAATATTAGTGGCGGTGGTGAAATATTAGTGGTGGTTGTAGTTAGTAAGTGGTGGTGGTGGATTGGTGGTGGTGGTGGCGGTGCTGGTAGTGGTGGAATGGTGGTGGTGGTAGTGGCGGTGAAATAAGAAAAAAAATTGTTAATGGATAAGGATAAGGTTTGTAAATGAAAATAATTATAAGTGAGGGTATTAAGGTAATCTATTTATTATGGATAAGGTTTTTAAATTATAGGGGTATATTTATTGTTCTATAAGGGTATATTTGTTGGGTGTCAAAACTAGGGGTATTTAATGAATATACCCTTTTTATTTAGGGTGACTTATTAAACGCAAATATAGGTTTTTATCGAAGCTCATGATCCTAATTACCTTGCAAATTGGCTTTCAATACATACTGCTCGGTGGTGCACTTGCATGTTTTAGTGACCAATATTTTCATGGACTTGTGTCTTGTGAGAGTTTAAGGAAATGGTCTTGCATTTGTTTCTTCACCATCCCTTAACACGCATGATCATCTTCTCGACCCCCCGCCACTGTAGCAGTCATCGAATTTTTGTGTTTCATTACATGGTTATCATAATCCAGAATTGGTTTATAGAAATGTGATGGCAAAGAAAATGACGTGTGCACATCCGTTTCTCTGTCAGCCCCCACCTCGCGCGGTAATCTAGTTTAGTATGTTATGTTCTTACCATGGATGTTTTCTGGTTTATTTGTTGTAGATGGTAATGGGAAGTGAACAACTTGAATTGTGTCACATTACAGATGATGATGAGAATGATAAGGTCTATAACGATGTGGATTTCATATTAAGCGACACTGAGGACGACGAGGGTGAAGAAAATGATGGGAATGATGAAGATTGTGGATATGGAGACAATGACATCTATACAGGTAGAATTTTCGATTCCATATCTGAACAACGTGTGACCCCTCCTCATGTACCACATGTGGGAGAGGAGAATGTATCCCATGCAGGTGGAGCATACATGAGATATCCCCATGGGAATTATATAATCTTGCCTCATGTGCCGCATATGGGAAATAATAATTCCGAACTGTATACTGGCAGAGCTTGGGCTCCGTATGTCGCACCCACTGTAAGTAGTTTAATCAATAATTTTTTTTTATGTTTTATAACTTAAGTTCTTAATTAGAGTCTAAACATATTATCGTGGTTCTTACATAGGCTAATACGGTCGCGCGGAGGGAGGTTGGTAATGCAAATCCTTTTTCTTTTATGGAACTGCTGGTAAAGTGTCATCTTGTTTGTAATTTAAGTCTTCTCCTGTCGTTCAATCTTTCTATGTGAGGAAACTTATTACTCATCAAGATTTATTTTTTACTGTGAAGGAATCACAACCTAAGCCATGGGAGCTGCAGTAGTACGAATTATTCTACGGCAACAGAGAAGAGTTTCAATAACCGATTGTCAAGGGAATTTTTCTATTTAGTGCTTTAGTTGTTTGTCTCTTCTATTTCAGTTCTATTTCAACAAATGATAGTCAAGGGACCTTTGTTTTTTCGATGCTTTAGTTGTTTGTTTTTTCTAAAGTCAAGCTCTTCCAAGTTATGGAACAAGAACAAAAGAAATGAGACATAATGATATCTCAGATTTTTTGCTATTTAAACTCTTTATTATATCTATCCCTATTTTATTCCAACTCTTAGTCTGATTCATTTGTTACTATATTGTCAAATAAGATTTATGAAACTCTCTGAATAAGTAGATCATTGGGGATTAATTGTAATCAAACCTTAACCTTTATTCAATACCTGGGGTACATTTTAAGATTCCAACTGAACATATGTAAGACCTCAAATGTAACATGTTTACAAACACATCACAGAGCCTATATACAGGGTCTATAAAGCCAAGTTCATCTGAACAGCAAAACAACTAACATTTGGTAACTGTGTATACTACATTTTAGAATGTGCATACTACATTTTAGAATACACTTAACTTTTGAAGTAAAAGGATTGTTATGGTTCTTAATGACATTACATTTGCAATGATTCCAAGCTCACTGAATTTGTCCCAACTTTAGAGTATTTAGTCAATACTGGTGCAAAGATGTGCAAGATTGGGCATCTTAGTCTGCCTACCTTCTCTCCGTAGTTTGCACACACCGACCGTTGAACTTTGAAACGACTCCCAAGCAAAAGCAAAAAGTTTAAGCATTTTACGGAAGCCATAAATTACCATTTGAAGGACCAAAAGGGTACATAAAATTACCTGTGTGTGAGTCTCCTCACTTCCTTCGCAACGAGTGTTGATGTATTCGTGATCTCTTTTCAAAGCTATGTGTGGACTTGGCGAATCTGTCAGACCAACTAGTACCTTCGGACCTTTCTCTAAATCGGAAAGAAATTAGAAAACTTATCTAACAAGATAAAATTATACCTCTTATGGAACAAAGTGCGGAAAATAGTAGTGTGTGACGGCTGGCGGAGGAGGCAACAATGATCCTCTCTATGTCTCTCCCGAAGCCCATATCCAATGGATGGTCGGCTTCATCAAGTACTGAAGACACTTTCACACCCATCAACCGTGTTGCAAATCCAGCGTGTTTTCGGTGTGGTCTCTGAGCCTTCGGGTGTGGCGATAAGGATCACGAAGGGGTTTGGCGAAGATTCACTTCTCGGAAAATTTCTTTGTAAATTTTCGAAATGGTAGGTGTAGATACCTGGAACATGCCAAGGGATAAATGACCCAAATGTGATAATAATAGGGCTTAAAGAAAGGTTTAAGAGATAATTTGGGCTCAAATGAGAGAAGTCCTAGTGACCCATTAAGGGAAGTCAAGATAATAAGTCCAAGAAGAAAGACTAAAAAGTCAAATTTAGAAAGGAAGAAAGGGTATGCTTGTAAATACTTCTAAAATGATGGGTATTAGATAAGGTCAAAGATATAGATGGCTATAAAAGGGGTTGATCTCCACAAAGAAATGGAGAGCTAACTTCATGGTCTGGGAGTTACGACGAACTACTTGGCAGAGTTATACGACATTCTAGTTGGATTGGAGTGGGCTATGCAATGGGGTTTTGATAGAGTTTGTGTTAGATCGACTCCTATGGCGTGATTGAAGCTTTCAAAAACAATTCAATTCCTTGGTTTGCAAAAACTAGATGGAGGGTGATTAGTAGGCATTATATGTCTATTAGATTCATTCATACTTTTAGGGAGGCGAATTTTTTGTGATATAAATGGCTAGCGTGGATGTTTACTAGCTAATGAAGTGGGGATGCATTATAATGGAAGGCCACCTTTTCTAAATTGATTGAATACCCAAATGTTGCTTATTTTCGTTTTAAATAGTCTACAAGTTTTGGGGTTCTTGTGACCTCTTTTCTTGTAAACTATCTCTTGTAAATTTGTTATATATTAATACAAATTTTTGACTTATCAAAAAAAAAAAAAAATCCGACTCTACTATGATATTTGTACCTAATACATTTTTGCGACCACATTGGGATCCTACTCTAGATGACGAGTATGGAATTGATCCACGCCATCGACACCAGAAAGCACCATCGCCTACATCACCTTTGGCTGGCTTCACTTCGCCCTTCACTTCTCCTCGCACCATCGCCTACATCCCACCATGGCGGCTTCACTTCGCCTCCACATCTCTCTCACCATCGCCTACATCACCCCTTTGGCGGCTTCACTTCGCCCTTCACTTCTCTGCACCATCGCCTACATCACCTTTGGCGTCTTCACTTCACCCTTCACTTCTCTGCACCGGGCGCCTACATCACCCTACGTATTCCGAAGACACTACTACTTCGACCATCAACAGTAAAGTCATCAATACTAAACCCGAAGATGCATCACGAATCGGATAAGTTTGATGTGCTAAGCGACTGACTTTAACAAACGAATTTTGAAAAAAAAAATGCTTTTGTTTTCAAAGGGGGATTAAGCATGTGCAATATTATACTTACGTAACTTCTTTGATGTCACTGAATAATTTTAATCTTTCATTTCGGATAGCTAGCATCTGGTCATGTTCAGTGGTGATTAGACGGAGTACTTAAGGAACCGATAGTGCTTGCACAATAAATGTTTGCAAGAATCCCAAAAGAAGAACTTTCAATCACTAAACTCCCCCATGGACCGTTGGAAATGCTAGATAAGTACCATCTACCTTAAATGCTCTATTTTAAACACAACATGAACAATTTAAATTTAAGTAAATCATCCAAAACCAACTGTAAATGCAATGATTAAATTTTCCCCGATGTGGTTGCTTTGCTTCAAGCGAGACGGTACCCCATATGGAATACTTTCCACTAAGAGGCGCAAAGCCCTCGGTTCAAGAGAGAACATCTAAGAATACTTTCCCCTTTATCCAGGTACCTATCAAATGGACGAAACAAGTCATACGACGGGACTTTAAAATCGAATAAACAAAAAATGTTTTAGCATAAACATACATGAAACATACCCAATACGGAAAACTAGAGAGCTTATTTGTATACTTATTTTGTAGCGAATGCATGCTTCACTAAATGAAAACCCGAGGTGACTTCAAACCAAGCAACCAAGTCAAGAGTTCATATAGGGGACTTATTTGATGTATATCAGAAGCTATCAACAATGAAGTCGAAAGACGATGCTCCGAGAAAAGAAAGTCCTAAGTCATGATCAAAGGGGGCTCCGAGAAGATCAAGGAAATCAAAGACTTGAAGAAAAGCGAACTTCAACAAAATAACTTTGCATGGACTCTCCGCGTTGTACTCTTTTCCCTTCGTCAAGGTTTTGTCCCACTAGGTTTTCCTTGTCAATGTTTTAATGATGCAACATATGCGAGTCCAATTATGCTCCACGTCTTCTCAAAGACCATACCAAAGTGATGCATCCAGCTGATGTAGATCCAGACACAAAGTCATGACCGGGAAGAGAGCAAGCCCAATAGGCACCAAGAAGAAGTCAAAAATACAAGGGGACTTACGGGGAAGAGAGCAAGCCGGGAGACGCCAATAAGAAGGCGAGTCAAAGATGCATCGCACTAGGGGACTTGCGGGGAGAGAGCAAGCCCGGGACATGCGAAAAGGGAGAGTCGAAGATACATCACACAGGAGACTTGCAAGTCAAAAATCATCATCAAACAAAGGGGACTTGCGAGAAAACGCACAAGGCCCGGGAAAGAGGCGCATACGATCGACTGGGGACTTGCGGCAAGCGTGCAAGTCGAAACCATTTGAACTTAAATACAAGAGGACTTGGGGAATATCCAAGTTTTAAGGTAAAGGCGTCGAAAAAGCGCAACGACGGAAGAGGGGAAGAAGATGATAGACTGACTGAGAAGACTAACGCCTTTCCCAAACGACGGGGGACTTAATGTAGATACAGGAAAATGCCAAGGATAAATGACCCAAATGTGATAATAATAGGGCTTAAAGAAAGGTTTAAGAGATAATTTGGGCTCAAATGAGAGAAGTCCTAGTGACCCATTAAGGGAAGTCAAGATAATAAGTCCAAGAGGAAAGACTAAAAAGTCAAACTTAGAAAGGAAGAAAGGGTATGCTTGTAAATACTTCTAAAAGGATGGATATTAGATAAGTTCAAAGAGATAGATGGCTATAAAAAGGGGTTGATCTCCACAAAGAAATGGAGAGCTAACTTCTTGTGGCTAACCATGTACTTACTTTCTAGAGTAGTCTTACGACTCTACTACAATATTTGTACCCATTACGGTAGGTATTCATCATTCTACGATATACAAATCCTCTTAACCATAACATTTTACTCGACACGGATTTGCCTTAGAACGTAACCGCACAAGCATATACAAAGAAATAAACCTAAAATATTTATATTTTGTTGTAGGCCCTACGGCTCATGGATGTGCGGCCCAACTAGCTATACCTAGGGTTTCCATTACATGTATATATATGTTGTTGTATCCATGTAACCCTGCTTGTTGATCAATAAGAAACTCGCCTCTTTCTCTATCTTTTTCATCTTTATCACTACAAAACGTTATCGTGCACGAGCTCTTCACACATGCTAAAGAAAGAATATTTTTTTTGGGTTCTCATTAATCGAATCGAAATGATTTTTTTTTTTTTATTAATCATCATGAGAAGTCTGCAAATGAAAGTTTAGGTCATATGTAATTAGGAATTTGGGGGTCTTGATTTGTAATTATAATTAGGGATTTTGGAAAATCTTTCTTTTAAATCCGTGGAAGAAAGATCCTTGGGAAAGCGCAATCTCGTCTGCTTCTTATTATGTTCGGTTCTTGATCTCGGAAGTGCGCAAAGGCGTTCAAAAGGTATGATACTCTAAAAATCCATATATTTTTAGAATTTTGATTCACGAATACTTATGCCCTATGTGTATGATGGTTAAGTTGATTGAGTGAACATGATGTGATTATTATTAATCCATAATTTGTACATGCTATTTTGTCGGATTGCACACGTTATGATGGTATATAGGTTGTCCATGTAATAATTGTATATATATTGTTGATTGATTGAAGTATGCTATGGTATACATTTAACTTCTTATTTCAAATTTTGGATGCGTCATGATCTCGGTGTTGTTTATGTTGTACATGATATGTTTGCATAGAACCATGATGTCTTTGATTATATTATTTTCTTTTCAATCCATGTTACCACCATTGGTGATATAAAACTTAGGGATCTTTGTTCTTTTTAAAAAAAGAAAGAAAAGAAACGTATTCTTTATTATTATCTGTTTAATGCCCTCCTGGTATAATAATTTTGGGATCTTTGTCTTTATTATTTAGTTATTATTTTATTTTATTTTTCATTTTATGATTTAAATGATTTAATAACATCTAATCTATCATCCAGACTCACAATTATTTTGATGTATGTAAATATGTAATGTGTTTGTGTATATTCATCTATTTTCTTTCATGGTTAAACTAACAAGCATATTTTGGGGGATATCAAAACTAATTGGGGGATATAGGTACATGACAAAATAGGGATCCAAATAGCAAAGCTGGGTCACCCCTTATGTAATTATTTTTTTGATTCCTAATCTAGCCCTCACTAATCATGTTTAGTGTTAATAATAATTAAAAATCTAAAGTATTTGGGGATAGATTAGTGTGTGTTTTTATTTTAATTTGTGTGAGTGAGGAGTAGAAGGAGAGAAAAAATTTGAGTGGAATTTTTTTTTGAAAATGGAAGATGATTGTGATGAGAGAATTACGTAATTTGAATCTTTAGCTAACTACAACAACAATCATATCTTGATCTTCGGTGTATGATAACAACTCACAATTGGAGTTATATGATGAACCAACACCCTTGGATCATGATTTTCGTGACCATGAAGTATTTTATGAAGAACCAAACCAAGAAAGTAAACATGTTCAACATACAAGCAACCCCAACACACAGGTAATGCTTCAAAGAGGTAGAAAATTTGATTTTTTTTTTTTTGAAACTTAGCCATTTTTTTGAAACTTGACTTAGTACCCAGGCATGCTCGTTGTATGAATACGACGCGGGAACTAATGCCACCAGCGTGGTATTCATACTCCTTGCCATGCCTTGGGTATAAGATATCCCCATTTTAAAAACTTTGCAGCGTGGTATTCAAACCAACTATGCATGCGGTATGCGGTTATGCTTTTACCTACCACCGAATATTCCATGGAATATTCAACCGGCATGGTTCACTCCTAGACCATCATGCCGGTTGTTTATGGGTGAAAACTATTCTGCGGTTTGGTAATTTGGGTGTGTGGATGAGGAATGAATCTAAACCCTAAACAAATGCCTTCTTGTGGGTGAGTGCTTGTAGATTCGGAAATCAATACGTGCAGAGTCCATGCCAAGAAATGGCCGTTCCCGGACTCGTTTCGGTCACAAAGTGAAGGAGATGGGGTTGATCTTAGGGAGGGAAGCGAAGGTGTTGAGATTGTGAAGGTGTTGGCTTGCTTATGACTTATGAGAAAGGTGAGCGGGCTTACGATTGATGCAAAGCGGGCTCGGGTGTTTGAATACGTTTTGTATTAACACTTGGTTTTGTCTCGTCACGGACTTGTGTTGTTTCTCTCCTTGTTCTCTACCCATTTGGAAAATAAAGAGGAGAACCTATTTATACAAGTCATTTGAGCCTTATTCACGTCTCTCGTGGGAAGTGGAGGAAGTGGAGTGATGGAGTAGTGGAGGTGTGTGTTGGTGTTACACGACCGGTCTTGCCCACTTTTCTGTCATCTCTAACCGTCCATGACTTCCTAACACGTTCTTGTGATGGCGCGTTACCTGTGCATGACGTCAGAAACCATGGACCAATACCCCGATATGTATCCCCCGGTTTGTGACATGATTGATGTCTCGAGTGTGTGGATCGTGGGATCCACAAAGGTAGCATGTAATGCTAAATTGAATAAATCTGCGTTATTCGGGAAGTTGATACTTGTGAAGTATCATGTGTATTTTGTGCGTGCTGCATCCTGGTGTGGTAGAGTGATGGGTGGTGATTACCATGACGCCTCAGCGACCAATTAACTCGACCGGGGTTGTATAACCAAGCGGTGAAGTTGGACGGACGAGATGATCTTTGAGACACTCATCTGCGACGTTGATGGAATTAGGGTTTTGAAGAGGTGCGCGAGCATCATTCTTCGGCTTGGTCGAATCAAGCTTGGGAGACGATTTTGGCGGGCCGATTGTACATGCGTGTGACGGCATGACGGTGCAGCGCCCATACCCCATTACCTCACGAAAGTACGATCGGGCCCTCAATTCGTCGGGTGAAGTTGGTGGTCGAGATCATTGTGAATGATGGAAATTAGTGCCTTGAGCCGCATCACGCCATCTTCAAGCGCGCGTTCCCAAGACAACCAATTCTTGGTCGGTCTTGGTCGATCGCTCTGGGTGTAGGTGGTAGGCTGGTGTTCACGCATACTTTGTCCCCATGAAACGTGATCTAAGCCACTCAAATCGTCCCAGGTGAAGTTGAGAGGTCGAGATCGGTTGCAAATGGGAAGTGTAACCACGCAAGTTTGGACGCGCGTTTTGGGATAGCCGACATGATATTCCTTGGCCGTCGGGTGAGGGGGATGGATGGGCCCACGGTGGTCATCTTTGGTATGGCCAGGACTGCCAATCTAATGCGGGACCCTCCCCATTCGTCTTAGAGAAGATGGACGCTCGTGATGCTCAAAACCCTAATTTTTGGGTTTCACGGCCGTGCGTCATGCTATGTTCGGGCGCACGGTGGGATGACCAACCATGGTTGGTCCCACGGCCGGTGGTCGGTATGTGGCGGAGCCCATGGTGATTGTGTTGACATGCTTTCTGGGCCCTTTGAATATACATCTCATGCCTCCATCTATACTGCGAAGATGGATGGTTGAGGCTTGTTTTTGCGACACTTTGGTTTGGGACGTTTTGGCAAGCTATGATATTTTGGGAGGTCAACGTTGATGGTGGATTTTCATTTAAAGGTTAAAATTGTAAAAAACCCGAGAAAATCATGCGGCGACATCTTGTAAAAGATAAAGCCATTAATAAGTGTTGGATACTCCTTCACTTTACTAATTCACCTAGAATGGAGCATGTGGCAACAATCTCAT